>CM067374.1:95238510-95527544 GCA_034401795.1 Chaetoderma sp. LZ-2023a | reverse complement strand
GGGTGTTGGGGGTGGGGGGGGGGGGGGTGGGGGGGGTGTCACATATTTTTTGTTCGTCTATACTAAGCCTGTGTTCATACCATAGTCTTAATCCGGAACAATTGGTATGGCGTTATTGCGGATTAACTCCCCAGTGTGAACAAGGACTGAGATGTGAACAAGGACTAAGACCCATCTCCATCATTGCCACTACACTGGTGGCGTGGGCACGTGATCTCGGTATATCAATTTCCTACGATTGCTTTACTACTCTCTGCAGACCTGGTTGATCCCATGTGTGATCAGTTTGAAGAGCAAGGTGCTGTATGCCCATCAAGTCTACGTGGAAGTGTATTTACTACAACGGCCGTTGAGCATATAGATTCATAATTGATTGTTCGCAACTGGTTCTAGTTCCTTCCATCGCACTAGTATTGCATTGATACAACATCCACTGTAGTGGCGCTAAAGAATTAGAGGATTTCCATTCGTGTAGGTAACAGGAAATCTGAACTTATTAGTCTTTCGTCTCACGAAACTATTAAATTTAAGAGGAACGAAAAGGTAATGTTCGCAATACATAGCTCAAAGGTGCTCTGTTCATCAGAATCGGAAGACTTTAAAAATATTCCACCGCGCTCGCATGAGGAAGCTGACACATGCATCACGGTATCTGTTGCAGTTGCATCCATAGAAACCCATCGCAAAGTGATGTTTCGTACTGTGGGCACTGATGTAATCATTCTAGTAGTAGTCACTCGCCACAAGATTACATCTGACGAGCTGTGGATTGCATGGGGTGTTTGCAAACATTTTAGATATAGGCCTGTCATGGATTATTTAATTTTTGGGGGACAGGGTTAATTAAGGGCGTCCTGCACTAATTTTGTTGGTATATTGTTTTCCTAATTTTGGTCACAAAATGGCTGAAGAATCACACTATGAAAAATAGGTCCGTACATGAGAAAAATAATCAATAATACAATTGGCGGGAAGTATCACACTACTATTTCACTGGGTAGACCATGGGAACTATTTTAAAATTAACCATACCGCTTTTCACCTACACTTATAAACACTATTCACAGTGGTATAGCTGGTAAATTCCGAGAGTTTAACATTTTTACTGGGCCATTAAATCGTTGCTAAAATGGACCTTCACATACTCCTAGGACAAAGATAAGGCAATATATTGGTTAATCAAAAACTTCTATTACACCTTTGATGGTCAACGTTACCTAAATCAGCCTCTGCAGTGGTCTTGAGGAAAGCCCATTTGCAGAAAGCCTTTTTTGGTAAATTTCTGGTACAAATGTATAAAATACTCTTCTCTTGGTCTGCAAAATTAACATTTTCGTTATAATTCTTGGCAATTAAAGTATCAATGGACATTTGCAGTTCATCCATTCACCACATGACGTCATAATCAAATACGTGACGCGTAGAATGACGTCATAATTAATTACAGCATGAATGATTCGATTTAGTCCGTCTTAAACGTTTAATAGTCCGACCCGTTGTACGAATTGTATGTCTTTGCTATTTAATAAACGTGCTTTTGAATAATTTGAAACTAATTTGACTGGGAGCTCTTACTGCCTTAGGCAGCAACATCACCCAGTCAAATTAGGTTCAAAATTATTCAACAGCCTACCTGAATAGTTTTCTGGAAATTGATCGTCAGGGCGTTCGGGAATCGACCGATTCCACCACGAACGAGGTGTGGATAGAGATTAGCTGGAGATGAGGGGGGGGGGGGTGAACGCATATCTAAAACTGGAAAGATAGATCTATTGATATTAGTACCATTTTGCGCGCTCTGAGGCGATGTTCACACAGGATGTGTTAATCAGAACAGGTCTATGATCGTGGTTTATCATAGAGATCAGATCAGTATGATGTCAAAGTCTCTCCGGAGTACACCTTCCGGAGCTTAACAAAATTATTCATAAATATTTATTAGCAATGATTGATGGAATTCTTATCACCAAAAATTATCTCTCAACAAATTGTCACTCAGACTCTCCATGAGATTGACATATTGATTCCCATGTTGGTGGTACAATACACGATGGTATTGACCCAATCTGGCTTTGTGCATGGTTGATCCTCTCTCAATCTGGACATCCGTGTTAAAAGGTTAGATGGGGGTGAGCGACACGCCCCAGTCAAAAGTATGAATCTAGCTTCTCGGTCAATCATATGACATCATAATCAACTACGTGACATGTAGGCTAACGTTATGATCAATTACGTCATGAATGACGTTATCTAGTCCGTTATAAACGCTTAATAGTCCGTCTAGTTGTACGACTTGTATGTCTGTACAACTTAATACATATTATTTGGAATATTTTGAAACTAATTTGATTGATTAATTTGCAAAAACTAGATTCACCCATTAGCTTCATTCAAAATATAAAAAGGATTTAGATTCTCGGAATTCAGATTTCAAAGTTTCAAATTGATTCCAACACAAGTACAATGTGGGAGGATCTTAGCTAGAAATGGGAGTGGCGTAGCTAGTCAAGGATCCCTTAATTATCAAACATATCGGTGTACAGATGATCATATATTCTAAATATACTTTCTTCCACTTTCTATTTAGTTTTGCCTCGAGTTTTTTATCATATGGTGCTAAGAGATTTGACACTACCTCGTGATATCACATGGACACTTTATCACTATAACATTAACACCACAACGAAGCGTATGAGGCTTACACATAGGCTTGAACGATTATTGCTTTGAGTGACTAACATTGGTTTTTAAAGAATAATCGCTATTACTCGATTTATTAGCATGGGCATAGATTACCCGGATACAACGGCAAAGACATATCAATGACCAAAGCTACATTGGACTTTAGTAATGTTCATCTACAGGCCAAGCAAAGCTTATTTTTTGAAAATGTATCACTGGAATTCGCTCGATGTTCGAGCCAGTGACACATTTTCAAAAATAGTCTTCTCTTGGCCTGCAAAAGGGCATGCATTCGGTAAGCAAAATGTTAATTTTCGTGACCGATCGCATTAAAGAATGATTAGAAGGTAGGTTTTGAAATATTTTATGCAGTCGAAATTATTCACGATTTTTCGATGATTTAATATTTTAGTTATATAAATTCGCGATTGAAAATAATAATTTCGATTTAATCGTAGAATCGCATAAGCCTTGATTCATGAGTCATCATCATCTATTTCTCTCCACAATTTCATATGAGAACTGACATGTATCGGGAGCGCTATTTAACTTAAAGTGCAATGTAGACATAATCATCTCGCTGATGTAGCAATCAACTCCACATCCCACCCAATGGTGGTATGAAGTATTGGCTATGCTCCACCCATCTCTAGCTAAGCTCCACCCATGCTTTGCCCGTGTTGGGATCAACCATACTCCATCAATCTCTATTTCCAGAAAACTGGACGGGTAAGCTGTTGAATATTTTGAAACTAATTTGACTGGGTGCTGTTGCTGCCTAAGGCATGAACAGCGTCAGTCAAATTGCTTTCAAAATATTCAACAGAATGTTTAGTAAATAGTAAAGTTTAGTAATAGGCTGACTACTAAGCATTTGTAACGGACTAATTCAATCGCGTCATTCATGACGTAATTGATTATGATGACGTGAGACGTTGTTGATTATGACCTCATTTGATTGATCGATAAACTGGATAAACTAGAGAGAGAGAGAGAGAGAGAGAGAGAGAGAGAGAGGGAGAGGGAGAGGGAGAGAGAGGGAGAGAGAGAGAGGGAGGGAGGGAGGGAGGGAGGGAGAGAGAGAGAGAGAGCGAGGGATAGGGAGAGAGAGAGCGAGGGATAGGGAGAGCGAGAGAGAGGGAGAGAGGGAGAGAGGGAGAGAGGGAGGGGGATGGGGCGAGGAGGAGGAGGTGGAAGGGGAGGGGGGAGAGGGAGAGGGATGGAAGAAGAGAGAGAGGGAGAGAGAGGGAGAGGGACGGAGAGAGACGGAGAGAGAGGGAGAGAGAGGGAGAGAAGGAGAGAGAGGGAGGGAGAGAGGGAGAGAGAGAGAGAGGGAGGGAGGGAGAGAAGAAAATCGGTAAAGAATAAAACAATTTTCTAATCACCAAAAGCCAAATCTTTGCCTCCAGTAATATAGTAGCTGAGATGCCGTCTGAAAGCATCCCCACGACCCACGCCTAGCTCCTAGGAGGGTGGAGGTGTGGTTGTGTTCGTGGTGGGGTGGGGGGCATTGCTACGCAAATGCACCATCTATTACCTACATAATTCTCAAAATAAATACACACCTTTTATCCAGCTTTGTTTAAAGGTTTGAATTGACTGCTGAAAGAGAAACAACCCACAAATTTATAGGCAAATCTTAAAATAACATATAACACGAGTGTATTACGTCAATGGTGTATTGCGCATGGTTACCTTCATAGCAGAGACACAAATTACTACGTAACCTATGTTGCCTATGGCATTAGCATTATTGAACTATAATTATTTTTTTCAAAGTAGGCGTACAACGGATACCATAAGCATCTGTTAGGGAAGCCAGTCCTCTGCGCATTCAAAGCAAGTGGTATCGATCACTGAGACACCATTGGAGGGATCCGGTCTGTCACTCATGTATCTGAGGTCGTAATCAACGGACGTCACTTGTTAGCCGACGTAAAATTTGCAAATGTCCATTAGTAACTTTTTGAATTGTATGTCGTTTACGAATTTAGAATTTAATAAACACTTTGCTGAATATTTTGAACTGATTTGACTGGTAGGCAACACTAGTTCCCTGCCGAAATAGGCTCGATCTATTCAACAACTTACCTTGTGTAATGAAGGAAACCCGTCTTAGGTAAGCCCCGCCCATCTCAAGACAATCTCCACCTACGCTGTGCCGGTGCTGGGATCAATCGATACTAGATAACCCTAACCACATGGCAGCAACAACGACCTGTCAAATTATTTCCAAAATCAAATAGTAAAGACATACAATTTGGTAAGAACTTGACGGACTAGTAAGCGTTTTGGATGGACTAAATCGTACCATTCATACCATACTTGATTGTGACGTCAGACTACACGTGACGTAGTTTATTCTGGATTCCTCGATTGCATAGAAATTGAAATTCTGGGAATTCAGGGTTGAAGGCATTAACATTGATTTAAATACGTCTACAAAGTGGGTGGAGCTTAGTGTGAGATGGATACCTCCATTCATAATTACAAATAGAGATTTCCAGTTTTAGTTATGCCACGCCCACCTCTAGCTAATCTCCATTCACGCGTTACCCGAGTTGGGATCGATCGATCACTGAACGCTCATACTATAAATTTTCAGTAAAATATACAGGTAAGCTGTTTAATATTTTGAAACTAATTTACCCTGATGCTGTTGCTGTTGCTATGGCAGCAACAACGCCCTGTCAAATTAGTTTCAAAACATTCGACAGAATGTTTCTTAAGTTGTAAAGACATACAATTCGTACAACGGGTTGGACTATTAAGCATTTAAGAGGGCTACTTCGAGTAATTTTTTCTGCAATTGATTATGACGTTATCCAACACGCCATGTAGTTGATTATGACGTCATATGGCGAATGGATAAAATGGAAAGGGCCATTGTTGATCATAGTGAAGCAACCGGCTAGGTCCTCGAGAACAAACAGGGATATTGTCAAATATAAATGCAAGCTTTATGCAGTTAGAACAAGGTCGATAGAATCTCAATAGCTGTGGGTTCCAGATTTTCATTGGGATTTTCAAGTTTTTTCTGGATTTTTCAAATTTTCCCGATTTTTTCGGATCTTCCATAAAAATGTGCAATTGTAGTGTATCGCAATCCCTTTTCCTGTGCTAAAATTTGAGCCATATCGGACCAGAAGTTTCCAAGATATTCACAGATCTACGAGTTGATCCACTCCGGATCCGGATTCTCTTATCTGGATCAAGACCAAAGTTTGGAAATCCTCTCAGTTCGCAAGATTCTTCATTGTGTTAAAATTGCAGCCAAATCCGATCAGTAGTCATTTAGATACAGCCAGGAATATGCCTTTGTGGCTGGCTGGCTGGCTGGCTGGCTGGCTGGCTGGCTGGCTGGCTGGCTGGCTGGCTGGCTGGCTCGCTGATTGACTGACTGACTGACTGTCTCACTGACTGACTGACTGACTGACTGACTGACTGACTGACTGACTCACTTACTCACTTACTCACTGACGGACTCACTGACTGACTCACTGACTGACTCACTACCAGACTGAGGTACACGGTGGCTTATCGACCTGCTTTCCGCATAAAAAAACAACTGTGAAGCAAGTCATAATAGCAATGTATTGTCATGGAGCCGGAAGTCTGTCGATCGCTGAATGACCATGCCCATCGACAACTATAAATTATATATAAGTTATATAATTCACGTGGATATGAAACGTCCCTCTTGTGGCTATAATACGCTATCATTGTTTTATTACACCCATGGTGGACCTAACTGTTTTACATATCCGTGATAGTTGTTTGCCAAAAGCAGTTGAAGACTACCAATTTCTGGCTTTTCTTTTTTTTCTCCCCATACGGAACACACGCCTTGATGATTTAGTGCTTGTTGGCGTGGTGCTATGTATGATACTAGGCCCTATTTCATGAGCGCGAGTGTTCTTTGAAGCCTCAACCAATTCAACAACCATTGGAATCGTGAGATTGGCAGGTGTTGCTGCTAGTAAATGGTCGCTCTCTTTCTTCCAGCATCAGTCTATATCTCAGAACCTATACGAAACACACTGCGAATAATGACCATACACGGTTTAATAAAAGCTATGTACAGGATGGCCTTTTCATAAGCAGCTATTATCCAAATGGGGATTAAAACCTTGGTAAAACACTCAAGCAACATATAGAGGATTGTGTATTAAACCGATATCGTTAGAAACGTCCTGGAGAAACTAACGACTAACTGATGTAATGTCGCTGTGGTAGACTCAGGAGATTAAGTCTCAAGCTCTTTACCACAGACGGCTTTGGGATTATAGATGACATTGAGACTTCGAAAAGTCTAAAATCATCAGTCACTGGTTAAAGGTTCAGAGACCAGGTTTAACCATTACCACTCTGATGTCAAAATTTATAAACTAATTAAAAAGATGAACGTCGTCCACCAAAATTGTTGAAAAATGTACACCCGCTATTGACGCAGTAAAAGATAGAATATTGACATCTGAGTGGTAAGTGTTAAAGGTTCGCCAGCTCTTAACACCGCTAAATGTATATAACTGGTACTTATCTATACAACTTCAATGATGGCGGCTATGTACTTTGATTATTTGATTGCCTATGGCAGAAACAGATTCCTATCAAAGTTATTACAAAATACCCAACATCTTACCTGCATGATTATTTTAAAATTGAGATTCTGGTATTTCAGCGATCGACGGGTAAATGTTCGGACAAACCATCGACCAGGCATCCATAATTCATAATATGATCCATGCTGTGAGAGTGCATTAACACCCGCTAAAAATATTGTCCCTGTTTAGACCTTGGGTATAGCAGCTCTTAAGAAAATAAAGATGACAGCCAGAAGTTGATTAATGAGAACCACGATGGAAGCTGCTAACATCACGTAGTGCACGAGAGCGAGATCAGTCACTTGGTAATAATGGAGGAATCCAGTTTTAGTAATGCCCCACCCATCTCTAGCTTACATCCACCCACACCTTGCCAGGGGTCGATCGATCAATTTCCAGAAAAATATACTGGCAGGCTGTTGAATATTTTGAAACTAGCAACGCCCAGTCAAATTAGTTTCAAAATATACAGCAGCATGTTTATTAAATAGTAAAGACATACAATTCATACAACAAAGTTTAGCCCGTCATCAATTAAGCGTTCGTGACGAACATATATACGGCATTCATGAACTCATTGATTATGACGTTATCGCTCGATAAACTGGGAAGGTCCATTGCGGAACCAAGTCTCTCACTCAATAATATGAAATCATAATCAACTACGTCACATGTAGGGTGACGTCATAATAAATTACGTCATGAATGACGCGATTTAGTCCCTCATAAACACTTAATACCCCCTGTTTAAGACTATATGCTCGGCCTCAACGTGGCGCAGGGGTGTAACCCACTGGGTCTCAATCCAGACATTTGGAGGGGCTAACCAGAGCATTATGCACAACGCTAATGAAATACACTTGGAGATCGAATCAACCGAAATGGTGCTCGCCCTGTGAGGATCCGCCAAGCAGGTGCAGCACCGGGCTCCACGTCTCGAAGGAGCCAACCCTCAGCTACTGGAGGTCCCATCAACTCGTCTTGTGGAGCCAGGGGACGAGGATGGAGAGCTACTGGCCAACCGAAAGAGAAGACCAACCCCAAAGAGAACCCCAGTATCAACATCATGCACTGGAACGCAGAAGGGGTTACCAACAAGAAATCAGAGCTCGAACACTTCCTGTACGAAAACAAAATTGATATCTGCTGCATCAAAGAGACACACCTGCAAGAAGGTAAACCATTTAAGATCAGAGGCTACCAGATTTTCCCGGTGTGATCGAAGAGGAAGAAAGAAAGGTGTGGTGATCACCTTGGTCCGAAACAGCATGAACGCCAGCCAGATCAAAACCTTTATGGAAGAGTCAGAATATATCAAGATCAAGGTAACAACCAGCAACTCTGTGATTGACACTGTCAATTATTACTGCCCTAATGACAAGAATCTCTCACTTCCTCATTGCGGGAGACTTTAATAGCCAGTCCCAGAGCTGGGGATACAGAACACTTGATACACGAGGAGAAGACATTGAAGCATGGCAAGATGAAAATCACCTTTTACTTGTCAACGATCGCACAGATCAGCCTACCTTCTACTCGCTCCGGTGGCCTCGACAACAACGCCGTACTTGGCATTTTGTACAGAAGACATTCACAGAAACCTCAATAGAGTGGTCGGATCACAGTTGGGAGGAAGCGACCACCGTCCAGTCCTCCTCTCTCTTTCTGGAAGTATTTCGACAAGTACACCTCAACATCCAAGGTGGAACTACAAAAAGGCAAATTGGAGTCTGTTCGGCATTCGTTCCAGTGAGCTTACCCAAAATATAGCAGTAGAAGAAAGAAACATCAACAATGTGGTCAAGGAATTTAATTCAAGTATCCTCAAGGCTGCCAACGAAGCGATTCCTCGAGGGTTCAGGAAAAACAACCGCCCCTCCTGGACAACAGGACTGCAAGCAGCACATGATAAACTAGACAAGGCCAGAGAAGATGCAGAGGGTAATCCCTGTCATGAAAACCACTTCACGCTACAACAAACTAAAGCCAGGTATCTAAAGACCAAGCTGGAGGCCAAAAGAAAAAGCTGGAGGGAAAAGACGGCAGGGTGTAATTTAGAGAGAGACACCGCAAAGCTATGGAGACTGACTAAAGCACTGAATGATGAGGGTGTCGGGGAAGAGAAGATTACTCTTGAAGAAGATGGACAAACACTTACAGGAAAGATGGCTGCAGATACCTTTGCGAAGGCATATGCAAAAGAAAGCAACATTTCTATACCACGGATACGTCAAAAAGAGGTTAGAAAAGAGCAAAAGGAAAGAACAGACACCAACACTCACGATGCAATGAAAGTTGACATTAGTTTAACAGAACTGAAGAAGGCTATCCGCCAATTGAAGAAGAAAAAATCTCCCGGGCCAGATGGCATTACGAATGAAATGATCCAACACCTAGGTAATGCATCTCTCCGCAAGTTGCTAGACATCTTTAATCTCAGTTGGACCAATGGAGAGGTTCCTCAGTGCTGGAAGGAAGCCAGAATGACTCCTATTCTGAAAAAAGGGAAGAACAAGACGAAAGTGCTGAGCTACCGTCCTATCAGTCTTACAAGCTGCATATGCAAGACCATTGAGCGCATCATCAACCAGCGGTTGCAGTGGTACCTGGAGTCGGAGAACATTATAGTTTCAGAGCAGGCCGGCTTCAGATGATACAGGAGCGCAGAAGATCAAATAACACATCTTGCACAGGTCATAGAGGACACTTTTCGAGCCAAGAAGGTGATGCTAGCTGCCTTTATGGATCTGCAGAAGGCATTTGACAAGGTGTGGAAGGATGGCCTCCTCGTGAGGCTCCGGCGCACATGCATCGGTGGCAACATGTTCCGATGGACCAAGTCGTACCTACACAATCGCAGAGCTAGGGTGCTGGTGGATGGACAATCTGGACAGAATGTATTGCTGAGACAAGGGGTGCCACAAGGCGGAGTATTATCACCAACTCTGTTCATACTCTTCATTAATGACATTGTAGCAGAGCTGTCCAATTGGATCCAAGCACCCCTCTATGCAGATGACCTCGTACTATGGTGCACCGAGGAGTACACAACGACTGCCACGTACAGAATGCAGCTCGCCTTGGACAGAATTACAGCTTGGGCCAATCGCCGGTGTATTACCATCAACAAAGAAAAATCATCAGCCATGCTATTCTCACTGTCCACCAAAACCAAGGTTGGTAATCTGACACTGGACGGTACTCCACTCGAGTACGAGGACCAGCAGACATACCTGGGAGTCACCTACGACAGAAGATTAACATGGAAGGAGCACATCCAGAACGCAGAGGCAAAGGCCAGAAGAAAGCTAACCATCATGAGGAAGCTGGCTGGAACAAAGTGGGGTGCCAATAAAAGGATCCTCAAGACCATCTACCTAGGTGCCGTACGACCACACCTTGAGTATGGATCCAGCTCATGGATGACAGAAGCTAAATCCCATCAACAGAACCTCGACAGAGTACAAAACCAGGCACTGCGCATCATCACTGGTGGAATGAGATCAACACCAATAGAAAAAATGGAGCAGACAGCAGGCATCCCCCCACTTAGTAAAGGAAGGGAATGCAAAGCACTCATCCAAGCTGCAAAGTTCAAATCGTTCAGCAACCACCCGATGAACATCAGGCAAGCACAGCTGTCATCAGGAAGACTTAAAAGATCAAGTTTTGTGAAAGAGACAAAAGCACTTCAAAGGAAACACCAAGAAATGTTGCCAGCACAAATAGAAGACCCAAACCACACCCTTGATCCTCCACCCTGGGAAAACAAACTAGAGATCATAGCTATTCGCACCACAGTACCTCATCTCACGACCAAAGATGAACACAGTGATGTGAGCAAGAAGGCCCTGACCCTAGCCATGCTGGAAGAAATGTACCCTCAGGAGACATGGATAAGGATCTACACAGATGGATCAGCCAAAGATGCAATTAGGAGCGGAGGTGCCGGACTGCACATACAGTTTCCAAACGGACAACATGAGTCAGCCGCAATACCGACGGGCAAACACTGCACAAACTATAGAGCTGAAGTCGAAGCACTGGTTCATGCAGCTAATACCATCAGCAGAACAGCAGACCCTATTGCACAGATTGTCTTTTTATCTGATGCCCGCTCCGTCCTTGAGGCTATCACCAAAGGTAAGCTGCCACAACTTGAAGAAGCACTACACACCATCAAATGCTTTCGGATATCATTGCAGTGGATCCCCTCACACTGTGGAGTCCAAGGAAATGAGGAAGCAGACAAGATGGCAAAGGTGGGTGCAGAAGAGCATCAGACAGAAAAGATGGTTACCCATACAGAGATGAAGACTATCATCAAGTCACTCTATAGAACACCTCAATCAGAAGATGCCTACCATCATCTCTCGAGGCCAGAGCAAGTGACCATTTTTCGTCTCAGAACTGGACACAACAGACTAAACCAACACATGTACAGGCGATTCCACCTTACGACATCGCCCGCTTGTCCTTGTGGAGAAGCAGAACGGACCACAGAGCACATACTACAATCTTGCAGTACGTATCAGCTGCTGAGAGACGAGATATGGCCTTTGTCAACCTCTTTTCTTGAAAAGCTGTATGGGCCTGTGGAAGAACTGCAGAAAACCACAGATTTCATCTTGAGAACGGCTCTCCAAGTGTGATACCAGCGATCGAAAAGAAGAAGAAGAACACTTAATAGTCCGCCAAGTTGTACTAATTGTATGGCTTTGATATTTAATAAACATTATGTTGAATATTTTGAAACCAATTAGACCATAGGCAGCAACGGCATCCAGTCAAATGTAGTTTTCTACAAATTGAGATTCAGAGAGTGTAGGGACCGATTGATCCCAATGCGGGCGAATCGTGGGTGGAACTTAACTAGAGATTGACGGGGCATAGCTAAAACTGGATTCACCCGTTATATTTGTTCTGGTTTAATGGTTTTTATTTTGAACTTTGCGATCGCAGTCTATGTGCTATCTAGCACATCTTATTATCTATTAATAACATATTGTGTGTGGATTGAGGTGTGTTTACTGCCATCAATATGCCAAATCCACTGTTCGTCCTGAGCGACAGAGGCTTCCAGTTGTCCACATTACCTGTGACGATAGTGAGCGAAGCGAACGAATTTATGTAAATGATTCCGCGCCAAGAAAGTTTGCTCAGTCCTAGCTGATTTCAAACAAGTCATCTGATCCGGATATCTGGTCTAACGACAGGCTGTCAATGCAGCCCAACATCGACAACATAGAATCTGTCTCTAGCTAAATCACTGTTCCCGTTATGGTAACATTGACATTCGTACCGTTCTCTTTTGATATCGTAGCCGTTGTGGGCAGTTGCTGGCTGCACCAATGTCTTATTAACCAGTGCCTATAGCATGGTAGGGCTCACAATGTCCTTCCCATGATAGATGGGCATTCTTACCTCGTTGTGACACCATAGACAACAAACCGTTTCATGGGCCGCTTTACTCCAACAGTTAAAATCCTAACAGGATAAAAAGTTGTTTAATATAATTGCCAACTAGCTGGTGAAGGGGGCTTCTGCTCAACCGCGAGTGATTCAGTTCCACAAGTATCCTGAACGAACTATATGTAATGAGTACGAAATCTGCCTCTTCAATTCCAGCAGTGCATTACGTATTCGTATGCACTAACTAGTTGTGTTAAAAAATGGACAATGTAGTGGTCTTGAGGAATGTCCATTTTTCATCCAAGAGAAAATCATCTTTGAAAATGTACCACTTGAACGAGCCAGTCACTCCAGTGGTGAATTCCCAAAAATAGTTTTCTCCCAGCCGGCAAATACACACTAGCTAAGAAAAAACTGAATTATCGTGACAATTTTCATGGCCAAGCCGGCCACAAAACAGCACATGTAGTGGTCATGAGTAATGTCTATTTGCACGACAACAGAAAGTTATTTTTGTAAATTTTATTGTAAAAATTATTATTTTCTTGAAGAATCTTGGCCTTTAAAGGGTTAATTGATATAAGTAGAATTTTGAGCGCTTTGAGGCGCTGTTGACACAAGAGGGGTTAAAATTGTATATATTTAGAGGCTAAATTTGTGTCATTAGATGTAATGCAACGACATAAATATTAATACAATTATGATGACTTCGTTCCTTATAAATAATTCTTCTATTTTTAGGTGTGAATTTGAATTAGTGACTCGTATGAGTCGGATCACTAATATAATTTCACAACATAAAAATTGTATTAATACGCGTATAGTTAGATATGCGTAATAAAATCATCGTATGTTAAGATTTATTTCATATTATGACATCGAGTCACACAATTTAAACCTCTAAAAGTATGTACACTTTTTAATTTTTTTTTCCAAGCATTCTGCTGTGAATGTTTAACAAAGTTACAAATAATTATACGCAGTCAGACCTGTCTATAACGGGCACATCTATGGGTTATGTAAACGTGGTCACTAAATACAGGTAGTACCATAATACAACTCATTTTCAATAGTAGGCCTAAATGGTTGTAAGACCGCAGCGACAGATTGTCCGAGCATGAATTTACAAACTCTGATTAGATAATAATAGGTTAATAATGAAAGAATCCAGTTATAGGCCAATCAGATGAGGTCATAATCAACTACGTCAAGTATAGGTGGACGTCACAATCCAGTTTCACAACCCACAATCATAATTGACAGGAATAAGCAGTCTGTAAGCTGGAATAGTCTGCCAATTTGTACGAATTGTAGTCTTTACTATTTAATAAACATGCGGTTGAATATTTTGAAACTAATATGACCGGGCGCTATGCTGGTTTCTAGAAATTGAGATTCAGAGAATGTATGGATCGATTGATCCCAACACAGGCAAAGCGTGAGTGAAGCTGAGCTTGAGATGGGCGTGATATAGCTAACACTGGATTCCTCCATTCTGCTTCCATCTATATGTATTCCGTCAATCAATCCTGTCTTGCCATGGCACTATTCCTTCAACTGAGTTAAAGAACTGTTAGAAGTTGTCATGTATGACCAAGGCTTCTCGACCAGCGCAATTCCCTTTCTCTTTCCTCATCAAGCCACATCTGGTTACCCCTTGGTTAGAGGAGTAAGTTGTGCAAAAGGCAAGCTGCCTTCACCACAGCATCAACTTTGTCACTTCCTAAATATTCCCCATCTTGAGGAAAGAATTCAAAAAAGCCTTTTTCAGCAGCCATCCTAGGCCTGCAATTAAATGCATTAAATAACATTTAAGCGGGAATGATGCATCCCCTACTGTGACAAAGGGAATTCTAGCCGATTCTGCTGAATCGGGTAAGAGAAGCAAGAACAACCTTCTTCTCGTCCGATAAGATGTGTTCAGCCAAATCAAATATCATATTCATTTGTTGACTCTTTCGCCTATTATAATAAATTTAAAAGTCGTCAACATTTGATCTTAATAATTGAAGTGTGCATTTTATAAGATAGTTGTATGATAGTAGAGCTTAAAAACGATGCAGTATGTAGTATCGATTTATTACACCTGTATTATTTTCCAAATCAACATGATACAGGCATGGAGTGGCTTGATATTGTCTCATGGCTTAAGATATGTTTGCAAACTGTCCATTCTTTGAGAGTATTTAGTGACATTTATGATCGGTTTTCAGTTCAATGGCTCCAATTAGTGCTTCAAAGCAGACATTATATAATAAGAAATGACTTGCACTTGAAGCCAATGCAATTTGTGTAATTATATACTCGAGCCATTACACTTATTGCTACACTAAATTATGAGGTTATACGTCACGAAATAAATATTGTAATATACTTTGACATTTCTAAGAACATATGCCGTTTATTAATACACGTGCAAGGTCAGCAGATTTGTTGATAAAGAAGAATATGTCCGCTCGCAATTGAATGCACACGCGTAAAAAATACATATACGTGCGCCTGGGGGACTTAATCGCACGCTAGCGTGACGCACGCATCCGGTTTGGAGGTGCTGTGAGTACAGGCAAAGCTGACGCAACGCAATGTTTTGCGTATTCTTTAGGAATATGGCCCCTGGCTCGCTATCGTGGGAATATCGTGTGACATTGTCTGATAGATCCTGGCTGATAGACCCCCAGCGTTGATTATGTGTAAATGATTTACCTAGGTATCTTTATCCTGAACAGTATCACAAAGAGGCCATACGTTCATCCAGCCATGATACTAATAATCCAGGTTATCAGTCAATCATATGACGTCATAGTTAGCAAAGTCACATGTAGACTGATGTTATAATCAATTACGTCATGGTTTAGTCCGTCATGAACGCTAAATTGTCCGTCAAGTTGTACAAATTGTATGTCTTTCCCATTTAATAAACATTATGTTGGATATTTTGAAACTAATTGACTGGGTGCTGTTGCTTCCATAGGTGGTAACAGCATCCGGTCAGATTAGTTTCAAAATATTCAACAGCTTACCTGTATAGGTTTCTGGAAATTTAGATTGAGAGAGTGCAGGGATCGATTATTTTATAAATGTAAATATATGTAATATTATATCATTATGTGGTATTTCGGAATTGTTAATTGACATAGGTTGCATTTTGAGGGATTTTTGGGGGTGGGGTGGGGGGGATGGGGATCTTTGCTGACATACGAGGGCCGTGACGCATTAAAACGATACTTCTAGCTTATTATGAAAAACTGCGTTGTTAAAAGCCGTTGCTTTGTCAGATAACACCCGCATGCAGCAGTCTTCATTATGAACATTATATAGTTTGTCTCTATTTCGACATTTCGACATTTCAAATATATAGCGCGTACATATCCATGACCACGACAACGACAACCATCACCCCTACCCCCACCATCATGACCATAGACACGCGCGCACACAATCACGCACACACACGCTCAAACTCAGGCACGCACGCATCCACGCACACGCACGCACGCACGCACGCACCCACCCACACACACACACGCGCGCGCAATCACGCACGCAATCACGCACGCGCGCACGCACGCACGCACGCACGCGCGCACGCACGCACGCACGCACGCGCGCACGCACGCACGCGCGCACGCACGCACGCGCGCACGCACGCACGCACGCACGCACGCACGCGCGCACGCACGCACGCACGCACGCTCACGCGTACGACATACACACATACGCACACACGTGTACACGCACGTACCGATATTAAAAGGATACAAGGAGCTCAAATGGATTTCCTGTACAAATGTGTCCACGATACCGGTAAGCGTATCGGCACCGATACCGGTTGACATTTTTCTAGTATCCGCGTCACCAATAAAGCCAGTATCACTGACTTAACAATACTCCTACCAGAATCCTAAATGTTGGATTTTCTAATTTTCTGCTGATAAGAGCAATTTGACTGATACTGGTACGATACTGGCAGACACTGCTACGCTCTTTACAAGCCAAGACTGATAAACTGATGGAGGAATACAGCTTTAGATGCTGGTTGACATTTTTCTAGTATCCGGTTTTTTTCCTTCAGCAGTTGGCGGTGACGGAGACGACGACGGTGCCGATGATTCTGGTGATGGTGATGGTGTTGTTGTTGTTGTTGTTGGTGGTGGTGGTGGTGGTGGTGGTGGTGGTGGTGGTGGTGGTGGTGGTGGTGCTGTTGATGGTACTGGTGTTGGTGTTAGGAGGTCGATGTAATGTAGTGGGTAGGTGGGATGATGGCGATGACCATGGTTGTGGAGCTGATAGCGCTGATGGTGGTGGTGATCATAATGGTGGTGGCGGTTGTGATGATGGTACCGAGGATGCCGCCACCGCCGTTGTCGACGGCGACGACAATGATGATAGCGATGATGATGAGGATGATGTACTATTTACACATGTGTGGCCTATGTTTCAGCTATGGTGTGAATGCAGCGGCGTGGCAAGACGGCTTGTTAAACAACAAGGATATTCCATATGACTGAACTCAACTGGGCAGTCGTGACGTGTACGGTTATGCATGTGTAGAGCGGATCGACCGGTCGGGTACGCGCTTGGTACGCGCCGTCCGTCCTGGATACGTTTCATAGACCACTACCCCTACCCCCTGGGTAGAGCGACAAGCGTGTATAAGCCTATGCGGGAGGAATTTCGTCGTAAAAACGACTAAGTTCGTTAGAACTCGTGGCGCGCATGCCCGCGCTAGTCGCTGTATTGACAGAACACGTGTAGTACGTCCAAGAGCGAGTAGCGTTTTTAGTATGCCGAGTAGGCACATCTTAATTCTTAATAGTTATTTGTTTCCGTTGAATCTGGTATCAATCAACACCAGAATTCGATGGGCCATAAGCTGTTATCGCCGTCTTCCTCTGTTAAATTATTCTCAAAACATTTCAGTGACGTCGCAATCGCATATATATGTATAGCTACATAATCAGTGATTTGCACACACACGTGACGTGCTACGTCATCTACACATCTATATCTATCATAATATTTAGATAGATGTGTATACGTCACGGATTTCCAGCACTCTGATTGGCTGGTTCAACTAAATTCTCATTGGTTGAAGCCGCCAGGTTCTGACGTTGCAGAGAGTATAAAAGAGGATGATTTCATCGAGGGCGATCGTCTGCATGTTTAGAATGAGCACATGTGGCCACACAGGTACGTAATACTCTATCTTAAAGACAGGTGCCAGGAGATGAAACAGCTGAAATAAGCAGTGTTATGTAGTCTTGCAGCCATCACTGTCAAACAGGGGGTTAAGTGAAATAATGAAGAAAAATATGTAATTACCGGTATTCGTAAATTTGTGGTGTTAGTTTTCGTAAATTCGTGGTGTTGCAATTCTTTCTTATAACTGGAGATATATTGACCAAACTGCGTGGATGATCACCACTAGGGGTCATCTAGCAATGTGAACCATTTTGGGTCAAAATTTCATATGGCCAGTTCACGGCGACCAGATTGATCACAATTATCACAATTTAATAATAACACAGGCCTTTCTAATTTCGTCCGTTTGCAGACCAAGAGAAGACTATTTTTGAAAATTTATCACTGGAATGACTGGCTCGATAACCGAGGCAGTCATTCCAGTAGTAAGTTTTCAAAGATAGTCTTCTCTTGCTCTGTAATTACACATACCAGATTTTCCATTTTAATTTTTCCTGTTTTTTCTTTAATCACATGGAAATTATCTAATTTCATTTTCCAGGTTTATTCATTCAGACTGCCATCCCATCAACCTCGATTAAGGGTGACCCACCCCTTATGGCATGGATGCTCACACTCTACCCCCTCCAAATCCCCCTAGGGAGTTCTGGGGACTGATTAGAAAATTGTAAAAACCCTACAAGCGTGCAGAGACATTTGGAGTACAATTTGGGAAAGGGTTATAAGTGGTTGGTTCTCGGGTTGGTTGTTCACTATTATTTCACATAGAAATTTGTGTATTAACATGTTTTCCGGGTTTTCATGATTCTGATGAATGTAAATCCCAGCATTCATCACTAAAGTTGCTGCCAGTTTGCTTGCATCTATCTCGGACGTGGCGTTTCGCTTTGTTTTATATTTCCCAACAACCTAAATGTATTTTCTCTTAAGCTTAGCAGTTATCGAAACAAGACTATTTTTGAAAATTTACCACCGAACTGACTGGCGCGGTAACCGAACCAGTCATTCCATCAAAAATTTTCAAAAATAAATTTCTCGAACTGTAAATGAACATATGAGAGTGTGTATACAACAGTGGCTTGAATTGCCAAACAATTACCATTATATAACAACATTCGCAATCAACCTATTATTTCAAATAGCAACAGATTTTAATTCTAAGTTTATGCCCAGGATATTTCTTTTACAAACACTAGATTTTCTGTTTTCTAGTTTTCCTGTTTCTTGTTTATTTAATCACATGGAAATTATCTAAATTTAATTAATTTTATTTGATATCATTGACTATGAGTTTCATCTCTTAATATTTTTATTTCATAATTCTCACCTGAGTTCATTTTATAGATTTAATTATACAGACTGCCCTCCACCCCTATCAAGGGTGTCCACCCCACCCCACCTCATTTGTCATGGATGCACACTCGCCATGCCATCCAATCCTTCTCCCATCCAAACCCCCTTGGGTGAGATCAGAAAATTTTGAAAAACTTCAACCCTGGAGAGAGCATTTAGGCTGCAATGGAGGTGGGGTGGGGAGGAGGATGTATGGGGCTGGGCCACTGGGTTAATACTCTGGATAATTAGGTGGTCCTGGGATCCTCCGCCAGGAAAATTCTGATAATTTGACTCTGAGAGGCCATTTCAGACAATATTTCTAATAAATGGGCTTAATAATGTGGGGTGGGACACTAGTGGGGTAGCTGGATGCTTGGTTCCAACACCCGTGGTTGCAGGGGCCATGGTTTTAGGGGTTTTTTGTGGGAGGCCTTTGGTGGGGTGGGTGGGCATGGTGGTGCCGGCGGAATTGATTTTCCCCTGATTTGATGAGGATGCAAACTTAATCTCTGACCCCCACTGTGGAAAACCCTGAGTCCCCATCCTACCCCCAAGTGAAAAGTGATCACCCACCTCCCACCCACTCTTACACTGCATCGATCACTTACACCGGCCAACAACAGTTCATTAGGCAGCAACAGGCACCACATACACCTCTAGCAACATCATAATTTTTTTTACTTTTTTCAGTTTTAATGCTTGTTTATAGCAACCCTTCGGGGGAGCATCGCAACCCTTCGGGGAAGCACCTCTCAGAGTGAGTCATGGCTCAAATACATCTCGGTGTAAGCGGCCAATAAAACCAACTAAACAAAACAAAAAAAATCACTGTCCTTCGGATGAGACATTAAACCTAGGTCCCATCTCCTTACATGTAGGTGGGCGTTAAAGATCTCACTGTCTGAGGTTGAAACTCGTCAGATAGTGAAATTCCAGCAGGCCTTTTGGTCACAATTTGGCCTCTTTTAAAGGAATAGGGGCAGATGGGAAATGGAAGTCTTTGGCCAACTGGCCAAAGCCCATTAATCTGACCCTTCGTCCGTTAAACCAGCCTTTGTCTATATATAGGTATGCACACACATTTTTAAAAGAAGATTTTGCGAGTATAGCTCTATATAGATAAGGATAATTTAAAAATAAGATGTACCGCCATTGGCTGTGTGAGCTCACTACAAGATTTGTTTACCTGCCAACTGATGTGTTTCCTGGTGGTGTACGGCTTGTATTAGAAGTATTCTATACATTTTCCTGGTTCCTGAAACGGATCCCTCTTGCCCTCATCCCAGCAGCAACAGGATTTTGAAGGAAGGTTCGTTTAAAGGAAATCAGTTCTGAGAGACGGGATCTACTCATGTAAAGACAGGATGAAGTCACACATGCAGGACTGGTGCGAGGTCACCGAGATAGAGTCTATTATAGTATTTATTAATATATTATTATTCCGAGGGCGATCGTCTGCATGTTTAGAATGAGCACATGTGGCCACACAGGTACGTAATACTCTATTTTAAAGACAGGTGCCATGAGATGAAACAGCTGAAATAAGCAGTGTTATGTAGTCTTGCAGCCATCACTGTCAAACAGGGGGTTTTCCTAAGTGAAATAATGAAGAACAAATATGTAATTACCAGTATTCGTAAATTTGTGGTGTTAGTTTTCGTAAATTTGTGGTGTTGCAATTCTTTCTTATAACTGGAGATATCTTGACCAAACTGCGTGGATGATCACCCCTAGGGGTCATCTAGCAATGTGAACAATTTTGGGTCAAAATTTCATATGGCAAGTTCACGCCGACCAGATTGATCACAATTATCACGATTTAATAATAACACAGGCCTTTCTAATTTCGTCCGTTTGCAGACCAAGAGAAGACTATTTTTGAAAAGTTACCACTGGAGTGACTGGCTCGATAACCGAGGCAGTCATTCCAGTAGTAAGTTTTCAAAGATAGTCTTCTCTTGCTCTGTAATTACACGTACCAGATTTTCCATTTTAATTTTTCCTGGGTTTTTTTTAATCACATGGAAATTATCTAATTTCATTTTCCAGGTTTATTCATTCAGACTGCCCTCCCATCAACCTCGATTAAGGGTGACCCATCCCGTTATGGCATGGATGCTCACACTCTACCCCCTCCAAATCCCCCTAGAGAGTTCTGGGGACTGATTAGAAAATTGTAAAAAAACCTACAAGCTTGGAGAGACATTTGGAGTACAATTTGGGAAAGGGTTATAAGTGATTGATTCTCGGGTTGGTTGTTCACTATTATTTCACATAGAAATTTGTGCATTAACATGTTTTCAGGGTTTTCATGATTCTGATGAATGTAAATCCCAGCATTTATCACTAAAGTTGCTGCCAGTTTGCTTGCATCTATCTCGGACGTGGCGTTTCGCTTTGTTTTATATTTCCCGACAACCTAAATGTATATTTCTCTTAAGTTTAGCAGTTATCGAAACAAGACTATTTTTGAAAATTTACCACCGAACTGACTGGCGCAGTAACCGAACCAGTCATTCCATCAACAATTTTCAAAAATAAATTTCTCGAACTGTAAATGAACATATGAGATTGTGCATACAACAGTGGCTTGAATTGCCAAACAATAACCATTATATAACAACATTCGCAATCAATCTATTATTTCAAATAGCAACAGATTTTAAGTCTATGTTTTTGCCCAGGATATTTCTTTTACAAACACTAGATTTTCTGTTTTCTAGTTTTCCTGTTTCTTGTTTATTTAATCACATGGAAATTATCTAAATTTAATTAATTTTATTTGATATCATTGACTATGATTTTCATCTCTTAATATTTTTATTTCATAATTCTCACCTGAGTTCATTTTATAGATTTAATTATACAGACTGCCCTCCGCCCCCTAGCAAGGGTGTCCACCCCACCCCCACCTCATTTGTCATGGATGCACACTCGCCATGCCATCCAATCCTTCTCCCATCCAAACCCCCTTGGGTGAGATCAGAAAATTTTGAAAAACTTCAACCCTGGAGAGAGCATTTGGGCTGCAATGGAGGTGGGGTGGGGATGAGGATGTATGGGGCTGGGTCCCTGGGTTAATACTCTGGATAATTAAGCGGTCCTGGGATCCTCCGCCGGGAAAATTCTGATAATTTGACTCTTAGAGGCCTTTTCAGACACTATTTCTAATACATGAGCTTAATAATGTGGGGTGGGGCACTAGTGGGGTAGCTGGATGCTTGGTTCCAACACCCGTGTTTGCAGGGGGCCATGGTTTAGGGATTATTTGTGGGAGGCCTTTGGTCGGGTGGGTGGGCATGTTGGTGGCGGCGGAATTGATTTTCCCCTGATTTGATGAGGATGCAAACTTAATCTCTGACCCCCACTGTGGAAGCCCCTGAGTCCCCATCCTACCCCCAAGTGAAATAAAGAGATCCCCCACCTCCCACCCACTCTTACACTGCATCCAACACTTACATCCGCCAACAACAGTTCATTAGGCAGCAACAGGCACCACATACACCCCTAGCAACATCATAATCTTTTTTACTTTTTTCAGTTTTAATGCTTGTTTATAGCAACCCTTCGGGGGAGCATCGCAACCCTTCGGGGAAGCACCTCTCAGAGTGAGTCTTGGCTCAAATACATCTCGGTGTAAGCGGCCAATAAAACCAACTAAACAAACAAACAAGCAAACACATCGAGAGCGTCGTCGGCTGAGGGCGGACCAGTCAGGAGCTGCCCAAGCACGGGACCCTGACTGAAAAACTGGAGCACCGAAGACTAAATTCAGCATCATCTCGGTACGTCACAATCTCCAGTTGAGCTCGGACCACAACAGGTTTCGGGCCACTGCACCGTGAATTAGATCATCATAGTGTAATCTGCTCTTGTTTAATTAATAACTGAATATGAACTGTTTAACGGTGGCCCCTTAAAGTCCAGTTATGTAATTCTACATGGCGTAGAGCCAGCGATGTTCCTCGGTGGATAACTCACCGGATCTGCCAGCCACACCCAAAAGTCGATATTCAACCACCACACTGCATACCGTGTGTGATGGTTTAACGTTTTGACCGCAGCCAAGTAAACTTTGCTCGGTGCGCTACAAGAGCTATTTGACGCACCCCGCACCGTTAAGTTAAAATAAGTATATCTTAATTACAACTGTGTCCATAACCCTCTCTGTTAATGAGTTATCTTAACTTTACAACTCACCGTTGTTATAACGGTAACTTTCATATCGACAGTATTATTGCATAGAAATTACAAGTTATTCAGTAGACTTTACTTATAACTATGTCATACTGTCCTGAGATCGTACCGCTACCGTCCTGGAACAACGTATGGGAACTCTGTCTTGCGGAGTATCAGCATGCGGAGACAACAGCCAGCTTCCAGACAACGTGCGACTCACGTCACAAGAATAGTGATGTCTCAATTTCAGTATAATAGTAAGCCGCAACTAAGAGTGGCTACTGGGTATTCAAGTAACTATACATGATATATCTTTAATTACATCTTTAATTATTCATTAGTTATTCGTTTAATTATTCTTTAATTACCGTATTTTCCTCTGTAAAAGGTACTGATGACTAATAGGCACCGTCCCGGTCTTAGGACCGCAATTTATAAGTTCTTAATTATTACTGTCTATAGTTATCCTTATTTACTGTAAGGTGCTTTAACTAACCTCGCCGTATTAGGTCTATCAACCTGTATTATTACTGTTCTAATCAATTCACATACCGTCACCATTCTGTATTTGGTTAGTTAGGTATATGGCAAGTAGCCATTAGTTGATATGTTTTGTTTATTTATAGAAAACTTAGGACCGCAGTGCATTTATGAAATATTAGACACCAAGATTTATATATGCATCACTTTTTCCCGCCACCGTCTTGTTTCACTAATGTCGCTGTCCGTGCTATTAACTCTGTTTAGCCCGGCATGCTACCGACTAAACCTTTCTATTCAGCTCGATAGGATAGGTTTAATACGATTAGAGACAATTTCTTCGTTAGGAGACATATAGTAAACACCTCTTTTCCGGTCGTTACGGTAATCTAGCCCCATACACCGGCAAGGTTGTGTTAAATTGGCCAATATACCTATAGGGCCTCATATTTAAAAAGTCATTGTCTCTCTTCATGTTCCACTAAGCCTTGTGTCTTCTTGATTGTTTGGATGTCCCTATCACAAATTCATGGGCTGACACGGTACAATTTAATGTTAGTGGCGATGGTCACATGGCCCCACCAGAACGATTGAGTTCCACCGGCCTTAGGAGCCGGTCTTTGTTTCACGCTGGTCAGCATTGTTCAGAATCCATAACCCCAAGACCGAGAGCTAACCTGCAACAACCCGATGCGACCCGGCAAGCTACAAGTGGCGCCCGATGTGAGGCTCGACGAACAACAACAGTGCACAGTGAACTCACGCCCACACCATACAGCGAGCTAGAATCTCTTCATTCAGCGCAGACTCCATCGATCAAGAGGTAGCCTCATACGATGGAGGAAACACTCGCATGCTCACCAACTATGTCCAAAATTCCAGCATTGCGGAATCACCAGCAACCCATCTACAACAGTTCTCGCCCATTAGTGAGGGTAAATTCCGCAATGCCTCACAAGTGGGAACTGAATTTCACACTCCTTCAGACATCTACAATAGGCCAACACCATCAGGGCCAGACCGTGGACAAACTCGACAAAGACCCATATACGGGCAAACCTACTATCCTTCTCACCGCTACTATTCACCCTCGTCATCAATAGGTGATATGTGGTAGGGTAATAATAGTAATAATAATTACACTCCCTATAACGTACAACCTCCCACATTATCCCCTTTAAATGTACCATCTTATTTTCAGGGGACATCACGTCATCAAGGGGAGGAATCAGCACCTACGTTCCACAGATACATCAGTCACACCGCACACCACACCCGTCAGCCTAGCCACACCACCACCATACGAGGAATGTCTAACACCACAACAACAATATGAAGAACGACCATTTTATCAACATACTGCACCGCCTTCCCTCCATAGGCCAATACCGGTTTATGGACCAGGATTGGGGAGGGCCTCAGCAGATTTAACCACGCGGCCACATATTTATTATGATCCTTATTATAATCAGCTTCCTCATCATCAACAGCAGCGCAGACGGGAAACACCAACACCGCCATCCCCATCACCCGCACGTTGACCACCATCAGCCTTCCCATCAGTCTCCCGCGTTTGCACCACACGGTTCTTACCATAGGACTGGCCGGGTCATTCTCCCCCCTAAACTTAGCGTGGAGAATGACTGGGCCAACTACAAAGTCCAATTTGAAATAATTAGCAGAACAAACGGGTGCAAAAATCAGCAAATGGGGGAATAGCTGGCCGCGAAGCTTTCAGGAAAAGTGCTTCAAGTTCTCGCGGATCTCGGTACTGATTACACCCCCACCTACACACAATTAGAACACACATTATCAGAACGATTCGGCGACACTGCCCTAGGCGAAACTAGTCGTCTTCAGTTGAGAAATCTGCGTCAATGCATGGGAGAGACGTTGCCAGAGTTAGCAAGTTGCATCCAGAGACTAGGCACCCGTGCATATCCAAGCACCAAATTTGAAGGCGTCACTCACCTACACCTAGATACGTTCATCGATGCATTAAATGGTGAACCTGCTCTCAAGGAGAAACTATTTCTCGCTGACCACGGTAGCTTATCCCAATTAACGGCTACCACGGTATGTATCGAAAGCTTCTTGGAGCGGGAGAAAGCAAATCGCCACCAATTACACCCGATCAATGAGCTAGATGGTGCAAACATCGCCCATCTTCTGAGAACCGCGCAACACCCAACATGACATCAGCAACAAAAACAACTACACATCAGCAAGCACCACACCCAAACCAATCCCACCATAATCACACACCTAGAGGAAGGGGGCGTGGCTACAGAGGAGGCCACAATGGAGCCCCGGCCGCGGTAACCAGCAATCGACCCAATATGCACGAAAGGATAGATGAGATCAACAAACAGATCTCTGCACTCACTAATCTAGTTACTACACCCACCATCAACTTCGCCACAACACCGCACTGCCACCGAACGCATGTTCCAGATGCGGTCAGGACATTGGAGGGATCAGTGCCATAACCAACCTCCATCTACCACACCCACCGCTGACTACAGAAAACCACCACCTGACAAGCCATTAAGCTCCTAATGGTACTGATTGAAGAGTCACCTCGGTACCCATTCTTACAACGCGGCTCAACTGCAGCCTCCATACAACAATGTCCGGTGGCCAACTATCACCATCAGGCAACAGCCTTTTTACGCACACCCATACGCACAGCTTCATATATGTCAGTGCCTAGGATGACTCCCCCATCAGCAGCACCGCCATCCCCCTCTTACGGACAAAGTAGTCCCGCGATGTCCGCACATAACAAACCTTCTTTTCTGTGTAAAACAGCAGTGGTCGGTTGTAGCACCTCCGCTGAAACAACGTTTCTGCAAGCACCACGTCCCACCACCAAGATACCAAATTTTCGGTGTCGCTTGGTGGTATATAACACACCATCCCGCACAGCAGCATCTCCCGCATTCACAGACAGCAGTGGCATGGGAGAAACTATTCACTCTGCATCATGGATTCGTAAACGACGACGCTGCCGGCGATATGAAAGCATTCCATGACGTCACTGTTTCTTCTGTGCATCAACAAAACATCCCATGATGCATTGTAAGAAGTGGCTCGCTCAGGTAGCGCTCATCCGTGATTGCGAGAATCCCATCCACACTGCTGTCTACACGAACACCGCACATACAGAAACGGCAACAACCCCAACACCACTGCCACCACCAGTTCCGTCTTCACCAAAGCTATCACAGCAGCGGCGACGATGGACTGGCCCTTTCCTCACTCAGCCATCAACTGCATTAAAGGAAGCCACCCAAAATAAGCCGACTATATACAGAATGATTCTGCTCTGCAACCACTTTCGCAGACAGCATCATTCGAGACACTTCCACAGGTGCACCGAGTGTACAAGTGTGCCTGTCTGTTTAGCAGTATTTCCACTAGTGCCACCATTGACACTGGGGCTTCCATCACCGTTTTCAACAAGCGCTTGTATGAGAGCATCTCACCTCATAAAAAGCCACCCCTTAGGCCTACAAACATCTTTTTACAGACAGCTACGGGAGCTGATGTACCAATGGCTGGAGTAGTTAATCTTGTTATACAAATAGAGGAGATGCAATTCATACATCGAGTTGTCATCGCCTCTATTCAAAATGATGCCGTTCTTGGCTCTGATTTTCTTAGTACCAGCGAAGCCATGATACACTGCAGACAGCAAGAGCTTGACATACACGGCCGATGAATACCTCTTGGACCAGAGTTGTCATTATTCGACACGTGTGCATTGATACTTTCGAGTATGGCCACCGTTGAGCCGGGACATGAAAAAATCTTATGGGCCACTGCACCGCAGTTAGGAGACAACACACACACATTGCCATGCTGGAACCCGACCCCAATTACATGATATCTTCACAATGCACATGTCCCCGTATGATCTTAGCGTTAAGGATGCTTATCCACTTCCTAGGATAGATCAGGCCTTGGATTACCTGTCCAGAGCCAAGTGGTTTTGTACACTTGATTTAGCTAGTGGCTACTGGTAAGTAGCCATGGATGAAGCTGACATGGAAAAGACTGCATTCGTATGTAAGGATGGTCTTTTTCAATTCTGCAATATGCCCTATGGCTTGTGCAATGCTCCTGGAACTTTTGAGCATCTCATTGAACAGGTATTAACCACCCTGCAATGGGAAATCTGTCTATGTTACATTGACAACGTACTCATCTTTGGTCCCACGTTTGAGCAAATATGGACACATTTGGATGCCATGCTTTCCTGTTTCCGCACAGCCAACTTAAAGCTCAAACCAAAGAAAGGTCAACTCTTCAGACAGAGCATCGAGTTCCTGGGACACATCACATCCGGTCATGGAGTGGCTACTCAACCATCAAAAACAAAGGCAGTAGCAGAGTGGCTAACGCCCTCTGCGATTGCAGAAATTCGTTTTCTCGGTTTATGCCAGTACTATCGCTGATACATCCATCATTTCAGTGAGATTTCTTCACCCCTTTACAAGATCAACGAAAAAGATCGACCATTCGAGTGGATGAGTGAGTGTGAAGGTTCCATCATCGCCCCAATTCTTGCTCATCCTAATCCAAACCTCGATTTCATCTTGGACACTGATGCGTCGGCTTACGCTATCGGTACAGTCTCAGGTCATGGAGGATGGAATGGAGCAGGTATTGGGTTATGGTTCATGTACATTAAATAAAACAGAGAAAAGATACGCAACCACGAAGCGAGAACTACTTGCGCTGGTACATTTATCAAATATTAAAAACACTTCCTGTACAGCCACCTACATACACTCCATACAGACCATGCCTCACTACGCTGGCTCAGGAGTCTTAAACATCTGGAGGGCCAGGTAGCGAGATGGCAGGAATTCCTGCAGGCCTATAACTTTAACGTTGTTCACTGACCTGGCAAATTGCATGGGAATGCCGATGCCCTCAGCAGAATCGGGCAAGGAGATGAACATGAACAGGTCGAAACCATGACACAATCGACACAGACATCTCTGGAGTTCCCTGAATTGCGATGCGCAGAGTTAAATCCAGAGAAAATCGCACACAAACAAGCAACAGACGTGCATACACGACATATATACGTGTGGATCCAGGAGGTGGTACGTCCTCCCAAGGAATCTGTGGCACCACTATCCCCAACGGCCAAATATTACTACTAGCGGTACGAAGAATGTGATATTGACAACAACATTCTCTACATCAATAACCATCTGGTGATCCCGGAAAGTTATCGGACTAATATATTACAACAACTACATGATAACGCTGGATATCTAGCTATGGAAAGAACGGTGACATGCATCAAACAGAGATTCCACTGGATCCGGATTCGCGATAGTGTGAAGGTATCCCATGCCAAAGGCGCGCTGTTGGCCAGCATCACTATGCACCTCTTCAATTTGAGATAGTTGGTGCACCGTGGGAGCGAGTGGCTATTGATGTGCTCAGACCCTTGAATACGATGGATGATGGAAACAAGTGCATCATCGTATTACAAGATTATTTCATGAAGTGGGTAGAAGCATTTGCTTTGCTGGACCAAGAGGCACCCACAGTAGCAGAGGTCTTGGCAAGTAATGTGTTCTGCCATTTTGGTACGCCTTATGAACTACACTCTGATCAAGGAAGTAATTTTGAAAGCCGGCTCATATCAGAGCTTTGCAAATTATTTCACATTGTCAAAACAAGGACGACTCCATATCACCCCTGCAGTGACAGAATGGTGGAGAGGTTCAATCGAACTGTCGCAGAGATGCTTACTAAAGAAACATGCCTTGACTGTAGAGAGTGGGATTTATAACTCCCATATGTGCTCATGTCTTACCGCACTTCAGTACATTCCAGCATGGGTTATACCCCTGCTCAGTTAATGTTAGGCCATGAATTAGCCTTACCACTGGATCTAGCTATGCCCCGAATACCAGGAGAGAAAGATTCACCATCTCTCTATGTTGAACTCTTGCAGCAGCGGATAGAACAGGCCCATGAGTTGGTGAGAGAAAACTTATCCACTGCACACTGGCGGCAAAGGACATGGCACGACCAGAGGGTGCATGGAAACCTGTATGAAGCAGGATAGATGGTATGGGTACACGACTTATGACGATCTGCTAATGTGCCAAGTAAACTGAGTTACCAGTGGAAAGGCCCCTGTGTGGTAGTAGGTGAGACGTCGGACGTGAACAACCGTGTCCGTACTTTGGATGGCCTGACCTCAGTCATCCATTTCGATCGACTTAAACCATGTGTCAGTCATGACCCAGCACCAGAGCTCGCGTTGGACGATTCTCGTGACGCCGGTACCCAGACAGAAATTTCTATGGAAAGTAGTGTTCCCAGGATTAGCACAGAGCACCACGGTGCCAGTTCATCCCGTCTTCTACCAAGCCAGAACACAAGTGAACAAGCAGCTAATGCTGAGGACGATGACAAGATACGTACGCTGAGGACGATGACAAGATACGTACTCGCCCTCTCCTCAACACGGGTCTAGTCGATCTGGGAAGCCGTATTTGAAGAAATTCTCGTTTGTACTGTCAACTGAGCCAGATGGAAGAATTGTTCCACTGAGCCCTTCCCACTCACACCCACTTCATGCTATACCCCCCCCCCCCAATATAGAGTTACCACAAGCGGAAGCCGAGGCTGACCCAAGCCATGCTTCCTGTGGGGTGGAACATGTGATGAATAGCATGAAAGTGAAGAGGCTGGATGAAGCCTTGGTGTGTCTAGAACCTCAGAACTGTACAACAAGGTGTACCCGATCACGCCCCAAGACTGCGAAACCACGGCCCTCCCAAGTGACACCATTGTCCCTCGTCACACCAAAACCACCACTCCAATTCGCATCCCTCATCTATACACCAAGTTTGGACATCACCAGCCCAGTCCATTTCACACGCCACTCGTCGTCTGTTGACCGTCAATCTTCAGATATGAGAGAGACTGCTGCTACAGAGGTGGTGGCATCCCGCACTGCACAGACCAACAATAACCCCCGTGGTGGGCAGGGAAGCAGCCTGTTCAGCAGACTCTTTTCCTGGTGTCTAAAAACTACGATGAGGCACCAACCGTCATGTAATGGGAGATGACCACATCACCCCGTCCAAGGGCCACCCTCTCCATAAGGCCCACCATACTCCCCTGTGAGCAGTCAGGACATCAATTGCATACAAAACACACTTTCCTTCATGACTGGATACGGCAGTTCATCATTGCGCACACATCACACACATACCCGGTTATACTCAGCATAACAGAGACAATCATCACCAGAACAACACCGTTTAGCAGCACCTAACGGTTTTAATTAAGCACTGCTAGAGACATAAAATTTCCACAACACATCCCTCCGCACAAGATGCTGGAGAAATATTCTCTCCCGCAAACCCGACTGACCACAATAACAACAGACTTGGCATTCACCAGCGTGGAAAACTGGAATACGCCCACCGTGCATAAACATTAGCGTCATACAGCAGACCGGAATTCCCTACAACAGTTCACTATTGTCAACAACACCAGCCAACATTTCTCCCGCACATACCTTCTTATCCGGTCACAGGAGAACTGATCCTGCTGATAGAAGGAATGCACCAAAACCATCTACAGTATGCGCTATGGGAGAACTGTCCACCAACCCCCCTATCCCTTCCGGACACGTCGTACAGAAACAGCTAACGTTACTACACCTCATTCACATGTAATAACAGTCAATATTATTAAGAGAGTAAGATTCCCGCTATGCCGTCAGTCACGAGTAGGATTTTGCTACCGAAAAGTTGAATTCGATAATGGATTGATCAAAGGTACGACAGCATCCTTCAGGTCATCTACGCTCAAAAGTAACTCTGTCCCGCCCACAGACTCGGCCATTACAGAGTGAAATACCAGCAGGTTCGATAAAGTTGACACAGCACCACCGCACCCCGGCACCCAGCAGTAATAAAAATGTCACATTCTCACCACAGCACAAGTAACATCCACAGGGAAATAATCAAAATCACCAACATGTCAGAAACACAGGTTGACTGTATTCACAATCTCCATACGACGGCAATGTAATTGTAAACATTGTGACACTCATATTTCCGAGTTGTAGTGTAATTATATATATATATATATATATATATATATATATATATATATATATATATATATATATATATATATATATATATATATATATATATATATATATATATATATATATATATATATATATATATATATATATATATATATATATTAATATGTCTGGTCTAGGTAGGGATGAGGTTAGTTCTACCCACCAAGGAGAATGCTTGGCAGCCCACCCACTCGGAAAACACAGCTATCTTGGCGGGGTCAGTAACTTTGATGCACCGCATGAACAGACCTGTTTAAACCACACATCAAATTACCTACAGCTTTATTGTTATATTTTTGATTAAGAACAAAACTGCTCTATCGTGTATACAGATCATTAGCCCATGGGCCAATAAAGCAGCATAAAAAATCTAACAGTATAATTACAAAGAGAATTTCAAAGATTCTCTTACCTGCGTTCCCGACCATAATCAACACACGCTGAGGACTACCTATTACAGCCAAACAGAAGACGCATGTATAAGAACTCGCGCAATAAATGGACATTATTTCATAAAAGATTCATGATAGAACATATATTTCCATTTCTCATATCTACAAAGAATATACATCAGCAGTATTATTTCGGCCATTGCCATAAACAGCATCTAAGTCTCCGATCAACCACGTGTTTTCAAGAGCCACGTGACTTTTACTGCACTTTTCACTAAATTGTATTAAGCACTTTAAACAAATGAGCCGCCCAAATACACTACTACCACCACGTGATGGAGAAGTGGCGAGGGTGAGTCGGGGTAATTACCGCTGACGTCACCAGGCTCCCACATACCCCATCAGGCGCTCCAGCCTGAAATTAGAAGAGGCGAGTTTATAAGCATCCAATCTGAAAAATCGACTCACCCTAATTAAAAAATGAGCTTCCACAGGAATAAGTAGTTCCTAGTTTTACGTTGATCAGAAACTTATATTTCAAGCAGAATGAAGACACAGTTTATCAGCCAATCTCATTATAATTTAAAAAAACCCCTGTGTACGGGAGGAAAAATTTATGTGACTACGGGAAAATAAGAATCAAAACTATCCATATAGGGCGTGACCAAATCACCCATAAAGTTTCTGGTGTGGTCATCCGCCCTCCTGTGACGTCACTAATCTGTATAAAAAGGAGATGCGTACTGTGAAACTTCGTCTTCCCGATCAATTGGACACTAGGGAAGATCACAGCACTAGGCTACTTTCCTGTCTCAACGAAATTCTGCTCAAATCTTATTATTTCTTTATTATTATATTAGGCTTGGAATGTATTAATTAAAAAGTGTTAGATTATTAAGTATAGGTTAGATAACCCGCAACGTTACTATGTGGGAACAGCATGTCACTCGAGAAAGATTTGGCTCTCTCAGCCTCTGAAGAGTCTACATCACCAGTACGTGCGGAGAGGTTTTCCTGCGGCATTCTTCGGCCTGATGGACAACAGGGTGGCCGCACCTTCACACGAAATTCAGATAGAAAACTGCACACAATCAGGACCATTTGCTTCAGCGCATGTTCTGTGCTAGTTGCCAGTACTTGTTTTCTGCAATGCATTACAGTACAAACATCGTGTCTTAAAAGTGACTTTAATCGTGCGAGAAGAAAGTGAAGATCCGGTAGTGTTAGCAGATAAGTTCAAACAGCGATAACTACCAGTTATAGTACTCCCGACAGAAAGCATGGCGCGAACAAAGAACACCACACGACGTCAGGCCATTGCTACAAGGCACCATCTCATCACCACTGCCACCGTCTCTATTGCACGCCACGCTCTCGGACATTTAGCCACCATCACCACACCATCATCAGCAGCAGCCCGTCCGGTATCCAGTGCAAGCCAGGCACCAACGTCGCCTGCATGATCTAGACCGGCAGCAACAGCACACCACGAGTCACCAGCATCCATCACCACAGCCTCAGTATCATCAGCAGTACCCCATCGTCAGCAACACCGCAGGTCACCAGCATCCTCAGCAGCCACCACTATCGGCAATCCAATCCAGGTAATCACATCACCACCAGACATGAACTACCCTCAGTCACCGTCTCCAGGTGATTTGATGATAGATGAAGGGGACCAACGCGCAACAGCCACTGGCATCAGCAGCACCACCGTCATCATCCCGACAACGCCCCAGCATCACCGACCACAGGATCCAGCAAGAGCACCACGTCTGACCATCTGTATTCGGGGAAGAGGAGAATCGCCCACACTCAGCAGATCAACCCAGTTCCACGTGTCACCGCTAGTCATCTTCTGAAGGCCGCAAAGATGCGGAAGCTTCTCCATATTACTACCACAGCTTCGTCTCCTCTGTGAACACCACTCGGCACCATCACCGCACCATCACCAGCCATCATGACGTCAGTCACATCAGCAGCCACCTCCACATCAGCAACAGCCACCGCACCATCACCAGCCACATGTTTTGCCACAATCATTAGTACCGCCACTGTGATTTTACGTAAAAACTTAACTAATCTAACAACAGACAATTCGAGACAGCCATCACAAGATAGGGAAATTTCGGCAGTCCAAGAACATCCACCACGCGCAGCCACCACCAGCCGCGGAACAAAGATGCGGTGCACCAAACATTTGCGGACACTACTGCCAGGGATGTAGCAGGATTCTGGAGTGATGCGAGGAATGGAACGTTTCTCATTTTATTATCTTGTTTTTGATATTCTTTTCTTCTTATTATATATGTTCTTTCAATTGAATCCCGTCCCCAGGATGACCACGGTTATCCTACACAGCTGCGCAACGTGTTTGCCCAGGTGTGTCTTACACTGAAATGAGCACTGCGGACTCCTGTGTTCTGCACAGTAAACAACACAATGAAATGACTGAGTTATCGCCGTTTTCCTCTGTTAAATTATTCTCAAAACGTTTCTGTAACGTCGCAATCGCATATATATGTATAGCTAAATAATCAGTGATTTGCGCACACGTGACATACTACATCATCTACACATCTATGTCTATCATAATATTTAGATAGATGTGTATACGTCACGGATTTCCAGCACTCTGATTGGCTAGTTCAGCTAAATTCTCATTGGTTGAAGCTGCCAGGTTCTGACCTTGCAGAGAGTATAAAAGGGGATGACTTCATCAAATCGAGAGTGTCGTCGGCCGGGGGGCCGACCAGTCAGGGGCTGCCCAAGCACGGGACACTGACTGAATAATGGAGCACCGAAGACGGAATTCAGCATCATCTCGGTACGTCACAACCTCCAGTTCAGCTCGGCCCACAACAGTTTTCAGGCCACCGCACCGTGAATTAGATCATCATAGTGTAATCTGTTCTTGTTTAATTAATAACGGAATAGGAACTATTTAACGTTGGACCCTTAAGGTCCAGTTATGTAATTCTACATGACGTAGAGCCAGCGATGTTCCTCGGTGGATAACTCACCGGATCTGCCAGCCACGCCGAAAAGTTGATATTCAACCACCACACTGCATGTCGTGTGGGATAGTTTAACGTTTTGACCGCAGTCAAGCAAACTTTGCTCAGTGCGCCACAAGAGCTATTTGACGTACCCCGCACCGTTAAGCTTAAATAAGGATATCTTAATTACAACTGTATCAATAACTCTCTCTGTTAATGGGTTGTCTTAACTTTACAACTCACCGTGTTATGACGGGAACGTTCATATCTACCACATTATTGTGTAGAACTTACTAGTTATTCAGTAGACTTTACTTATAACTTTGTCATACTGTCCTGAAGTCGTACCACTGCCGTCCTGGAACAACATACAGGAACTCTGTCTTGCGGAGCATCGGCATGCGGAGACAACATCCAGCTTCCAGACAACGTGTCGACTCACGTCACGGTTCTAGTGACGTCTCAATTTCAGTAACATAGTAGCCCGCAACTAAGAATGGCTACTGGGTATTCAAGTAACTATACATGATATATCTTTAATTACATCTTTAATTATTCATTAGTTATTCGTTTAATTATTCTTTAATTACCGTATTTTCCTCTGCAAAAGGTACCGATGACTAACAGGCACCTTCCCGGTCTTAGGACCGCAATTTATAAGTTCTTAATTATTACTGTCTATAGTTATCCTTATTTACTATATTAGGTCTATCAACCTGTATTGTTACTATTCTAATCAATTCACATACTGTCACTGTTCTGTGTTTGGTTAGTTAGGTATATGGCAAATAGCCATCAGTTGATATGTTTTGTTTATTTATAGAAAACTTAGGACCGCAGCGCATTTAAGAAATCTTAGGCAGCAACATTTATATATGCATCATTTTCCCCGCCACCATCATGTTTCACTAATGTCGCTGTCCGTGCTACTAACTCTGTTTAGCCCGGCATGCTACTGACTAAACCTTTCTATTCAGCTCGATAGGATAGGTTTAATATGATTAGAGACAATTTCTTCGTTAGGAGACACATAGTGTACACCTCTTTTCCGGTCGGTACGGTCATCTAGCCCCGTACACAGGCAAGGTTGTGTTAAATTGGCCAATATACCTATAGGTCCTCATATTTATAAAGTTATTGTCTCTCTTCATGTTCCACTAAGCCTTATGACATCTTGATTGTTTGGATGTCCCTATCGGCACCACGGACTGATCCGATCCTGGGAAACTATTGGAGGTTTCTGAGCGGTGATGGCCAAGGTACAGTGTTACATACACCTCCCCTGTATATTAGAATACTCGTTAGTTAGTGTCATTGTCAATGTAGGAAGCACTGCGAACACATTATTATTATTATTATTATTATTATTATTATTTCTCTTTATGTCTGTTAGGATATATCTCCCGCACCGCAGTGCATATTTGGGCAACTTGGATATAAACCTAATGTCTGGTCAATAACTAAGCTCCATAAGATTTGATGATGGACGAGATGCACATCTCCACTGAATTCTGTACAAATATCTGGTCATGATTTTGGAATCGGCCACGCCCTTGCGGGAAGGCGATTTGCGGTGGATATCTATCTCTCTAATCCTCACCGTAACGTCAGGTCAATTGGAATAATCTGCCTGGGTAAAAAGGTAGCCATCGTCCTGTGATGTTTTATGTGGTTACTGAGCAAGGCATCCGGATTCTCACCGAGCTCGGATGTTTTGCAATGTAACATGTACGCTCACTATATCAAAAAATAGGTAGGGTTCCCGCCATTTGCGGCCTAAAATAGTTTGTGTCTCTAAAACTTAAATGAAAGGTTAGGCATAGAAAAAGGCCCGCATAAATAAAAGCGGCACCTACTAATTCAGCATCTTGGACCACATAAAACGGTGACTTGGGAATCCTGCAGGAATCGCTTGTCTCGTCTTCACGTAAAATAGCACGCAACATTTTAGTTATAGTTTCACTAGGATGGTCTTTTCTTTACAGCACTTTAGGTTGAATACAGAGTGGCCCCTTTTTGGCCCTCTCTGTCCCTCTGCTTCTGCGGTGGCAGCATTTCCCGTGACGGAGGCCCGCGCGAGACACTTGCCTCTCGCAAGGATCCAGTGATGGTGGCCCGCGTGAGGCTACTACTACCCACCCAAAGACACAGCATCAGAAGTAATGTCCGCGTGAGGCAAACACCTCTCGCCACTCAGGATTTTCTTTTCTTTCCTTTTCCTTTTCAGCATGGAGGTATACTAGCTTATATTAGGTTAATTAGTGATATCGTATGCGGGAGTCTCCTTTACAGGGGTACCTCTGCGGACCTGTGAGTCTGTGTGGTACCTCCGGTGACTCCACATTTAAAGGTTCATCAGGCTGTCTCTATGTAATGTACTATTTAAATATCATTGGATCATACACACTTATACGGTTTGTTTTAATATACTTAATTACTTTTATTTACTTTGGGTCACCCTTCAAAAAGTCCATAGATCACGAAATTGCTATGGACAGGCATACCAGTGACACAAATTCATGGGCTGACACTGTACAATTTAATGTTAGCGGTGATGGTCGCACGGCTCCACCAGAACGATTGAGTTCCACCGGCCTTAGGAGCCAATCTTTGTTTCACGCTGGTCAGCGTTGTTCGGAATCCGTAACCCCGATACCGGAAGCTAACCTGCAACAATCCGAAGCGACCCGGTGAGCTACACATGGAGCAACATATGTTTCAAACTACGAGGAGATTGACTATTTCGTTGAGCAGCGAGTTTCCAAGCAAGTAAATGCAAACGTTTCCTGTTTACACCCGTGCTTTTAACTGTTTATTTGGGTGCCAATAATTGCAAATGGTATATTATATACATAGTCTCCTCATTGTACTTTCGGTTTTCGCCTTCGTGATGAGGAGATGAACCAGAAGTTGCTCGGAAAATGGGGTGGATATGGCTGGTGTAGGGGAAAGAGGTTTTGTGGGGGTGCGTCACAGTGCATATTTTATACTTAGTAGCCTCATTGAACTTTTGCTATTTTCGCCTTTCCTGATGAGGAGATAAGGCTACATGGCTAGATAAGATATAAGTGCTCCCACGAAGGTGTCAAATCAAGAATTGATTCAAGGCGGCAAATATTCGGGGTTATAAATTAGACATGTAAATAGATCTTCACATGTTTTTTTACCATTTTGGACCCGAAGAACCAAACACGACAAATTCTTTGCACTTAGAACAGTTTTCTGCATTTTGAAGCTTATTGGAACCGCACCCTTTGCTGTCCGTGGCAGTAGCGGTATCCCATTGGATTTATTTCAGAAAAGCGCTCAACGGTTTACCGTTATGAATTATCCTGAAACTGAGACCTTTGGACTAATTTAAAAAAAAAAAGTCTATTACTGGTTCTATTTTATCATAACATATCTGCTGTACTATGTCACGTTAATACGAGGGGTGTGTGAGTGGGCGTGGGTTGTGTGGGTGGTGTGCATGCGTGCGTGCGTGTGTGCGTGCGTACGTGCGTGCGTGTGGTGATCCGTGTGGCTGTTTCACTGCGTCACTTAGTCATGGAAATACAGTAGAAATAGGGCCCACAGTGGTGCCGTGCCGTACATTGATTATTCAACTTATACTCTTTTTAAAACTCGTTTCCACTCGAGAGGCGCATCTGGATCGGGCATTGTGCGTCGCGCGACGTGGATGTAGCAATGATAGCATATGGCTTGGAGGCGATGCGAGCAAGACTTTCGCGAGCGTCGCCTCCGTGGGAGGTGGGGGAGTGTGTTGTGTTTGTTATGGCCACTTTCGCTCGCGAGCGTCGCATGCAGTCTAGATGCGGCTTAGCGTATCTCTCGAGATATACAGCTGTGGTGTATATAAATAATTAAACAGCTGTAAGTGGTGTTCGTATTATAACTCCCTATCACTCAAACATCTGTTTTAGCTCGCCTGATTGGAGAAACGGAGATAATGTTCGTATTATATCACAGGCGTGCTACAACTACTTTTCTAGCCTAGCGTTAATGTTTAGGAAGTTACACCCGGTTCTCAATGACCAAACAACGGCAAATGTTTTACTATCCACTTATACTGTACATAATTCTCTGTACATACTTCTTTTGTGTTTTAACATGTATATGTATTTCGACTAACTGTGACTAATGTATTAATAATGCCCTTCAGAGATCAATTCATATATTTATAGTACTTTTCCTTAGCTATCTGTTAGTTTCCCTACTACTTCTTATGCTAGTCAACTTCTGTCTCTATGTTTTTGTCGAGAGGTGCAAATTCCAAACTTTTGAAAGAGATCAAAACGATCACATATAATGCATATGAAAAGAAACCATTATTGTTCAATGAAAGATACCTTATGGCGACCCTGTATAATGATTATGTAGGTATACGCATAACTTAATGGGTACTGATCTACAACAACATATGGCTGCCATAGGTCTATTTCACATAAAAATAGGTTCATGTCATATAAGAATGGACCATAAGAATGCTCCCTTTAAGTCTGTTCATCTGTCATTATACGCTATAGATATACGCATGGTGTTACTTATAATTGCTAAACTTAGTCTGTTATTATGTGGTGATATTGAAAGCAATCCTGGCCCTCCAAATGAAGCAGCAAAAGTGTATGCCATAAGTTTATTTCATCTCAGTATAGACGGCATGCGGCATAAAATCCAGGAAATTGAAGAGTTTGTTTGTGATTAAGACATAGTTTCATTTACGGAAACCAAGCTGGATAACGCAGTGTCTGATGATGGTGTTAAATTAGATAACTATTATGGACCAATTAGAAAGGTCCGATCACATTCAGGTGGTGGACTGTCAATCTATGTCTCACAGATTTTTAATTACAAAAGGCGCATTGATTTGGAAACAGAAGACGTAGAACACATACTTATAGAAATAAATTATGGAACTATAATATTTATCCTAGGTCTGTTTTATCGGTCACCGGATTGTCCACAGATATATTGGACACACTTTTCTAAAGCGATTGGCAGAGCTGTGGACACGCCTCTACCCTTAATAATTATAGGTGACTTAAATGAAAACATTAAATTCGTCTGTTCATAATCTCCAGAACATTATCACTTTATACAATATAAAGTCATTAATTAGTGAGCCAACGCGCATAACAGAAACGACTGCAACGCTTATTGACCCAATACTGACTTATGGAAACATTGAGTCAGTAGAGTCAGGTGTGAGCGAGGAATATATGGAATATAATGATCATTCAGCAACATATGTTGCTATAAAAATTCCAAAAGTTTGAGTTTATAAAAAAAGGCAATTTTGAAAAACTGAATAACGATATTTTCAATACACCATGGGTACCTCTGTTTGGGACCTGTGAAAATGTACATGAAATGTGTGATTTATTCAACTCTTTATTTCTTGATATGGTAACTGAATGCATCCCAAATAGAATCATAAACATTAGGTCTGATGATAAACCTTGGTTTGACGGTGCACTAAGGCGCGAAATCCGACAAAGAGACCGCCTTAGGAAAAGAGCCAGACATACTCAACATCAAAATGACTGGTGCAAATTCAAAAGACAATGGAATAAAGTTAACAATATGAAAAAGAAGGCAAAGCAGGATTCTATAGCGAATGCAGATTTAATTCTTTATGAATTATCTATTCATAATCCGTGTCCTTACTGGAAATTAGTTAAACAATTTTTAAATGGGCCAAATACGATTCATATCCCACCCCTGTTATACAATGACAATGATAGTATGGAATATGCTATAACTGATTTGGAAAAAGCGACTTGTTTAAATATTTATTTCGCATCTATTTCAAATGGCGATAATACAAGTGCGCATCTCCCACCGCTTGAAACAAAAACAAATGATATACTGTCTGGCTTCGTGATATTTGAGTCCGAAATCATTGATGTTATTAAAATACTGAAGTTAAACGAAGCTTCTAGAAACGATGGAATAAGTCACAGAATGCTTAAAGAAACAGCACACTCCATAGCCTTTCCTTTATGTTGGATGTTCAATAAATCCATTGAAACTGGTACATTCCCCAATGCTTGGAAGATAGCCCCAGCATTTTCTTTAATTAAGAAAGGTGATAAAAGATTACCGGAAAATTATCGACCAATTTCTTTATTAAGCACCGTTGGGAAAATTATAGAAAGAATCTTTTTATCAAATGTGTATAATCACCTTACTGGACACAATCTCCTTTATAAATATCAATCTGGTTACCGTACAGGCTATTCAACGGTCTTTCAACTTCTCGAGTTGTGCCACATTCTGTCAAATGGACTAGATGAACGCAAATCCTCATGTGTTGTGCTTTGTGATATCTCAAAGGCATTTGACAGAGTGTGGCACAAAGGATTGTTGTTTAAATTACAGGAGCATGGTCTAAGATGAGGCCTTCTTTAGTGGTTCAACAGCTACCTAAGTTCACGAAAGCAATGTGTCTTAATTCACCAAGAAACTTCACCGATGAAACAAATTGAAGCTGGAGTCCCACAAGGCTCTTATTTTTGGTATATATAAATGATATTTCACAGAATACCGAGAGAATTTTAAGATCATATACTGACGACACTGCATTATGCTGCTCCAGTGCATCATCCATCGAAATAGAAAGAAAATTAAATAGCAATTTAGATCAAATTTCCGCCCATGCTGAAAACAGCAGTTGATTATGACATCATATGATGGCTGGATAAACAGGACAGGTCAATTGGCACAACAGAAGTTAAATATAGTTTTTACCTCTCTGGGATTGTGTTTAGGATGAAGGTCAGTGGTGGTCATTGCAGTCAGCTTCTTCGGACACATGACTGTGGTCCCTGCCATTCTAATCATCGGCATATCAGCGTATTCACCATTAATGTGGTACTAATATCATCTCAAATTTTGTATTGTACTGATGGATTATGGTATATAGATTCCATACAACCACTTTCTAATAATGTATTTTTACCACGTGTGTTGTTTGACAGGGCAGTAGATGAACATAGGATCAGTCGTGCCGTGTCAATGAATACACAGGCTATCTTTGCTCGATGTGTTTCTCGTATACGTGTGCCAATGGCACATGGTCGCTATCATGACAGCTATGTCAGCTTTAGCAAGATTCTTGCCATTTATGTAGTTATTATTATGATTGTAGTTCTTATCACAATTGTAGTTCTTATCAGGATTGAAGTTATTATCATGATTGCAGTTCATATCACGATTGCAGTTCTTATCACGATTGTAGTTCTTATCATGATTGTAGTTCTTATCATGATTGCACTTCTTATCATCAGTGTAGTTCGTATCATGATTGCAGTTCTTATCATTATTGCAGTTCAAATCATCATTGTACTTCTTATCATGCTTACAGTTCTTATCATGACTGTAGTTCTTATCATGATTGTAGTTCTTATCATGAGTTCATGCGTCAATGGACGTTGATTATTGTTCTAAATTGGGCTTTCCTTTCTTATTTTGTAAATCTATATCTCAAAGCATCTGGGTGAATATAAAATTAAACGCTGTTTTGATGTCAATACGGCTCCTTAGAATATTTCCCTCAAGTTTTACCGATATGTGTTCATCAATAGCAGAAGAGTAGTTATTAAAAATTTAAGCAGCAACAACAACAACAACAACAACAACAAACCACAATGGCAACAACAACAACAACAATAACAACAACAACAACAGCAACAACAAAAACATGATTAAGATTTAACGACCGTCGTTCAGTACCGGATATCAAATCTGCAGGAGCTTGGTGAGTTTTAAAAGAGTGCCCACCTGTTAGCTTTTAAAAAGCTACGCCTTCGTTTTTAGTAAACCGATCTCAATAACATTTGAGGTGTGTCCATGAGGATAAGATCTGTCATCACACTATGGTGGAATTTAAATGGATGCTCACACTCTTAACTTTAAAATCGCTACTCATCCGTTATTTATGAACATATCTTCCTTCATAACACATGTTACTGGGCCTATCCTGCGATAACACTGGACAGTACCAGTCACGTAACCTGCGTTTTCAGGGTTGAGGGTGTATTCTAGGACTAACCCTTGATATCGATTTCCGGTTCACATCTGGTAGTGTACGTCTGTGCGTCGATCCGCCATGAGCGATCGTTTGCCACGGATGACAAACTAGGAGGGGTGGTGTAGTTCGGATCGACCGGTTGGATACCGGCCGTACCAGCTGAGCTGGGTACACGCTGCCCGTCCTGAACACCTTTCCTGAACACGCACCTCTGGGTAGAGCCATAAGCGTATATAGGCCTATGGGAGAGATAGCGTGTCGAAAAACGACTAAGTTCATTAAAACGCATGATGCGCATGTGTGCGCTAGGACGCTGTTTATATGGAGCACGTAGTTACGACCTAGATAGGATGGCGCTTTTAGTGTACCGAGATGGTACCCTGTGATCATTATTGATTGCTTCTTCCCGTTAACTCTGGCATTAATCATGACCAGAATACAACGGCCTTTTCAAATCTGTAAACCATTTCAAAATCGGCTGAGAAATGGCTGAGTTATCCAGGGAAAACTCTTCATGATTATCTTCAAAATATTGCCGTGACGTCATAACTACGTGGACTCAATGCTTCTAGAATGTTCTAGAACGTTCGACTGCACTATTATTAGCTGCTCGCTGATTGGCTCTTGCTCGAACGATGATTGGACGAAGCTTGCGCCTGTGACGTCGCGAGGAGTATAAAGGAAGAAGCGATCCAGTGATCGAGAGCATCCTCGGCTAGGGGCCGAACAGGTTGGATCTGTACCAGCTAATAATAAGCGCGACAGACAATACCGGTCTTTCTTCGCTATGTGTCGAGTTTTTATCCCATAACGTGCAGTTCTCCAACCCACCGCACTAAAACAATTTTGTAACTCCCCCTTTACGGGAGTAATTTGGAACTTCTGATAATTGGTCACGCATACCAACAGCCACATTCGGAACACAAATGTGCGGTGAGGCCTTTACGGCTTGAATATGTGAGTCTACAGATGTAGAGACGGGATGTTCTTTGATGGATGACTTGCCGGATCTGCCGGCCACGCCTAAAAGTGGTATTTCAATCATTGCCGCCACTTACATCGTGTCAGTTCTTTCAACTGTCGACCGCAGCAAGTAAACCCTGCCCAGTGCGTCTTCAGAGCTGGAGGACGTACCCAGCACCATAGGCTTTGTTTTGTATCCTCATTTTCCTCTGACAAATCCCGCTAGTGACGGGTTGTTTACACCTTCCATCCATGCCATCGGTGTATGGGAACTTTCTTCACCACGTAGCACTATCGTATCTTTTACTGACTGCTCGTTAGACATTCTATTAGGCCTACAGCACTAAGCAATGCACTCCCGCCATGAGTGTTCTTGCGGAAGTCTTGTTTGCAGAAACCAGCTTGCGGGAACCAACCAGTGGGCACTTTCCAGCTTCCGGAGAGAGCAGCATTTCACGTCGACTACGGATCAATGTATCAATTTCAGTGACATGGTAGCCTAACTTAAGAGTGACTACCGAGTATTCAAGTAACTATACTTCACAGTTCAATTATCTCTCTATATAGATTTTGTTAATTATATTGTATCCGCAATAACGGTCCCGATGACTAAAAGGAAATGTAACAGTGTATGGACCGCTAGTTATAATTTCTGTATTTGTTAATAATTATTCTCATTTTCCTCAATGTGCTGCTAACTGCACTATAATAGGTTCGTCAACCTGTACTGTTATATATATATATATATATATATATATATATATATATATATATATATATATATATATATATATATATATATATATATATATATATATATATATATATATATATATATATATATATATATATATATATCGATCACTTGGCACCGTATTGCTTTTTTGGTTAGATTATGTATATATATGGCCAGTGGCCATCCGTTCATATGTTTTGCACGTAGAAAATATTATACACTAACACTTATATATGCAGCACTTTCTCCCACCACCAACAATTTTTCCCTAAGGTCGCTGTCCGTGCTATAACTCAGTTTAGCCAGGCATGCTACCGACTAAACCATTTCTATTCAGCTCAATAGGATAGGTTCGAAACGATTAGAGACGCTTTCTTCATTACATACTATGTAATATACTCTCCTCTTCCGGTAGTGCGATAATCTAGCCCCGCACTCCAGTAAGACTCATAAGTCAGATTTTGTCTCTCTTCATGTTCCACTCAGCCTTGTAGCTTCTTAATTGTTTGGATGTCTCTATCCGCACCATGGGCTGATCCAACTCTGGGAAACTGTTGGGGTATCGGAGCGGAGATGGCCAGAAGTGCGGTGTCACATACATTTCTCATGTATTTTCGGATACTTAGTAGTTAGCACTTTTAAGCCAATGTAGGAAAGCACTGCGAAAACACATATATTAATTATTATTTTTACTACTGAACCAACGTCCCGCACCGCAGTGCAAAACAGGGCAACTTGTATAGAAACCTAACGACAGATTAATCGGTTAGTTCCATAGGACCGGTGACGGGCTAGATACGTACCCCACCGAATTCCATAAGTATGTCCCCACCATAGCGATAGAACAATGGTCTAACAATGCTTTCGTGAAAAGTAACCCATGTCTTGTAATGTTTTATGTGGTTACAGAGCGGGATATCCGGATTCTTATCCAGTTCGGAGATCTTACTACGTAACATGTATGAGCGCTGTCTTTAGTATGGATGTCTTGGGGCATCTGTTCTCCATGACAGCCGTGTCTAATAGCTAGGTAGATACCAGCCAGTTGCGGCCAAAAATAGTTCTTGTTTTGAAAACAACTAACAGCTAATTAAGCAAAGCAGAAAGCCCGCATAAATAAAGCGGCAACTACTAATACAGCAGACCAATAACTACATAAGACGGTGACAAGGGTATCCATCGGGAATCCTTCGTCCCGTCTTCATCTAAAACAGTGTGCATCCCTATAGTCATAATCTCACTGGGTATGGTCTTTTCTTTCTAAGGCATTTTTGATTGAAATATTAGAGTGGCTCCATTTTTGCCTACTACTCTTCTCCCGCTTTAAGTAGTGGCGACACCTTCCCGAGACGGCGGCCCACACGAGGCACTTGCCTCTCGCAAGGATTCAGCGACGCCGGTCCACGCCAGGATAATACTCCTCACCAAAACTAGCACTAGGCGTAGTGCCCGCGTGAGGCACATAACCTTTCGTCCGAGATAACCTTCTTCCTTTCAGCATAAAGGTATAATAACTTATATTAAGTTAATTAGTTAAGTCTCGTGTACGGGAGCCTTCCTTGCGGGGATACCTCTGCGGACCTACGAGTCTGTGTGGTACCTCCGGGAGCCCCATGTTCAAATGTTCATCTACCCGTCTCTATGTCTCGTATTTTCGTATGCTCTGATTGTTTTTTTATCTAGCATATTTTTTATTGTTTAGGTAAACGCATTGTACAGACTTATATTTTGTAGGTCACCAAATTAAATCTTGTAGGATCACGAAATTGCTATGGACAGGCATACTGGTGACACTCTTGGGATGAGACCGTTGTGTTTAATGTTCACGACATTGGTCGTATGGCCCCACCGAAACGATTGAGTTCCACCGGCCTTAGGAGCCGTTTTTTGTTTCCCGCAGGGCATTCTCGTACAAGGTCCGTCACCCCGAGACTGGGTGCTAACCAGCGTCATCACTCGTCATGCACTTGCGGCGCGGTGTGTTGACATGATACACCAGAATGACGAGACACTACCCGGCGAGCTACATGATGAAAGTCATTGATGAATGAATCATTCCAGTAGTAAATTTTCATCATAATCTTTTATTTCTACGAAAATGGACATTTCTCAGAAGTTATTTCCAGCGGGTAAAATCAGTAAAGATTTGAGTTGCACAATTTCATATAATTCGACTCAACGCGAATTAACGGAATCGATTCATTATTTAAACTGAATCATATCCTGTCGCTTATCGAGACAAGAAGGTAAACAATTTTATGTTTAGTGTTGTTTATACGTTTCGGTTTTAAGCAGTTAATGGCTGGGATAAAATTTTACTCCAGACATTAACTGATTATGACCAAACGTCTAATAACGTAATTGCTAAGCATGAAATCATTGTGCCAAATTATTCTATGGTAACGACTGATTTATGAACTGAATTATAGCAGGTCTGATGCTTCAACTTTCGCTGAAATAGCATGCATCGTGAATTCGTTCAATCTTGATTCAAATTATCTGTGATATACCATTACTGTCCGTCCATCTCATCCATTTTATTCTGTTTTATCAAACTGTGCAATTGATGATATTTTTAATTGAAATACTATACATATATTAAATATTTTTTAACAACTGATATTGGTATCTGTTTTTCTTTGTTCGCTGCCAACAATGATATTCAGTTAGTTTAGGTCCGTTCTTAGGAATTAATAATTTGAAACTTTGTCTGGGATATCCAATCCACATTCTTGATTAACAACCAATTCATCGACCGTTGAGATGGGACCATAGAATTTAATCTCGACAAGTCGTTCAATGCGTCATCCAAGTAGGAATTGACAGTCTGCCATCTTGACACACTTTATGATTACGTCATAATATTCATACGTCATTCGATTTCCAAGCTCATCGAGATGGTCAAATCATAAATTACGTCATATTAACTTAATGTCAGTCGTTGTCTGGTAAATCCTAGAATTGTCATTGCCGGCCATCTTGGGTCTCCGATAGATTTACACTTCAGATTGGTTTTTCCATTTTGTAGCCCTGTATCTTCTTGGATATTGAGATATCCCTATAAGGTCATTCTGAGGTCAAGAAGTCATCATATTGGATCTTCGAAAGATGATGTTACCATATTGAGTCAATTTGAAAAAGAGACCGCCATCTTGGGTCTCTTGAGTCTGTCAATCCACCATCTTGAATTCATTTGAGTCATAATTGCATTGACTAAACTTCGGTTTAGTTAAGCAATTCGGATCAAATGAATTGATTAACGGTAGATCCTCCCGATATTTAACCCCTAGACAACAACTTTCCAATTTGAATCGCTTAATTGAGCACTACAGGGATGCTCGCTCCGTGACAATGATATCAAACTTACGTTGTGCGCGTAACAAGGACATCAAAATCACGTTGATCCGTCATTTGCTAAGAACTGGTCAGATTAAAATGTCAATGGCGAATAATGAAAATTCGAGATAATTTTTCACAGAATTACACCAACAATGTAAATTCTTGTTTCTAATAACCATTTATACGAGCTGTTTAGATAAGTTCGTAACGAGGACAATAAATGTTAATTTATCTCAGTGTTTTAAGCAGAATTTTTACAAGATTGTTTCATATAAAAATGGAGGTGATGGTCTGGAACAAATGCCAATGAACATGTCTTATTATGTGACAGCAGCTTTGTTCCAATATGTATCAAGTAAATCATGTAGAGCTTGAGACAAAACAAAAAGCCCTTAAATGTCACATTTTATGGGGGCCTAAATAAACAATTTATACGGCAATATGTAAGAACGAACTTAGAATTAGGCCCACTGGTAGCCCATTCCATTTCTATTTTCCATTTATGTATTTACACTCAAGCCACAACATGGCACACGGGAAAAGGAGTAAGCCTACAATATTTATACATCTAAATGACGGTTACATAAACTATTACTAATATTATTTTCCTTATTATTATTATTATTATTATTATTATTAATCAACATCATTATTAACATCACCAGTATCATTATCATCTTTGTTCTAATTAAATCAACATTACTCACCTTATTAGTCCTATCATCCTTATCAGTATCACCATTATAACCATTATCATTATTAACATTATTATTATTATTATTATTATTATTATTATTATTATTATTATTATTATTATCATCATTATAGTCCAGGCAAAGTCTAGATTAACGTGGAACAAATGAATTGGAGCATAATTCTTTTCCAGTTTTCCAGTTTTCTGGGCCCAGGTGACCGCTAAGTAGAACATATCAAAAGTCCGCCAAAATCCCATTATGAGAAAGTGATACAATTTCCATAATTATTCTAATTAATTTCAGGCTTTATCTAAAAATTGAAATTGTACTGTACCTTTTAATTCAGCATGCGGACATGGCAGAAATATTGTCAGGCTCAGAATACCATGCCCATATTGTTAATCTTCTACATTCATTACATAACATCAATTATTCACATTAACATTTAACGAGATATCAGCGATGGGGAAAACAGGCCAAGAAATGCTGACATCAAGGTTGTATCCAGAGAAATTCCGTTCTTTCCCTTCCGATGAGTGATCTAGACCTCAGCAAGATGACCCCTTGAGCTACGTTTGTGACCACGCAAAGCGCTACCATGTCACGCCAGTTATGACGTTTGACCAGCCATTGTTTTAGAAAGGCATGTTGATCACAGAAACGGAGCAATGCATCAGTCACTTGACGGCAGGGAATGGTCTTGTGCATATCTTTGAGTTGGTCTATGAAGAGAATGCACTGAAAACAATCTTAGTGGAAAAACAATCTTTGGAGCAGTTTAATGAGACTGCAGGGTTCTTGCAGCCCTCAGTATAATGATGAAGGCAGATATATACATACAACCTGCATTTCAGATACAGAACTCAACACAGTAGAATAGAATGGTGATATGCCGCCAGTTGAATCTTTTATCTAAAATGAGAACGACACTAGAGATGTATATGAGGGCGGGCATCAACATAGCCTTGTCAGAGTAGGATGGCTGTATGATGGCACCAGGAAGGACACACATGTAACTACCAGACTATCCGCTGAAGATGCATTACGTTTTGTCAGGGACAAATCAGATGCTGAGAAGGATTATGCAATGACCACTAAACTTTGGCTTCAGTATATGGAGATAGTAGAAATTCTATGAAATTTCGTTAAGAGAGAGAGAGAAGTAGAGAGTGGAACCTCCAGTCTGTTTATAAGACGTTCACATATCTTGCAGCGGTTGGTCATAATCTATAAAGCAAATCTGCATATGTTTATTTATAGCCATGCCATACAAGTGCTAACTAGTGTCAGCTGTCATTCCGGTGAGCAACAGAAAGATTCCACACAAACGGGTATACAACTGGATACTTACAGAGGATACGCGTACACATACGATTCTCAAAACACTTAGTGATCTGAATCTGGTTGGTCCTGATCCCTACCTACGAAGATATGGTAGTGGTTTATCAACCCATAATTCTGTCAATATTGACGATGTTATTATATTGGATCATTAGTTCTTAATTCAATAGTTGAGCAAGTTACCGAACATTTCCTTGCAGAGGAAGAGGTAAGCTTTGAAAAAATTAAGAGCAACAGTCATAATAGATGATGAATCTGTACAAGTTGATCCACATCTCCTCTTTCAGGACCTCTTTGGATCGACGGAGGACTTCGCATCCTACGTCGAGTTCGAATTGTGCTCATCAGTAGGCACGCGTTGACCACACCAGACACCCCTGATTAACCTGTCGGCTGAATTTTGCAGACGAAGTATTCCAAGGGTTATGTCTAAGGACATGTTAAATATTTTGAAAAAAATTTGATTGAAACTTGTGGTGGCTAAGCCACCAACAACTTTCAGTCAAATTGCTTTCAAAATAGTCATCAAATCATGAGCTTTTGCTCCTTAAAATTATTGACTGGTGGCTTGCAGCCGTGTGACAGTTAAATCGCGGAGAGGTGATCAACATTTTCCCAGAAAAACGTTTTCTCAGAAACGCACGCACTAGGTTCCGAGGAATCTAGCAGGTGAACTACATTGATTCCATAGATATAGTATATACTCGCGAGATCACTAATGTATGGAAGGCCATCACCGCCAAAAATACAAAACGCAAATGGAACAGGCTAATTCCAAATGGACCAGAAAGAAATACCAAACAATCCAGGCAACGCCGTCAAACAGAACAGACTAATGCCAAACAGAACAGACTAATGTGTCAAACAGAACAGGCTATTGTCAAACAGAACAGACTATTGTTAAACAGAACAGGCTATTATCAAACAGAACAGACTTATGTGTCAAACAGAAGAGACTAATATCAAACAGAACAGGCTATTGGCAAACAGAATAGATTATTGTCAAACAGAACAGACAACTACGACCAACAGAACAGACAACTACGACAAACAGAACAGACATCAATGACAAACGGAACAGACAACTACGACAAACAGAACAGACATCAATGACAAACAGAACAGACATCAATGACAAACAGAACAGACAACTACGATAAACAGAAAAGACAACTACGACAAACACAACAGACAACTACGACAAACAGAACTGACAACTACGACAAACAGAACAGACATCAATGATAAACAGAACAGACAACTACGACAAAAAGAACGGACAATAATGAAAAACAGAACAGACATCAATGGCAAACAGAACAAACATCAATGACAAACAGAACAGACAACTACGCCAAATGAAATAGGCTAAAGTCGAAGAAGCTATTTAGTCAAACAAACAGAGGGCGCCACTCTCGTCTATATCCAAGAGAATATAACTCTTCAGTCTCACTTGGTACCCCATAGAGGTATTGACTAGAGAAAGCGCGCCCTATACTCCGCGATTACGCTGGACGTCTAGTGCTCAGCCAGGCCGGTTTTGCTGTTAGTATGGCACAAGAGCCACTAGCGGCTTTAAGTATACAAACAAACCCTTGTTGCGTAAAAACTACTCGAGATTTTAAAATAAAATTTGGAACATATATAGAAGGATGCATGTTTTAAATAATCACCGATTTTCAGACATATCGGTTAAGTATTTCAACGAAATCCCTTTCAAAATAGTCAGTTAATATCCATTACTGTTGTTGCTATATACCGTGTCTAAAACCACTGTTGTGTCAAAATTACTTGAGATTTTAAAATAAAATTTGGAACATATATAGAAGGGTCTTTTTTTTTAAATAATCCCCGATTTTCAGTCATCTTAACAGTAAATTTTGTCAAGTAGACCCCTCATTTCAACGAAATTCCTTTCAAAATAGTCAGCAATATTCATTGCTGTTGCTGCTCTATACCGTGTCTAAGTAGTCAACAAACAAACCACTGTTGAGTAAAAACGAATTACGAGTTTAAAAAATTAAAATTGGAACATAATTTAAATTATTTAGATGGACGTATGTATTAAATAATCCCCGATTGTCAGTGATATTTGTACCTGAATCAGCGAAATCATTTTCAAAATGGTTAACAATCTTCGTATTTACCGTACCTCCAATTATATAGGCATATTATCAACATAAGTAAACATGTGTTAAATGGTAGAGAGAAATCAGCTCACTTTAAAACTGAGATTGGAAACTTTAGATGTCTGAGAGAGTCAAAGCTTTCAAAAATATTCTACTCGTTCTATATTTAGCCACCTTGAAATGTTAACGAGTATTATAACGTTTGCTAAAAAGTAACTTTTAGTCAAATTGTTTTCAAAATGACTTCTGATATGTTTTAATATAATCGGCGGAACAGTCACCCTCAACAATTGTGATAAATATATTAGGCCCTATTCCTATTGTGGCCACGCCCCTTACCATGTCCATTCAATCCACCACCACCAACCCCCTCCAAAAAGCAACAATCATGGGCAAAAGTGAGAAATGGCTGCCCGGTCTTCTGCGGTCCAGGCTAAGCTGATCAGTAAAATTCTCAAGCTTTCAGGGGGTCTTGGAAGGGAATAATGAGTATTCATGAATAAAGCCATGATTAAAGACAGCATGATTGAGGACTGGATACATCATCATACTTGCCAAACCAAGATATTATGCATTCTCTTGATATAGGTATTAACATGTGTCCAAATTTGATTGCAATAGGGTGAAGAAATCCTGAGGTAAAGACAGACGCAAAGTAGTTAATTTACAGAAAAATTAACGGAAAAGCAAACTTGAAAAACTTGAATATTGCTCAAGGTCACGATGACATTGACCCTGTGACCTCACTTTCATTGCACTACCTTTGGGTAACCATGTGTCCAAATTTTGTTTCAATAAGGTAACCATGTGTTCGAATTTAGTTTCAATAAAATTAACTGATATAAGACAATATATGCAGAGCCTAAACCATTACCAAGAACTTAACCACAGACAACCATACAGATTAACCAAGGCACTCACTGTATTTGTGAAAATTCTAATTTTCCCCAAAAACTATGGAACGCTTTGTTTTCATCATTTTAATTTCAAAATATTTAGCATAATAACGTGGTAAAATAGTGCTTAATCTTGGTATGCATGGCTGCTATGGGTAAATATATCTTAGGAACAGACAAATAGATCAGAAAAATTATTAAAAATAATAACCTGATAAACGAGAGAAATCAGATTGCAGACCCTCGCCCTCCCATTTTTTGTCACATAAAGGTTTCAGATTTTCCAGATTTTTTTGGATTTTTGATTTTTACAGACCATGCCAAAAGTTGTAGAATCCTAAGTGTTAAACTGTAAATCAAATTGAACCAGCAGTTTACAAGATATCCATAGATTCCGATTTTTATCAGATCTGGACCCATTTTTTACTCGGCTCCACATGCCTGGAAATCCTCATGCATGGCAAGTTCCTTCGCTGTGTTAATGAGCATGCCTTTAATGCAAAACTGACCCATTTCAAAATTTGCAAAAACCAATTTTATTCACTATCAATTCGTGTCATAATTAGTAACCACAAAACAGAGATTTCATTGAGCGTTCAGTCAAATCATAACAAACATACAGCACGTCATTTAATCACAGATTAACTGCGTTAATAACATGTGTATCCAGCATTTCGCTGTAACACATTACGACACCGAGCTCTCATAGTGTTGATGAGTCGAGTGACACGATGTTGCGGGATAGGCACCCACTCCTCTTGTAACACATGATGCATGCCACCAAGCAGTGCTATCGCTCACTCTACTGTAAACAGCTCGCTTCAACTGATCTCACAAATGCTCTATGGAATTGAGATCTGGAGAGTTAGTTCACAACATTCTCTCAATTCCATGGGTAGTCAAAAACTCATTAACGACTCTTCCCCGGTGTTGACGTGCATTGTCATCAATGAAGAGAATTGATTATGACACTGGATTGTGACGTCAAGCTATATGTGACATAGTTGATTATGACGTCATGTGATTGATCCATAAACTGGATTCCTCCATTTCGATAGGTCTGTTCCCCAGAGTAGTCCAAACAGCCATCACAAAATACTTGGCGGGGTATAAAAATGATACTTAATCTTGGTGTGAAATGGGTAAATATATCTTAGTAACAAACAAATGAATCAGATAAATTAATCTAGATTTATTAGAAATAATAACATGATAAATTAGATGCATATTTACAAAAACACACAGTAGCTTCATTGTGAAATAGAGATACTGACATACTACAGGATAATGATAACAAATATTATTTTAACCCTTTAATCGTCATGCCAGACAAAAATCGGTCTCTACAGTGGTCTGGAGGAATGTCGATTTGAAGGACAAGAAACAAATATATTTGAAATTTTATCACTGGAATGACTGGCTCGATTACAAAGCCAGTCGTTCCCATGGTAAAAGTAAAAAAACAGCCAACGAATAGGCAATCACTACTTAAGCAAAACTTTAATAAAAACTTTTTGGCCAAATCTTTACCATCAAAGCATTAACTGCCGTTGTCTATGGCGGCTTCAAGTCAGATTGATTTCAAAATATCCAACAGCCTACCTGTATGCTTGTTTTGAAATTGAATTATGAAGTATAGATCTTTATCATCATTGTCACTCTATTGTTATATCAAGATATCATTATAATCATACCATTTGTACAATTACAATCAGAGGTTGCTCACTCGATTTTTTCACCAAGCACAACGTTTTCTGATTATCAGGATGTTATGAGATTTTCTGTATTTTTTCGGATTATGCCGAAAGTTGTCGAATCCTAGTGTATGGTCGCATGCTTTCTTGTGTTGAAACGTGGGCCATACTGGACCAGTAGTTTCTGAGATATTCATAGATCCATAATTAGATCCGATCCGTTCCAGATTCTTTTAACCGGATTATGGCCGAATTCTGGAAATCATCGTATACGGAAGTTTTTTTAGATATAGACGTGTGCGGACAAAAGTACCCTCTTCCCCTTACAGGGAAATGGTAACAAATTCAATTTATTTACAAATCCAGGTCACATTTTACACAAATGTACAATATTTACAAATAACTATGTACATATATATTATTACAAATATTATTATCATCATTATTACAATCACTAGTACCGTCACCAGCACTGGCTACCTTGACTATTATTATTATCATTTTGATTATTATCGTCATCATCATCAGTATTACCATCATATCACTGTCAACATTATGGCATTATAAAAATATGTTATTATGATTATTATAACTTTAACATTATACAACTTATTTCATTTTAACACCAATATTATTCTTATTACAAACATATTATCTTTATATCATTGTCATTTTGTAGAATTGAGCCATCATAGATGTAGCAATATAATATAAATAATTGCATTATCAATTATATCATTCTGTCGCTATATCATTATCATTGCGGGTGTCCTTAATTTGGCAATAATTTCAGCACTATTGTGGAATAATCTACAAGTATTATACAGACATTATACAAAGTAAATTTAATTAACGGTAAGATAGATCTATACAGAACTGAAAGATAGTTTTTGGGCATTTATATTAGCACAAAACTAAGGTGTCAAGTCCAAAACAGTTTCAAAATATTCCGCAGCTTATCTGCATGATTTGAAAATGAATCACCCCAGCGTGAAAGTGATAATTACTCCACAATCAAGTTGATTTATTTTCACATTGGGAGATATATTACAGAGATAACAGAAAGCTGTTGCTATCGAGAACAGCAACATATTTTAGCATAACCAATTCAAAAAGCAAAACAGTTTCACAAGATTTATAAGATCTAAGAGCAATGAAAGCTAATAATCATTTTGACCATTAAATGGTAAAAAAGCAAGTTTTGCTGAATCAGTGTCCATTCGCCGGACAAGACTATTTTTGAAAATGTAGAACTGGAATGACTGATTCTGTTACCGAGCCAGTCCTCCGAGTGGTAAATTTTTTTAAATGGCCTCTTGACCTGCGAATGGACATTGTCCAAGACCACTGCAGAGCCTGCCGGTGGCTCAGTTGACCACTAAATGGCCAAAGGAGATCGTACATCATTATCATGCCATATTACTGAACTTGAAACAGAATTGATTTAGTCAATTTGCTTCTGACATTACGACCTTTGATACCTTCTGTGCATAGCCAGCCAACATGAAAGTGCTTCACTATGGTGTATTCCTTTATGACTAACTTAATTAGCGACATTACATTACTTTCAGGAAACTCAGAATCATATATATGCTCACTAAGGGAGGGGAATAACTGTCCCAATGGAAGACATGACAATACCTTGCATTGTACTTGTAGTAACAGATTTCGTGAGCTATCCGCCCTACCATTGACAATGAACCCTCTTATATGCACTTTTCAGTTATGTTGGAAATTTTAACAACGTCCGGTGACGGCACTGTTAATCCACCATTGTTTTTTAAACCAAAAATTCAGAAAAGTTAACTGCATCGGCTGCAGCTGTTAAGGCTGCTGAACATGTGCTACAAGTAAGGCTCGTCAGCAATTTTCAAACAATAAATCCTGCAATATACACAACAATATTCTGTGCATATACAGACAGACTGCAACACTGCTAAACTATAACAAGCTGGGAATAATCATGCTCATTTGATACAACATCTACATCAGCTGTATTGTCATTACCTGGAGGCAAAACTTCAAACCCACGACTTAAAGAACACTGTGTGTGTCATTGTACGTTTCTAATTCTGCTTGCTGCTGGAGAGGTGTACCAACTATTATTACCCCTGAGTAATGTCACATGACCAAATGCTGTTATTTAATTGGTTAAGATCAGGGATGGATGATCTTGTATTTCCCTCACGCGAGGGCAATACCACACGGTATCCCCCGCGCGAAAAACGTGTTTTAGTTTTACTGCGCAGCTAACCATAAAGCTCTTTATAATAATATGCATGTTGCTAAAATGGCGGATACATGCCCGCTTCGGAATTGTTGAATTTCAAGATTTCAAGTGACTCAATTTCAAGACAACTATACGTGAACGTTGTTGCATATTTTGAAACTAATTTGACGGGAGCTGTTGTTGCAGCAAGGTTTTATATCCCGCAAAATACTTGTATTCGAATAGCGAATGAATTACTCGTCAAATTAATTATAGCCATAAAAACGGCGAGTTAATTATCGATCGCAAACTCTCTCGAGCGACCACAATCATAGACGGCGTTTTTGGCGTACAGCCAAGGCAAAACGTGTCAATTTTCCTCTTGCAGAACTAGCCTAGAGATGTCTAATTCAAGAAGTGCTTATCTAATTATATTGTCACGTTATGATCAAATCTCTATCTTCGACGTCTGAGGGGAAAGAAATTCGTTACACCAGTGTTTTGACGCTGGTAAAGGCTGTGTTACCTCACGCTCAAACAATTATATTTATGCAGCCTGTACCCCCGTAAAAACACTGGCGTAACTAATAATATACCTATATCATCCTGCGGGGTAAAATTGCTACGTACGCTGATAGGCTGCACGAAACTGCTGAGATGATGGGTTGTTGTTCCAACCACGTCTACCGCGTATCAAACTGAAAAACCATCAAGCATAACAGGAAGAGCCATACATGCTGCTACAAACCCAATTATTGGTGTACGATTTCATTCAGTAATCATTGGTATCCCCATTTAGTTGAAGACAATAGAGGTACTGAAGGGAATTATGGAGAAAGGATACCCAGAACGGACTTTTAGATTCACGTAGGACAGCTTTATACCCTTTAGAATAAGCATTTCTTGAATTTAGCATGTCAAGCAGACGATCAAAAAAAGACCAGTGGGTCCACATTCAATGAACTCGGGCAATTCTAAGACATTCTCCACAAAATCTAAAGCCTTAGATACAGATGAACTTAAAGCTTGCACTGCAAGCTTCACTTACATCTTTTGCTGATACCATTCGATGTGATTCCTTCGCAATCGGTTTGCCAGCCGGAAACCTTCACTTGTTTGCAGATCATACAATTTCTTAATGTAAGACCGCTGAACTTGCTTACCATCCGTGTTTACTAAAATACCATTATGGGCAAATGAATTTCTGATAAGCTTAATCATGTGGCAGGGATTTAGAAATATAAATACCTTTGTGGTGGGATCGATCGGATTGGCAAAATAGGGCTGGATGGTAGTAATATCTGGTCCCAGCACTGCACCTAGATGATTGGCCATGGATATGTTAACAGTTGGTCCATCAAAAGTAAAAGATACAATAGAAGCCCCGCAATCATGAACTTTCAAGATCACCTGTTTGACAAGATTAGCCTTATCAATGGCACACATACCAACAATAAGGAAATACGCGATTGGAAATTTCCAGGAGCTATTTATAGCTACAACCATAAAAACAAGCGCCTCTTTGGCCACAGGAACCGAATCTACGACGGCACCAGTACCAAGATCAAAATAACCAACAAAGTTTTACCCATCCCACTCTACCACTTGCTTAAGTGCCATTTCATCAAAGATGAGGGCACACGAAAGTGACACACTTGCAGAACTAGCCTGATGTTTAATTGCATTGAATGCCTCCTCTGTAAAACCTGGTGAACCGTCAACCGTCGAATACTATGTTCTAAGAGTGCTTGGGTGTGGAAGGCAGAATTTCAATTCATCACGTACATAGCTGTATGCTTTGGGTGAATAAAAGTTCAACGTTAAGGCAAATGATTTCAGTGTTTCGCTATAGTGACCTTTGTCAGCCAGACGCTGTTTTTTAAACAAATCAAGGCTTACACTGAAAAATAATTTTCTAAAACTACCAATCCATTTTTATTTAGAAGATTTTTCTCTTTAAGTTCTGTGAAAACCTCCTTCATAATATTAATAGTGTGTTTTGCCTCTTAGCTAATTTATTTTGATTTTTCCTTTTCATCGAGAATGTCGTTATATTTGCGCTTTAACTTACGGGGACTTAAATCATTAAAATAATTATGGTTAATAGAAACATCCTGGTTTCACTTAGTGGATCTTCAGCCTTTGATGTGCTGGAAACATGCAAGAGTTCTCTCACTGCTGGTGATTTTATCTCATGTAACACCTGAAATATAACAGACAATTCATTCACACAATGCCAATGATGACAATAAGTGTACTTACTTACTCATCATAGCATAATGAGACATCAGTAAAACACAACATTTAAATATGACTGCTTTCGTCACGAGAATGATGTTCATATTGTATGCCTTCTGCAGAAATCCCAGGCTTTTTCCATAACTAATTTAGGATTTCATCCCTCGGTATGGCTCATTTATTTGTACAAAATGTATCAATTGAAAAACTGATGTGTACATTGTGGCGTGGCTGTCATTTTCATTTTACATTACAACTAGAGAGGAGAGATGAGAAAGAGTCATGAGAGAATGCTTTGTTTTCTGACACCCAGTGGACTTGAACCACTACAGCCAATGCCCCTTGGGAGAGACGAGCTGCGACTATCAAGCACCTAGTAGATGTAATGCACGCGCTACAAGATATGAGTCCAGTTCAGTCTTCAGATTACAATCCAGTTGCAGACCAACAGAAATTTTTTGAGATTTTACAACTGTAATGACAGGCTCGGTTATCGTCTTGTCGAGCCAGTCATTCCAGTGGTAAAGTTTCAAAAATACTTAAATTGTGTACATAGATATAATGTATTGAAATAAATCTGAACACATGATTTAATTTCAGATAACTTAATATAATTTTTTTAGTTGTGAAATTTGATTACAGACAATAGTCGCTAATTCAAATTCACGACTAAAAATATTTATCTATATACGGAATGAAATCATCATGATGGCTAAGATTTATTTTGTTCCATTACATCTAGTCACATAATTTGAGCTTCTAAAAGTATACAATTTAATTTTTTTCAACAATTTTATTTCCAAGCATTCTGTTGTGAATATGCACATTACATGTAAATCAGACATTTAAGGCAACAATCCCATACTAACACATACACGTCAAAGCGGAATATAATTTATGCAAAAACTTTAAATTCTGTCATTCAACGTGTCAGGAAGATTAGTACTTACCTATTAATGCGTAAGAAAAAATAAGCTACCTGTGCTTAGTGTTATGTAGCGTTTGATGCGTCCTGACATATTTTGTTGAAATCAATCAGGTCATTCCTGAGAAGACATTTAAAGTTTCCAATTGTTTTCCTATTGGAGTTTTGGCGGGAAAGAATTCAAGATGGCCACCAAACCCGTAGTCATGTTAGCCCTTAAATTACATTTCCCAGATTTTGGCCTGATCAGTTCAGCGCTTTTGTAGAACAAATTTTTGCGACACCTCAGCTATCCAGGATGGCCACCAAGCAATCCAACTAATCAGCTTCTTTTGAATAAACTCGCTTCAACTCTTTCCCTAGATCAAGTTTTTTGAATGTTTTTTTAATGTTGAATATGATAGGAAAATGGAATGTTTTTTAAAACAGAGCTGCTACATAGCAGAAACAGTTTTCAGCAGCACTGTCCTAAAATTCACAATTTATCCAGTTATAATATAAAAGCAAACTGAATAATCTTAGAGTAGAATTGCTAAAGTTCAAGCATGGCTTGTAGTCACTAGGGCTTGTAGAATTTACTGATCACTATACCTGCTCAGCACCTAGTAACTTATCAAAGTTAATGTTAAGCCTCAAAGACAGCTGAAAATTTTGAAAGCCTTAAAAAGAGTTAACATGTGTTCCTTGGAATTAAATGTCATGTCTGTCCTTACAGTCTATAAACACCACAGCTCCCATCAAATTCATTTGTTATAATAAATAGAGGACTTATTCTGGTTGCAATATGCCATGTTGATGACACTAAAATAAGCATATATATAAAAGATGCTCGAATGCTAATATCCGTATCGAGTTCAGCAAGCACTTGACCATTAAATTAATCATCTCCTTAAAGATAACATTAAGTTTTGTAGCGAGTGCACACACAGAACTCGAGGTAAGGATCAGTGTTTCTCATGGCATCTAAATGTTTTAGGTTTCAAAGACCACATTCGTAATTTAGGGGTCTTAAACTGCAATCTGGATTTCCCGTGCTTTCTCATTCATGCTAAAATTGCCATAAATGGGATGGACTAGCATCATAGGGAACCATATATGCAAATTTAATATCATTAAATTGTCAATATTGTCATAGAAAACGTCCATATGCAGACCAAGAGAGTAATCATTATTTTTTGAAAATTTATAAATGGAATGTCTGGTTAGATGTTATCAAGCCAACCACTCCTGTGTGACAAACTTTCAATATAAAAAATAGCCTTGTTTTCGTGTGCAAATGGACAACTCTGAAGGCCAGTACATTACAGAGATAGTTTTGGCTTGAGTGTTAAAGGGTTAATGTTAAATGCAAAAAACGTAACGACTAAAGAGCCAGGTTTTGTATCAAGGTCACAGTGGCCTAGACCGAACTACTTAACTCTCACAGTGATTCCTGACAGTACACACATGCAAGTATTCATTGCTAGTTCCGATGTAAGCTTAACCAATCCCGAAATAAAAGGCAAACCAAAGTCCTAAACGTGAAACTTAACGGAAATAGGAAAAGTGATACCTATGCTTCGCTTGTGCTTCAAAGGTGAGACAAAACGTATCAACAAAACGTTGCGAAATAACACAAGTTGTATATATTCATTGAATTATTAAGGGGTCAAACCTGTTTAAGATGAGCTGGAAAGTCAAACAGAGTCGGAACTGCATCACAAGTCAGTCTTCTACATTCCCTAGACCCGCCTTCAAAGCATGCAGATGTGAAATGCTGGCTGCAAATCTGTTGGTATTTCAATGGTCTCCAATTCTCTTCTCATCTGTGTCAGCCATCTTTTGAGCAGTTTTGTTGGTCGTCTCAAGAGCCCTCCCTAGGTAAATGGACCCTGAAAATTGGTTGGTAGATTAGATTATATATCAGACAAATTGAATACAAGAATTTAACCACTGCCGTGACTATTCACGGCCATGTTGGCATTGTTCCCCTGCCCACACCCCACACCCACACCCCACCCCCATACCCCACCCCACCAACTGTATCATGGAGGTTTCTGGCAAAATTGTTTTATAGCTGTTTGGTGTTGTTTCGGCGGGGACGCCCCACTAGTCCAACAGCCCGGTAGTCCGACAACACAATAGTCCGACAATTTTACACACTAGTTCGACAACCGATTAGTCCAACAGTCCACTAGTTCGACAAATTTACTCACTAGTCCAATAGCTCACTAGTCCGACATCCCAATAGTCCGATAATTATACCCAGTAGTCAGACAGCCCAACAGTCCGACAAACAGAAAATTTACAAATCCAGTAGTCCGACAACCCAGTAGTCCGACAATAGTAATTTTATCAGACGGTGCAATTGTCTTAAAACCGTGCAGATGTTGAAGTAGGATAAGAATGGCACGTCGTCATCGAAAATACCTAAATGTTTTATATTATAGACCTATATATTACTGCAGCCTTTATCAAACAAAGCAGTCTTGGAAACTATACAAATGAGTGAAGGGCATGCACACAACAATAACAGCAATAGATCCAGCATTTGATCCGATCATGATCTGTTTGGATAAATGGATGGATAGATGGATGGAGGGTTTGGGTTGGAGCAAGGGCGGACTACAGCTTACAACAAGAGCAATCGGAGATTTCAGACCCTCGCCCCCTCCCTCCACCACCCCACCCCCATTTTTTTGGTTAGATTGTAAGAAGTGTTTTTGAATTATCCAGATTTTTGTTAGATTTCTCTGATTTTTACAGAACACGCCAAAAGTTGTGGAATCCTAGTGTATGGTCTCACACTTTGTTGCGGTAAAATTTGAGCAAAATCGTATCAGTAATTTTCAAGATATGTATCTATCCAGAATTTGATCTGATATGGCCCCAGGCTTTTTATCCGGTTCACGGCCAAAGTCTGGGAATCCTGCGGGACGGCAATGCCCTTCCTCGTGTTTAAGAGGAGCCGAACCGGACCAGCAGCTTTTTATACAGATACGGACTCACACACACACACACACACGCACGCACACACACACACACACACACACACACACACACAGACACGCGCGCGCGCGCACCTACACACACACATGCACGCGCCAAGGAGTGGTGTGGTTATCATGCTTGGGCAGAAATAGAGACAACTAATATTTTGTGTGGATCGTTTCAAACCAATTAAAGATGCAGGTGTCAGATGGTCGGTTATGGAGAAATAAATATAAAGATTATTTTAAGATTTCGAAAACGGGAAACAACATCCTAAATTGAATAACTTTCCGCCATTATCATTGCACCCTCCCAATTATAACATAAACAAGAGGCCCAAGGGGCCTGTGTTGCTCACCTGGAACACCGTGCATTTTTGTTTAAATTGTTGGTGGGTGGTTTAGGAGTAGTCTTTTAAACGAGTTTGTGGACATTTTTGCAAGTCCAATATGGCCGCCAAACACGCTACATTTTGATTGGTCCATTCTGCCATGTTTCTGACTAAGCTCCTTCCCTTGAACAAACTTTAATTTTCACTCAGTGCCTAATCATATCTCCCAAATTTCCGCTCAGTGGTTCTGGAGTTGTTTTGGCAAAAAATATGTCATCCAAGATGGCCGCCAATCCATTTGGCTAATCAAGTTCCCTTGAACAAACTTGGTGCAGCTCTTGTCCTAGATGATATTTCATGCGTTTTGAATTGATTACCCCAAACGATTTTGGAGAAGATCTTTAAAGACATTTCTAAAAATCGACCAAAATCCAAGATGTCACGAAAATACATTTTAAATTTCCCATTGCTTGAGTATGGTAGATTTTGGCGGGTAAATGATCCAAGATGGTCGCTAAACCGTTTATCCGACAGTCTCGAAAATGGCAATTTTGAAATCACAATACGCACAAACATAGACAAAACCAATTTCGGCCTCAAAATGAATCAAATAAAAAAAATCCAATATGGCCGCCAAACACGCTATGTGTTGATAGGCCCATAGTGGGCAGCCTTTTTTGATGGATCAACTTCTCTTGAACAAATTTGAATGGCCCTTAGTCCCTAATCATATATCACAAATTTCTGGGGAAGTTCTGGGGGAAGAAATTGTTTTTGCAAAAACGAGGGCATCCAAGATGGCCGCTGAACCATTTGGTCAATCAAGTTCCGTTGAACAAACTTGAGTGAGCTCTTGCCTTAGATCATATTACATGATGTTTGAATTGATCCCTCAAACGGTTTTGAAGAAGATTTTTAAAGACATTTCTAAAAATCGGCCGAAATCCAAGATGGCCACCGGCCAAATTGGCCAATCGGCTTCGTTTGAACAAAATGAAATTTCTATGCCAAAGGGATGCTTCCTGCCAAATATAATTCAAATCGGCCCAGTAGTTCTCGAGAAGACATTTTAAATTTCCCATTGCTTTAGTATGGGAGCATTTGGCGGGAAAATTATCTAAGATGGCTGCCAAACCTATATAAACCGAATTTCGGCCTCAAAATCCATCAAATAAAAAAATCTAATATGGCTGCCAAACACACTATCTTCTGATTGGTCCACGGCGGCCATGTTTTTTGACGAATCAAATTCTCTTGAACAAACGTTAATGGCCCTTAGTCGCTAATTATATATCACAAATTTCGGCCTGATCGCTTCAGTGGTTCTGGGGAAGAAGTCGTTTTTGCGAAAACTAGGTCATCCAAAATGGCCGCTGAACCATCTGGTCAATCAAGTTCGGTTTTGGAGAAGATCTTTAAACACATTTCTAAAAATTGGGCGAAATCCAAGATGGCCCATCGTTTCTTGAGAAGTCATTTAAAGGAAAAGTTGATGGACGGACGACGGACACACGACGGACGTTCGACACGACATAAGCTCACTTGGCTTTTCAGGCCAGGCGAGCTAAAAATCGTCATCATCATCATCGTCATCGTCATCATTATCATTATCATCACTACCAGCGCCAGGACTGCCACCACCACCACCATCCTCCTCATCCTCCTCTTCCTCACCCTCTTCTTCCACCTCTCCATCATCATCATCCACAGCACCATCATTATCATCATCATCATCATCATATCGCCATCATTTCCGTCACTACCACCACCACTACCACCACAATCACAACTACCCGCACTACTACGGCGAACAATACAACCACCACCACCACCACCGCCGCCATCACCACCGCCACCACCACAACCACCACGACCGCCGCCGCCGCCACCACCACCACCAATAACAACAATAACCGCCACCACCACCAACACACACACACACACACACACACACACACACACACACACACACACACACACACACACACACACACACACACAGTCACCACCACGAAGAGAACCACCGCTAACACCGTCAGCGTCACCGCCAGCAGAAGTAGCAGCAGCAGCAACAGCACGTAGTAGTAGTTGTAGTAGTAGTAGTAGTAGTAGTAGTAGTAGTAGTAGTAGTAGTAGTAGTAGTGGTAGTAGTAGTAGTAGTAGTAGTAGTAGTAGTAGTAGTAGTAGTAGTAGTAGTAGTAGTAGTAGTCATCGGACAATTTTTAATTGTGATTCCGCAGCAGGTATACATCTACCTGTCAGTCAGTTTGTATGTCTGTCGGTTGGTCGACCTGTCAAATTTGCGACATTTTACCAAGGCAACATATGTCGCATCTATACCGCTTTTGCATTTGAAAGCCTGTAACTTAGTAGATACTCATTATATCGGCTATTAACTAGCTTATGGGCATAACTTAAAACAGTTCCCAACGTGTTTGTTCTAAGCTTTTCTAGGAGCATATTATTAGCTCAGCTGACCTGAAAGATTATGGCATGGCCACCGCCCATCTAACGTTCTTCGTCCATCCGTCGGTAGGCTTTAACATATCAAACGAGAATTTTGATTGATCAATTTTTTGGGTGGTCATGTTTGATTTTCCGACAATTTCCCGGAGCTCTAAAACGTACCTCCTAAATCGCGAGTTCGTATTGCGGTAGGCTCCATAACAGGAAATCTTTAAAAAAATATCGCCTCCTAAAACACTCCACAAATTTTAATCAAATTTTGTCGGAAGGATCTTATTGCGGTAGGATCTACATTAATAATTTTGATTGATCGATGTTTTTTGGATTTTCCCAAGTTTTCAGGAAATCCTTTAAATAAAATAAAATACTACGCCTCCTTTATCTATCCCCTAATTTCAATGAGACTTGTGTGTAACGATCATAGTGTGGTATATTTCAATCAAGACCCCTAAAGAGAAATTGGATTGCTCAATTTATTTCGCGACCATGTTGGATTTCCAAATATGTCCTGGAAATTGCTTAAATATTACTCCTAAAATAGGAGTATAATAGGCACAATATGTACTTTGAAAATTACCGTAGGCTAAATTTTTATTCCTGGCCATAACTGTTGAATTGCTTAGAATTCTAGAGTGTTTTGTAGAACCTGTCTTTTCTAGTTTGAAATGTCGATATAGGCCCCTTGGCCATCTTGTTAGAAGTCATTTATTATTGGCGAAAATTAGTTTTGCCAATATATCGACGGGTCCCATTATGCCGTCTGTCTGTCTGTCTGTCTGTCTGTCTGTCTGTCTGTCTGTCTGTCTGTCTGTTTGTTTGTCAGAGTCTAATCTCGATTAAGTTTATATCTCCAGATCGGTTCACCGGAGTGGGACTAAACTTGGACACATGCTTCCTTATATATGTAAAACATGCCACCCATAGTAAAGGACATCTACTGGACTTAATTATAACACGAGCAGATGAATCTGTCGTCAGTAATGTTGATCTTGATGCAGGCGCAATCGCGTCTGATCATGCATTTATAACATTCGACGTTTCTCTTCCAAAACCTGCTCTGCCACGAAAAACGATTACTTATAGGCGACTTCGTTCACTTCCCATTGAATCAATCAGATCAGACATACGTGCAAGTAGTATGTGCACGAATCCATCTGAGAACATGTCCAAACTCGTGAACCAGTACGACAATGAACTACGAGCCATTCTTGATAAATATGCTCCCCTAAACCATAAAACAATCGTTGTTCGTCCACATTCACCATGGTTCAACAGTGAGATAAAGGAAGCAAAACGACTTTCACGAAAATACGAACGCCTTGCACGCAAAACGAATCTACACGTTCATTTACAGTTATATGCTGATCAGTGTAAAGTGGTTAACAAAATGATAACTGTAGCAAAGCAGGATTACTACTCAACATTAGTGTCCGAACACAAAGCAGACCAGAAAAAACTGTTCTCCGTTTTCAACAGGCTCCTTCACAAAGATAACGGACGAAATACCTTACCACAGCACAGCAATTCAGTTGAGCTAGCTGGCAATTTTGGACAGTTTTTCACTGAAAAAATCAAACTCATTCGTGCAAACATTTTGAGACATCCAGATTATTCAGTACAGATTCTGAACGATGTACCGGTATCAGAATGTCCTCTGATAGAGTTTCGACCAGCTTCCATCAGTGAGGTGTCAACACTAATCAGGAAATCACCACAAAAGTCCTGTATTCTAGACCCAATACCCACACACTTGGTTAAAGACTGTATCGCCGACCTTGCACCAGTCATTACAAATATGATAAATATGTCCATGGAGAGTGGCTCTGTGCCTACTATCTTTAAATCAGCAAACGTGAGACCACTGCTAAAAAAACCATCTCTGGACTCTAACCTTCTTAACAACTACCGACCGGTATCGAATCTAACATATCTATCAAAACTGTTAGAAAAAGTGATTGCAGAACGACTTCAGAATCACCTAGAAGTAAATAACCTACGTGAGTTGTACCAAAGTGCCTACCGCAAGCTTCATAGCACAGAGACGGCTTTACTACGCGTGCAGAACGATATATTATGTTCTATGGACAATCGTATGTGTGTGCTATTAACACTCCTAGACCTATCTGCAGCCTTCGATACGATAGATCATACAACTATGCTATCACGACTAGCAGAACTGGGCATATCTGGTACATCACTGAGTTGGTTCAAATTCTATTTAACATGTCGCTATCAAACAATCACATTAAATGAAGCTAGGTCATCTCAGTATGAGTTGCTCTCTGGTGTGCCGCAGGGGTCTGTGCTGGGGCCTATATTATTCACTATCTACACGGCACCACTGGGACGACTTCTAGACGCACGTGGAATGAGCTATCACTTCTACGCCGATGATACGCAGCTGTATCTAGCTTTTCACACACCCAACCAATTGAACGCCCGGGAAATTCTGGAGGACTGTGTTCGCGATGTGAAACTTTGGATGTTAAACAACCTTTTGCAACTCAACGAGAAAAAGACAGAAATAATTATGATCGCTTCCCGTCACTTGAGACCAAAAATAGAAATTGAATCGGTTCATATCGGTGGCGCCAACATTCCTTTTAGTGTTAATGCGAGAAATATTGGCGTAGTCTTTGACAATACTATGTCTATGGAAAGCCATGTGACGTCGATCTGTAAATCTATATTTCTGAACACTCGCAACATCGGTAAAATTAGGAAATTGCTAGACTATAATGCAGTCAATACCCTCGTCCACGCAACCATTACATCAAGGCTGGACAATTGCAATTCTCTTCTCACAGGCATATCATCATCGCAGTTACAACGTCTCCAACGAGCACAAAATACGACAGCCCGGTTAATAACCAGAACAAAAGTGCATGAACACATTCGACCAGTCCTCAAAGAGCTACACTGGCTGCCAGTGGAACAACGAATCGAATTTAAGGTCGCACTTTTCGTGTTCAAATGCCTACATGACTTAGCCCCACCGTATTTATCATCACTCATAACTAGACGAATAGCACCGAGAGCACTAAGATCGAGTGAACAGCTACTCTGCGTAGTACCCAATTCCAATCTTGTCATTGGAGAGCGTGCTTTCTCCATAGCTGGACCAAAACTTTGGAACGACCTTCCATCCAACATTCAAAACAGCAACAATGTTGAGGCTTTCAAAACTCTTCTTAAAACCCATTTGTTCCAAAAAGCATATTTCACTATTTTAAATTAGCTTTACCTTTTGTAAAGCGCCTTTGGGCAGTTAATTCTGGAATTGGCGCTATATAAATGCATACATACATACATACATACATATCAGGTGTATGGAGCACAGTGAGGTCAAAGTTCAAGGTCATTGTGACTTTGGTATAAAACTCAACTTTTTTATGTTCAAGTTTTTGCTTTAGCTCAACAGATTGTCTTATATTTCCGAATAGGTTCACTCTACTTGAATTTAACTTGGGAACATGGTTACCTATGTCAAGTGGAATGCTATTGAGGTCAGAGGTCACGGATATTGTAATATTTGTATAAAATTCAGACTTTAACAGCTTGGTTCTGCTTTTTTTTCTTTTTTTTCTATTTTTGTCTAGGGAATCAGCAACGCATCTGGCCTTTGGTTCAGAATTGGCGAAAGTATTGGAACTAAGCATCGTCATATAGTTACGTCAACCCGCAGGAACATCACAGTCATTCAGACTTTTGAGGTCAAAGTCATTGTGATCTTAATACAAAGCTAGATTTGAATTTCGAAGCACACGATGGCAAGATTTTAGCCAATATCCCGTCAGTGTAATACTGATGTCTTTTTAAATCATTTTTCAATACGTTGATCCGTCCATCTTCCAGAACTTATTTTCTTTGAATATATTAACGAAACTTCATCTCCGTATGTTGACTATGAGATTTGGAAGAAACCTATTATTTCTTTGGTCAGTCCGCCTATGCTTTAATATAAACATAACGTACAATAACATTAGACCTACATATTGTGTGTGCGGGCGTTAGTGAGTGCGTGCATGCGTGCGTGTGTACGTATACATTTGTCCGTGTGTGCGCATGAACACGCACCATTATTATGCACTGCATTGCATACCCTGTCACAGTAATAGGCCTAGTCCGGATCAGTTGAACCACTTTATCGACTATTAAATTTCTATTGTCGGACTGTTGGGCTATCGGACTACTGGGTTGTCGGACTACTAGGCTGTCCGACTGTTGGGTTATCAGACTACTGGGTTGTCGGACTACTAGGCTGTCGGACCACTGAGCTGTGGGACTACTGACGTTAACCCCGTTTAGGCAACAATGCTAATTATAACCAGCAATGTGGTTGCAATGCAACCATGAAGCTGGACTTTACGATTTTGCAATGAACTATAAAGCTTGCAATGAACCACGAATCTTGACTTCAAACATAAAATAAATATAGAAGGCTTATCAATACCCTTATCAACCGGAGGACAAGGGTATGTAATGCTCACATGGGCATTTAAACCATTTGCATTTAGGCTAAATACGGGTAGACATGATGGATGATTTTCGAAAAACCAAAGATGCCCACCAAAGAAATTGAACAATCAAAATTCTCGTTTGATATGTTGATAAGATCATTCCACCCAAGTTTCGTTGAAACTGGGCCACTCAATCAATCAATCAAGGAGTTTTCAATGGTTCTTGAAAGTTTAAAAAAAATCCAAATGCCCACCCAAAAAATCGACCAACCAAGATCATGAATATTTCTTCTAGAGCCTACCGCTATAAAATGCTTCCAGCCAAATTTGGATAGAATCGACTAAGCAGTTATGGAGATGCATTTTTACAATTTCCGGCACATTTTTCAAAAAATTAGATTTTCACAAAAAATCCACCTGTTACAATACAGATGTTCTGGAGCCTACCACGATAGGGTATGTCCAGCCAACTAGGGTTGAAATCTGTCAAGCTATTAATGATGAATAACGCTTTAACAATTTCCGGTAAATTTTTCATAAAATCTAAGATTTTCAGCACAAAAATTGAACAATCTAAATTCTGCATACACATTCTGAAGCCCGGTTAACGATGAGTAGCGTTTGTAAACAAAGGTAGACGGACGGACGACGAATGACAGATGGTCGACATGCGTATCAGTGACCATGACTTTTGACCCTTTGCCCCCCCAACATCATTGTGTGATGCCGTATTACAAGGAGGCAGATGTCCCAGTTTGGGTCCAGTATGAGTAACCAAATATGAGATAGGGGCCTATAAATAGAAAAGTTGAGCTAAACGGAAAAATGTTAAAGTTGAAAAAACCCCAGATTTCTCCCAAGATCAGTGACATTGACCTTTAACCTTCTGACATCAAGATCACTGTGTGATGGCGTGTCATTATAAGGAAGCGTGTGCCCAAGTTTGGGATCAGTATAATTAATCAAACATGAGATATAAAAAGAAAAGTAGAGCTCGTAAAGTCGAGCTAAAAATTAACAAAATAAAATAATTTTACAGCAAACGGAAGCTCCATATTTCACACCAGAACTGCATTCTTCGTCTCAGTGCATTTGGATTTCATTTCAAAGGTTTTCTGAGGGACGACCCCACCGCTACTAATTCTTTGTCCATGGTCCCCACAAATCTAAATACGGCTTCATTATCTAATATAAAACTTTATTTGTGGGCTAATGTTTTGCTAATTCCGTTTATAAACATGACCCAGATCAGGCACTTATCAACAAAACGAGTACGCACCTCAGCCCCACCCCGCCATACTGCGGATGATCATGTGTACACACGTTAAAATCCTGTCGTATTATTGTACACCTAAACCTGCGTATATAACGTCCACAATATACATGTAGGCCATACAAACGGCCAAAAGGAATTTATTAAAACAAGTTCCTTGCTAAATAGCTTTAGGGATCAAAAGATGGTAGTTTTTTTTAGCGTTATGCCCATCCATCTTAAAGAGCCACAATCCTTTGACGCCAACCCACCCAGCCCCTACTCAAAACAGGTGGTCGCTATAGAGAGGTCTGACCGCATTTTACTTCACACTCGATGAAACATCGCCTAACCCCCAACACCCTCCCCCACCCCACTGCCACCCACCCCCCCCCCCCCTCCTACTAACCGACGCCTATGAAAAGTGTCTTGCATGGTTGCTGTGAAATTGTGTTGCATTTTTGGAAGGCAACAGACGACCTAAACGTCCCGAGGTCATCAAGTACGCTGATGCAACGAATAACAATAATACGGTACTCGCCGCTTGTATTACATTTCTACTTACTCTTCTGAATAATCGGCGTCGGATCGGCATCGACTGTCGCCACTGTCACAGGCGTTGCTACGCTGTTGTGCCTTGTAACAGACACAGTTCCAAACCCCATCGCTGGCAATTGATCTATTTAGCAGAGACACAGCATGGTTTAACAATTGTACTGCGTCATTGAGTGTATTTGTGTTTGTATTTGTCGCCATAATTGTAACGGCGTTGTAACGCTCGATAGTGAAGAGTTATTTTCCCTTGGATAGAGACGAGTGGCGCCCTCTGTTTGTTTGACTAAATAGCTTATTCGACTTTAGCCGTCATTTGGCGTAATTTTCTGTTCTGTTTGCCATTGATGTCTGTTCTGTTTGCCATTGATGTCTGTTCTGTTTGCCATTGATGTCTGTTCGGTTTGTCATTGATGTATGTTCTGTTTGCCATTGATGTCTGTTCTGTTTGTCATTGATGTATATTCTGTTTGTCATTGATGTATGTTCTGTTTGCTGTAGTTGTCTGTTTTATTTATCATTGGTGTCTGTTCTGGTAGTTATCTGTTCTGTTTGTCGTAGTTGGCTGTTCTCTTTGTCGTAGTTGTCTGTTCTGTTTGTCATAGTTGTCTGTTCTGTTTGCCGTAGTTGTCTGTTCTGTTTGTCGAAGTTGTCTGTTCTGTGGGTCGTAGTTGTCTGTTCTGTTTGACAATAATCTATTCTGTTTGATAATAGCCTGTTCTTTTTGACATATTAATCTGTGCTGTTTAATAATAGCCTGTTCTGTTTAACAATAGTCTGTTCTGTTTGACAATAGCCTGTTCTGTTTGACACATTAGTCTGTTCTGTTTGGCATTAGTCTGTTCTGTTTGACGGCGTTGCCTGGATTGTTTGGCATTTCTTTCTGGTTCATTTGGAATTAACCTGTTCCGTTTGAGTTTTGTATTTTTGGCGGTGATGGCCTTTCATACTAATGACCCTCTCAAAAGCGGAGTTTCAGAGTTCAGTCTTTTCTGGCCGGATGTATAGTCTCCAAAATTATATGTTATTGTTACTAATACTATTACGTCGCCGAATAAACTGTCAGATTAATATAGCCAATACAATTTAATTTCTGATAAAAATATATGAATTCGCGTCTGTTCAATTCCTCTTCAAATTACCAGTTATACAGTAATTTTTGGAGGATATATATGCGGCTGATCGTCTGCGTCAGTCAGTTGGTGAATGCTCAATCGCAATTTACTGAACTCAGGCAACAGCGGGCGCGACAACTATCCCAATAGTGAGGGTATATGCATCAGTAATCTAGCGAGTATATATCTATGATTGGATCTAATGACTTTATTGAGGTTCTGATGGTGGACGATAATGGGATATTTTATCATACACAATTCTCTGATCTATAAATTACAAGAATATCAATTTCAAAGTAACGATACAGGTAAGCTTTTGGATATTTTGAAATTAATTTGACAGGAACTTGTTGCTGCTATAGGCAGCAACGGTTCCCAGTTAAAGTAGTTTTAAAATAATTAACGTAATTGTTATTAAATCGTAAATAATTTTTGGGTCAATACATATCTATAACTAGCAGCACACGCGCCATCAGTACTTGACATTAAAGGCAAGTGGTCGCATAGAGCTGCCATGACGTCACAAAAATAGCAGCTACTGTGCAAACAAAATATGGATGTGTCCCGTTAAATACAACCAGGTGAGCTACCGCCATCTTGTTTATGTTTCGTCACCTCTAGCCATTTCTAGCACACCCCCCGTCGATTATTATAAAGGATGCCCCCAAATCCCGAAATGGCAGCAGTCAAGCGTGAAAAGCGCGCCGACTGAAATTTATATCGCTCATGCATTTCTCGAAACTAAAATGGATTCCACCACTGAAGACGTAAGAATGATACAGATATGTTTATGGACACACTCAAAACTATAATTTACCAATACTTATTCAAAAACAATTAAAATACAGGTCCTATTTCTTCAAAATAATTTACCTATACGTACCTTCTTGTCGGGCTTCATTTGCACAGACTACGTGATTACGCCACTACGTCATGGACCGGGATTCTTTTTTGTATGGGAGTTTGGGGTAATTTTACACAGCTGCTATAATTCTAGTTAGTCAATGAATGGATGGATGAAAGAATCAATCAAATGGAATGCACTCGAGGGAGATGCTAACTCGCGCCTTTGCGCCCTGGCTTGACAATGCAATTAGTGACCCCATGACCCAGCTGATCCGTTGACTTCAAACTCAAAGCTTAGGCAAATTTTCCATACCATGCGATTTGTCGCGCGCGTCTAGACGCGCGGCAGCTGCCTAAAATCTAGATAGTTCTTTTACTATCTTGCCATTTACATACCGGCGGCCAGCCGCGCCGCAAAACGAGCGCGGCTAAAAAAATCGATCAGTGCTCGATTTTGCACGGGCCGCGAGCGGCTCGGCGCTAGGGAAAGCCAGAGAATGACGCCATTTTCGAGAAACCACGGTTTCCCAATTGCTCCGCGCATGCAGAATCAGCGTATGATGCAAACAAAGAAAAGCGGATCTGGCGTATCAGAGATTCACAAGATGTCAGTTTATGAGCAACTGCCGTTCTTGGCTCCATACATCTCTGATCAGTTTCAGTTTCAGTTTCACGTTTATTACACTCAGGCTACCGAGGCAGCATATGAGGGTACATATTTATAGCAATTATTATGGCGAGTAAAGTGATAAAATATACAGTGAATATCAAGAGGTTAATAAATAAATAATATATTGTAGGTACGCAATGCTTTGTAATTGTAACATCCCCACTGGCGAAAGTCACAATATGTATACAAATATTTATTCATCAGAGATAATTTGGAAATTCAAAGCATAAATTACGGAATTTTAAGGTACCTATTCCATTTTCATAAGTGAACATTTTGCCCTAAAATCAGCAGACTTCGGTTGTGAAGTGAGTTTATGCAACGTACTTAAAAGTCATCCTTAGCTAAGGATTTGCTTAACCGTTTAAGAAAAGGAATTCACTTGAGTTAAGCCGGAGATTCCCAATGTAGTTTTAGACTTGGTAGTTGGAACAATGGTTTTCATTGGTCAATACCTTTTGCCATACAGTAGCCTAAGGATAAGAAATTTCCTAAAAGTTAGGAAAATCCTTAGCTAAGGAAACTCTTAAGAGTGTTTATGCAACGTACTTAAAAGTGATCCTTAGCTAAGGATTATCTTAACCGTTTAGGAAAAAGAATTCACTTAAGTTAAGGAAGTTTTATGCATACGGCCCCTGGTGATCGTGAAACCAGAGAGCAGGAAATTACAACACTAATAGAACGATTCGCACGCGGCACTAGCTTATAAACACCTGCAATGGAAATCTCTCTAGCGGCGCAGCTAGCCGCTAGGTGGTTAGCCGCACGCGGAAAGTCGTGTGGTATGGAAAAGCTGCCTAAGCTGTCACAATATGCACACATGTGATAAATCTGATGATTTTACCTTCATACATTCCAGAGTTATGGCCAAAATTGTGTATTCAAGTATGCACTTTGTGACCCCGTGACCTAGATATCTGATGCTTTGTCCTAAACTCAAAGAACTTCTGGCCACCTATAATGTGAGGGGATGGGCCAAATTTGGCGATTCTAACTACCTGCTGTCCCGATTTATAGTTTAAAATGTCTATTAGTCCACTTAGTGACACCGTGACCTAGATATTTGAACGTTTGACCTGAAACAAAATTTTAATTCTAGCCAACCGGAATACGAATGTATGTTACCTATTTGGTGATTCTACCTTCTTGCATTGCAGAGTTATTGACGAAAATGTTTGTTCCCGTATGCACTAAGTGAGCCTGTAACCTCAAATTTTTACCATTTGATTGACATAAAAAAATTCTAGCAGCTCATAATATCAATGTATGTGCCAAATTCGATGATTCTACTTACTTGTGCTTCCGACTTATGGCTAAAAGTGTGTATTGTGGGGTGCACTTGACCTCAATTTTTTACCAATTGAACCCAAACTAATATTTTTGTCTTGCCACTCATAATATCAATGTGTTTGCCACATTTGGTGATTCTACATCATAGGATTCCTGAGATATGCCTCGGATAAACAGATAGACATGCACACGCACGCACACATACGCATACAGCACCAACCGCAATACTTACACCGGCCTGCGGCGGCGTGAGCGATGATTCAAACAATCAATGAATCTATCAATAAATAATCAATCAATCAATCAATTAATCAAGAAAGGATGGAAGGAAGAAAGGGAGGAATGAAGAGAGGAAAGAAGAAAGAAATTGATACAAAATCTTTTAGGGAACACCACTAAAACAAGGCCACAAATCACAGCTGCCATCATCACCACCACCACCACCACGACCACCACCACGACGACAACCACCACCACCACAACCACCACCACCACTACCACCAGCAACAACAACAAAAACAACAACAACAATAACAACAACAACACCCCACCACCATCACCACCACGACCACCACCACCACCACCACCACCACCACCAACACCACCGCCACACATAATGCCACCAGCACCAAAACCACTGTCACAAAAGACGCCAACACCTCGAAGCCACATCCATGAACACCAACGCCACCACCACCAACATAACCAACACCGTGAGCACCAGCAGCAGCACCACCACTACCAACCACCACAACTATCACCACCACCACCACCACCACCACCACCACCACCACCACCACCACCACCACCACCACCACCACCGCCACACATGATGCCACCAGCACCAAAACCACTGTCATAAAAGACGCCAACACCTCGAAGCCACCTCCATGAACACCAACGCCAGCACCACCACTAGAACTACCCCACCACCACCAACATAACCAACACCGTGAGCACCAGCAGCAGCACCACCACTACCAACCACCACAACTACCACAACTACCACCACAACCACTACAACCACCACCACCACCAGCATCACCACCGCCACACATGATGCCACCAGCACCAAAACCACTGTCACAAAAGACGCCAACACCTCGAAGCCACCTCCATGAACACCAACGCCAGCACCACCACTAGAACTACCCCCATCACAACCAACATAACCAACACCGTGAGCACCAGCAGCAGCACCACGACTACCAACCACCACAATTACCACAACTACCACCACAACCACTACAACCAGCACCACCACCACCACCACCACCACCACCACCACCACCACCACCACCGCCACCACCACCATCACTCCACCCTCCCACCACAACACCACATCAACCGCCACCACCACGACCACCATAACCACCACAACAACTACCACCACGACTGCCACCATCACCACCACCACCACCACCACCACCACCGCCGCCAACAACAAGAACAACAACAACAACAACAACAACAACAACAATAGGAACAAGAACAACAACAACAACAACAGCAGCAACAACAACAACAGTGTGGTCGTGGTGGTGTATGTGTTGGTGATGGTGCTGCTGGTGGTGATGGCCTCGCGGTTGTAGCGGCGGCGGTGGTGGTGGCGGTGTTGCTAGTTCCAAATGGTGGGGTGGAGTGGTGGTTTTGGTGGTGGTAGTGGTGGCATTATTTTCGGTGCTGAAGGTGATGATGGTGGCTCTGGTTTTTGGCATCGTTTCGTTGGTGTAAAGAATTTAGTGCCCATTGATTGGTTGATTGGTTGATTGATTGATTGGTTGGTTGGCTGGCTGGCTGGCTGGCTGGCTGGCTGGCTGGCTGGCTGGCTGGCTGGCTGGTTGGTTAGTCGGTTGTTTGGTTGGTTGGTTGGTTGGCTGGTTGGTTCGTTCGTTGTTTGGTTGGTTGGTTGGTTGGTTGGTTGGCTGGTTGGTTCGTTCGTTGGTTCGTTCGTTCGTTCGTTCGTTGGTTCGTTCGTTCGTTCGTTCGTTCGTTCGTTCGTTCGTTCGTTCGTTCGTTCGTTCGTTCGTTCATTCATTCATTCATCCATTCATTGACTAACGAGAATAATAGCAGCTGTATAAAATTACTCCAAACTTCCCTACAAAATGGAATGCCGGCCAATGACGTAGTGACCTAAAGACGTAGTCTACTAATGGAGACCGACAAGAATGTACATATAGGTATAGTATTTTGAAGAAATAGGACCTGTATTTTAATACCTTTTGAATAGGTATTAGTCACTTGTAGGTTTGATTGTGTGCGCAAACATATCTTTATCATTTTCACGTCTTCAGTTATTGTTCCGTTTCGTGAAATGAATGACTAATATAAATTTCAGTCGGCTTCCTCTTCACGTATATGGTCAATTCTTGACTGCTGCCATTTCGGGATATGGAGTCACCCTTTATAGTAAGTGGCGTGTGGTGTGCTGGAAATGCCGAGAGGAGACGGAACACTAACAGTAGGGCGATAGCTCACCTGGTTTGAATTCGGGTTCGTTGTCGACGTACCCCACTTACCCCAATAAAGCGAGAGTATAAGCGGATTACGGTATCACGTAGTACAAATTATCCAACTCGAGTACTCCCTTACCGAGCGACAGTAAATATGTGCGCATACGTAGATATGTAACCAAATATGGCGGCTTTTAACAAGTGTACAGTAACTCTGTAACAGTGTTTACATTTCTTTCTAATGTGTTTGTACAGTACGCACGCGCAAGTACCACGTGATACTTCCGATCGGATTACCGCGACAACATATCCGATCTTAGCTCGGGTTGGATTTAAGGGTAGACATACACAGCCATATATATATATTACAGTATCTGTTATTTTTGTGACGTCATGGCAGCCGTAATATAATTCAGTTTTATTGTATTTAGATGTTGGAGTCATGTTATGCTGGTTCACTAAGCCTGCTGGTCTTAGGCCCATACATCTAAATGACACACCATCGATTGTCCGCCATGAATAGGTTTGCCGCTTTTAGACTTATTCATGGTGGAGGTCTTGTATTGGAGGCAATCGATGGTGGCTCATTGAACGGTGGATTCCAAGAGTCACAATTTCAGTGTATCTATACAGGTAAAGCTGCTGAGTATTTTGATACTAATTTGACAGGGAGCTGTTGCTGCCATAGGCAGCAACACCTCCAGGCCAAATTAGTTTCAGAACATTCAACATAATATTTAGTAGATTATAAATGATAAATGAATTTTCGAATCGAGCCTTTCGATTTCAAAGTGTTAAGTGTACGTAATTTCCAAGTGTTCGTCAGACAAGATGATGATGATGATGTTGTTGATCAGGCTGTGATGATTGCTAGGTAATTTTGGCTTGCGGGAGAGATCACTTTCAAGGCTTCATTAGATAGACACATAATAAGCAGAGGATGACATTATGTTTTATGTCCTCTGAAAGGCCTCGTGTAGTTATCGAGGAGTTGACATATTAACAATGATTGTATACCCTGATAGATTGACATAGACGTCTGTGATATCGCATTAACATACACCGTTCTCTGGTAGCTTTACATTATCTGGTAAACAGTATCTATCTACATTATTCATTATGATTCGGGTTCTTGTTCTTATTATATAAAGGGTGTGGTCGTATTTAAGAAATACGCGATCAATCGATTAACCTTTTAACCGTCAAATATGTTCAAGAAATTTTAAATATCTCTCATTGAAAATGTCAATTTACAGGCCAGAAGAAGATTTTTTTAAATTACCTATAATGGCATAATTCTACACCTTGGTACCGGCTTATTTGTGTCAACATAATAAGACAAAATGCCGACATAATGAGGTGCTTAAGTCGTCATACTGAGGTAATTATGTCGACATAACGCAAATCGGTATGTCAATATAATAAGTAATAACTCGTCACGAAAAACGCCACTTCCCACCTCTTCCGTCGACTTATTCGGTTATTTATGTCGACATTATCAATGAGATATAGACATAATGCAGCAATTGTATCGACTATGTATGCGACGTGTCGTCATTTAAAGACTAAAGTCTACCCCAAGGACAAGAAACAATGGCCCAGGAAGAAGAAGGCGTGGTGCAGCGGCTTGATGTCTTCAAACTGCTGCAGCCGCAGAGCGCAGTACACACATACATTTGCAGACCAAAAGAAGACTATTTTTGAAAATTTACCACTGGAATGACTGGCTCGATAACCGAGTCAGTCATTCCAGTGGAATATTTTCAAAAATAGTCTTCTCTTGGTCTGCAAATGTACATTTTCTAAGATTAAATTGAAATTTTCTTGAGCAAATGTGAGTGTTACCTCACATATACATAGAGAATTGAAGTAACACCTGAGCACACGTTGGAGAGTTCGTAATGAATGAATCAAATTTTAGCTATTCAGCTCCGATCTCCAGCTAAACTTGGCACATGCTTTGAACGTATTGGGATCGATTAATATACTTTGAATCCTTAATTCCCAGAATCACAAATTCATACCCAACAATGGACTTTAGAATTTGCCAGTAGGAGCTATCGTACATAATTCTCCTCGTCTCGGACATGGCTAAATTCCTAGCCTCGTAAATTTCAGGTAAACTGGCAAGGCCTTTGGAAAGCCAGTCTACCGTGACAACGCCTGCATGATAGGTATTTTCACGTATTTGTCGGGAGGGGATTATCTTTTGTTTGTCTCCACTCGCTCACCCAGAACCGGTGATCAGAATCTGTTGGGTGCGCGGGTGTAGACGATCTGTTTATTAGATGAATTGGTTAGCTCCACGACAGGCATGGTAAATATACAGGTAAGGACAAATTATTTGATAGAAATTCTAAGACTTTTTTGACAAATTTAGTCATACTAATGTAGCTTTCGGGGGTACGTTCTGGTCCGATTGATTCACTCGGGCTGCGGTACCGCATGTACACGGTGCGTTGGGGCGAGGCTGCTGGTTAGCTGCGGATCTTGGGGTTGCGGATCTAGTGTTGCGTCTCTCCAGATTATACAAAGACTGACTTCGTGAGTCGGTGGAATGTTCACCTTTCAGTGGGGCCGTGCAACCATCGTCGTGGAATTTGAACCACACCGTATCGTTCCGGCTGTTTGTGTCACCGGTGTGGTGGTCCATTTACTCAAGTAGAGTTGAGTACATAAGACTAAGTTGGTGTTTTGTTTAACATGGTCCTCACCAGCGGTACCTCACTGATCTCTGATCGGTATAATCAGTGAGGTATCCTTGCAAAGGAGGGAATTAACGCGAAGCTACTTAGCAAGTTTAATATAAACTATTATAAACCCCTGGCACAAATATTATTTGTTTGTAAGAGGAAAGTGGCTCACGCGGGCCTCCGTCAAAGGAAAATGCCTACAACGACGAAGCGGAGGAAGAGAGATGGTCTTATTCAAACTATGCTATGGTGTGTAAAATGAGTCAACCTAGTGATATTATAAGTTATGGTGATGTACGCTGTTTTACATGAAGATGGGGTGGATGATTTCCACAGAATTCAACGCCGTCACCTTATATAAGTTAAAAGATACTGTATTGGTAGTTGCCGCTTTATTTATTCGGTCCTTCTGCTAGATGCCATCCTAACATTTAGATTTTAGGGCCATATCAAGTTTAAGCCACAAGTGGCTGTGTGTTCTACCTATCTTTAACGTATAAGCCTGACTGGCGAGAATGCCTGGTGTCTGTATGTTCACCCTCACGGAGCATCCCCCTCAGATAGACAGCATGCGGACATGTCACATGGTGGCAGCTACAGAATCATATAACGATTCTCTCACCACCGCATCATGACCACATATAACAGCATGGGACAAGTCACATTAATAAGCATTTATAAGCACATATATGTTATTGGTTGGGAGTAAGAGAAAGATATCCAACTATGGTGACCTTTCAGTGAGGGCGTGGTTGGTTCTATGACCGCACCCAGTCACCTGTAGAGTTAGATGGAGATATGTGTCCTGTCCGTCACCCAGCGTGTCGGGGCCGGACCACGTGAGATCCGCACCCTGGGACTAACATTTACCTGTCTTTAGGGTTATGTCGATTGCCCAGAGATGCACAGCTGGCCAGTAAATATAATATAATGTTTTCGCAGTGCATCCTACTTTTGCATGGTTATCTACGCTAACAAGTATCCGCAGATACAGAGGGGATGTTTGCAGTCATCGACACTTTGATTCTAACCACTCTGAAACTCCAATAGTTTCAAAGTCAACTCTAACCAACGTGGCGGAGAGAGTCCAGACAATTATTAATCCCTAAGGCTGGAGGAGCGTGGACAGAGACAATTACTCATTTATTCAAAAAAAATTTAGGAGGCCCTATGGTATATCGCCAATTTATACAACCTTGCCGGTATGCAGTGTTACATATCCGCTACTCCCGTAAAGGAGACTTACACGAATGTCTCCTAAGGAGTGATCATCCCTAACTACTTATAAATATATCCTATCGAGATAAATAGCCAGGTCTAGTCGGCCGCATGTCAGGTTCGCGTAGTGAGAACATAAGCAGCGACCTCCGTGAAAAACTGATGCTGTTGGGGAACAATGTGGTGCGGTTGTTGTTGCTGTTTAGTGTAGCCTAGCGAACTGCGGCCCTAGTATTTTATATAAATTAAGCAAAACATATAACTAACTATCACAGTACAGTCAAAATATTAGGTCACGCGACCTTGATGTGCCTAAATCATCGGCACAAAATAAAGATAAATATATACAGTAAAAAGATGTAAACTATAAAGATGCTGTCTCAAACGACCGTGCAGTACCTGTTAGTCATTAGTACCTTATAAAAATACATTAATACAATACTACAATAATGGAGTACCTATTAGTCATCGGTACAGAAAAGGTTTTAAAGTCACTGTGGTTGAAGCGTCACATATCCGAGGCGCGAGATGGCATGATTCAGGAGTTAGCTGCTAGGAGTATATCTGCAGACAAACTGTCTCATGCGCTCACTCTCAAGAATGGTGAAGAAGATTTGGTGCGGATGCGGATGGCTAGTAGATAGTCACGTTTATTCACATATTAGTAATTTAAACGGTGGTAGGAAAGTTCCGTACTGGTGCACATTTTTGTAGCTGCCCTGGAGTTATGAAGGGCTATAGTTGAAAGTTAATTGATACAAATGCATCCGGGTGGATCACAAGACGTGATGCACCGCATAGCTTGTGCGGTGCATCAGGCAATGTCCGAACTAGACTGCGGTCAAAATGTTCAATACTGAGCATGACACATGTACGGAGTTTGAGTCACCACTCTTTGGTGTGGCTCGGCAGAACTGGCGAGTTATCCATTGGAAACACCTCTCGTCCTACATACTTGAGCAGATCGTACATCGGGGCCAAAAGGCCCATCCACAAAAAGGTCCCTATGCGGTGTTTATAGTGGAGGTACCTTACTGTAATTTACTTCTTGTCCCAGAGACGAAGCTGAAATCCGAATGGCACTGTAGTCGGCTATTAGGAACCTGATCTACAGTAAGCAGTTGCCACACGACTCGGCCTGCTCTGGCCAACACAACCTTCCACCTTCTTTCTGCTGGGGAATCTGATTTTTCTGCTCCTTTTATACTACTCATGACGTCATAGCTGGAGCAATACAACCAATCACCGCGCGAGTTTTGAGGCATGGCAAGCTATAACTCGATACTCTATCTTCACCCTATGCACCAAGTACACGCACGCGCCTATGGCATATAGAGCAATATTTTTAACGGAATCAAACATGAATAACTCGGCCATTTCTGAACCAATCTTAAAATAGTAAACGGATTCCGAGTCCTCGCTTCATTCTGGTAATGAATGGTACCAGGCTCGACGAGGAGAGTATATTGTTAAAGGAATTACGAGTACCGACTTAGTACACTGTAAGATGCCATTCTCTCCAACACTCGGCAATCTCTGACTCCCACCCAGGCGGGCGTGCTTGGAACGCACCCAGTCCGGCCGTTCCGTGCCCAGATGAGCTGCGACGGTTCCTTCCTGACCGGGCGATCCGCGCTACACCAGCGTATGCAGTAATACACATACCACAGAACACTGTCGAAGCAGAGGAATCAATACTGCTGTTAAAACCAGGTAGTATGTCTTGAACATGTTAACCCTTAAAGGTTGTGTATTTTACGTTTTAACAGAGCGGCGGCGTGCCCACCTCCATGGTAGCGTGGTATGTAGGTTAAAAATAATAGAGTTTAAGAGGCGGACTGATAATAGGATGTAAAAAAATAGAGTTTAAGAGGTGGTCTGATAAGGGAGGTCGTAGGAGGAGAGAGTATGAGGTTGAGGAGGGGTGAGGAATTACGTCAATGCTCGATATTGATGTATATTTTGAAAATAATTTGACTGTTTCCCCCTCCGTGGTACCATGGTATTGTAGCTCGCGGGGCAGTGTCAGGCTGTTCCAGTGTATCATGTCGACTCGCCATGCCGCAAGTGCAGACAAATGATGACGCTGGTTAGCATCCAGTCTCGGGTTGACGGATCCTGTATGAGACTGCCCTGCGGGTAACAAAAACTGGCTCCTAAGGCCGGTGGAACTCAATCGTTCCAGTGGGGGCCGTGCGACCATTGTCGCGAACATTAAATACAACTGTCTCATCCCAAGAATTTGTGTCACCAGTATGCCTGTCCATAGCAATTTCGTGATCTATGGACTTTCAAGATTTGATTTGGTGACCTAAAAATTTAAGTCTATACAAGGATTTTACCCAAACAACTATGAGTATGCTAGAAAAAACTAAACAAGAGCATACGAAAATACGAGACATAGAGACAGCCAGATGAACTGTTAAACATGGGGCTCCCGGAGGTACCACACAGACTCGTAGGTCCGCAGAGATATCCCCGCAATGGAGGCTCCCGTACATGAGACGTAACTAATTAACTTAATAAAAGTTATTATACTTCTAAGCTAAAAGGAAGAAGATTATCTTGGACGAAAGGTCGTGGGCCCACTCTAATATTTTAACCAAAAAAATGCTTGAAAAAGAAAAGACCATACCTAGTGAGACTATGACCATAGGGATGCGTGCGGTTTTACGTGAAGATGGGACGAACGATTCCCGAAGGAATCCCACGTCACCATCTTATGTGATTCTTAGTATGCTGAATTAGTACTCGCCGCTTTATTTATGCGGGCCTTCTGCTTTGCTTAATTAGCTTTTAGTTTTGAGAAACAAGAACTATTTTAGGCCGCAAATGGCTGGTATCTACGTAGCTATTAGACAGGGCTGTCATTGAGAACAGATGCCCTAAGACATCAATACTGAAGACAGCGCTCATACATGTTACTTAGTAAGATCTCCGAACTGGATAGGAATCCGAACATCTTGCTCCATAACCACATAAAACGTTACAGGACATAGGTTACTTTTAACGAAAGCATTATTAGGCAATTGTCCTATCGTTATGGTGGGGGTAAGAGAGATGAATACCCACCATAAATGTCCTTCCCGTGAGGGCGTGGCAGTCCGAAATATCATGCCCCGCACGTCATCGGGTCCTATGGAACTAACTGTTTAACGTGTCGTTAGGTTTATATACAAGTTGCCCATCTTTGCACTGCGGTGCGGGAGGATGGTTCAGCAAATAAAATAATAATTAAGATATGTGTTCGCAGTGCTTTTCCTACATTGGCAAAAATGCTAACTACTACGTATCCGAAGATACAGAGGGAATGTATGTGATACCACACCGCTCGGAAACCCCAATAGATTCCCAGAGTCGGATCAGTGCATAGTGCAGATAGGGACAACCAAACAATTAAGAAGCCACAGGCTGAGAAGAGCATGAAGAGAGATACAATCTTGGAGTTATGAGTCTTACCGGAGTGCGGGGCTAGATTATCTCACTGCTGTAAGAGAAGAATATACTACAGATTTCTTAATGAAGAAAGTGTCTCTAATCATTTTAAACCTATCCTATGGAGCTGAATAGAAACGGTGTAGTCGGTAGCATGCCGGGCTAAACAGAGTTATAGCACGGACAGCGACCTCAGCGAAAAATTGTTGGTGGCATATATATATATATATATATATATATATATATATATATATATATATATATATATATATATATATATATATATATATATATATATATATATAAACTAACCAGTACAATCAATATAGTGTAATATGATCAGAATTATATATCTTAGTACAGGTTAACGAACCTACTGCGGTGCGGTTAGTGAAAATACCTTACAGAAAATGAAAATAACTATAAACATATACAGAAATTATAACTAGCGATCCTAAGATCTGTACGGTATCTTTTAGTCATCAGGACCATTTATACAATATCATTAAAAGAGTACATTTAGCGAAATAATTAAAATGTGAAGTATAGTTACTTGAATACTCGGTAGCCATTCTTAAGTTAGGCTATCGTGTTACTGAAATTGATGCATCATTCCTTAGTTGACGCAAGTTGATGCATTCTCTGGAAGTTGGAAAGTTCCCGCAGGTCAGTTCCTGCAAGTTGGTCCCACAAACAGGATTCCTGCAAGAACACTCGTGGCGGGAGTACATCGCTCAGCACTGTAAGCCCAATGGAATGTCTAACGAGTAGTCAGCAAGAGATACAATAGCATTACTGCCACGAAGAAAGTTCCCATGCACCGATGGCATGGATGGAAGTTGACAACAACTCGATCACAAGCGGCGGTTGTCAGATGCAAATGAAGATACAAAACAAAGTGTAACGGTGCTGGGTATGTCAGCCAGCTCTGAAGATGCACCGGGCAGAGTTTACTCACTGCGGTCGAAAGTTAGAAGAACCTACACGACATTAGTGCGGTGACAGTTGAGATACCACTTTTAGGTGTGGCCGGCAGATCCGGCGAGTCATCCATCAAAGAACATCCTGCCTCTACATCTGTAGAATCACATATTCAGGCCGTAAATGCCTCACCACAAGTTCATGTTCCGAAGTAGATATTGATATTCATGAACGATAGTTAGAAAGTTCCCAATTGCTCCCGCAAGTAGGGAGTTACAAAATTGTTTTTAGTGCGGTGAGTTGGTGCTGCTAGCAATGGGAGAGAACCAGCCAGAAACCGAAGTTATATGCGTAATATCTGTCGCTCAATAGTAGCTAGTACAGGTCCAACCTGTTCGGCCCCTGGTCGAGGATGCTCTCGATCTCTGGATCGCGTCTCCTTTTATACTCCCCGTGACATCACAGGCGCAGGCTCCAACCAATCATCGTTCAAGCAACAGCCAATCAGCGCATAGCTAATAATAGCACAGTCGAATATTCTAGAACATTCTAGAAGTTCTGCATCCACGTGGTTATGACGTCATAGCAATATTTTGAAGATAATCAAGAAGGGTGTTCCGTGGAAAACTCAGCCATTTCTTAACCGATTCTGAAATGGTTTACAGGTTTAAAAAGCCCGTCGAATTCTAGTCTTGATTAATGTCAGATTCACCGGGAACAGGTAATCAAAAAGGATTACAGAGTACCATCTCGGCACACTAAAAGCACCATCCTATCTTGTTTGTAAACTACGTGCTCCATCAAAAATATCATCCAAGCATGCGCATGCACACTATGCGCCTTAACGAACTTAGTCGTTTTACAACGCGATCTCTCCCATAGGCCCATATATGCTTATGGATCTACCCAGGGGGTTCAGGGAACGAATCCAGGATGGATGGCGCATACCCAGCTTAGCTGGTATGGCCAGTACCTGACCGGTCGATCCGAACTACACCACCCACTCCTAGTTTGACATCCATGGCAAACAATCACGCATTCCGGATCGATGCACAGACGTACGCTAAGCGGGAATCATGGACTTCCCGGGTAGGCGCATGGCCGGAGAGTAGTAGTGACACAATAGATGCGTATTCAAGAAACAGAGCACATAGAGGTGCCAAAGAGGAGAGGGGAGGCATACCTTTAGTTTAAATTTATATAATAATATATAAAATATATGTATATTAAATATAGAATTTTCACGTAACATACCCTTATGGGGTATTTGGTAAATTACATCCGAATTACTTGCGCACCCCGGTAAATAAAGGGGTATGCAACACGTATCTCTTATTATTATTAAAAATATATTTGCGGCCCATTATAGCGGGTCTGCAATGGGCAGATCTCGCTGACCCCTTATCCGTCCTGACATCTAAGACAGGAGGAAAAATAATAAGAAAAATATAATATAATAATAATAACTTAACAGTTAGTTTATCAAGCAGCCCCAGCGTAGCTGAGACTGCATGGCGGGATTATGACATTATTGCACTGTGGGATGTTGTATTCTTTATGTCGCACACAACATTATTACAACATCGGAGTCCGCAGTGCTCATTTCGTGTGGGACACTGAAGTATGCGGCTGTGTCAGATAACCATAGTCATCCTAGGGACGGGATTCAATTGATCTAACATATATAATAAGAAGAAAAGTATTAAAAAAATAAAATAATAATTAATACATTTCCACGAATCGCACCATTGATGTTTCTGCTGTATCACACATGATCACACCTCTGCTGCGAAATTTCCCCATTGAGTCTGGGTCCAGCGACTGACAGTGGTTGGTCGCGGTGGATGCACTATCATTGCTGAGATGCATTCACTGCTACTGGCACCGTCGGAAATGTCTGAAGTGATGGTGGCAGAAAAATGCGCGTCCATAATGTCTCTCACAGTTACTGACAGTTCTAAAATATCCGTCCGTAAGGCAGCGGCGGTGCTAGTGGTTACTAATGTAGTTGGTAGTCCTCGTGGTGACTGCTGTAGCTGTCGTGGCGATGGTAGTGAGCTGTATCTTCGGCTGGGGCAATGATGCGGGAGTGGATACGGCAGGGGATGACATCTTCCGCAGCTTAGCATATTTTAACAGACGATTTGAGGTGAGGTTAGGCACGGGTTGAATGTCCTGCGTGTGGGCGATACATCTCTTTCCCGTGTATGGACATTCTGGCATAGTTCCCTTTCTGATGGCAGGGTTAGAAAGGCTAGGAGGCGGATGCTCGATAACACGGGTCAGAGTTATGCTGATTGATGCAGGCTGCGACGGTCCTGATCCCTCATCTATGGTCAGTTCTGGTGGAGATGGTGACTGCGGGTAACTTGGAATGTCTATTCCCGCAGGTGTCATGATCACTACCGAAATCGGCTGACTGGCTAAAACTGTCTTAGACACTATGGGTGCAGGTGCAGTGACCATAGCCAGATGGCTAATTACTGATGCGGGTGCTGCCGGACTGGATTCTGCGGGAGACTTTCGCTTCTTACTCCACTTCAGGACCGGTGTAGATGAAGCGACTGGCAGTAGCGTAACACTTTCCGACATGGCTGTAGGCAGGATTTCATGTCTGGCTGTCGGTATGTTGCTTATGCTAGCCACGGGAAGACGATGACTAACGGGATATCTATGAGTAGTGTTCTTCGTGCGGGCCATTTTCCCGTCGGGAGAACTTTGACCGGAAACTGAGATTCGAAATGGGTGGCTTAAATGGCACGATCCTCGTTCTCTTCCCCGGGAACTAATGCCACTTCTAACACATGGTGATGATAATGGAGCGCATGGGTCACCCCATAGCGAGTAGCGGTTTAGAGATACTGGCACGTCACACAGAAGGCTCTGATTTTCTCGTAAAAGTTCTGGTACAGGGCTCTCCGCTAGCTAATAACAAGCTGCACAGGAACCATTTTGGAACTGGTACCAATTCTTTTTCAGACGAATCCGATAACGCTAAATTTTCACGAAGTGACATCTCGTTCCCGCATGGTAGTTGGCATCCAACACCTAATGCCCTATCTCTTCATTGTATTTAGCTTTCCAGGCCAAGTATAATAATGAAATAATAAAACAGCAGAATTTGGTTTTCGACACGAAAGAAGCCTAATGCTATCTGTTCTTCCCTGGTGTCGAGTTTTTACGGGAAGACAAAGTTTCAGAGCACGCTTCCTCCTTTTATACTATTTGGTGATGTCATCATAGGCGGCGGATGCCCACACCCGGAAGTTTTAATAGGTGATTCGGTCAATTTAATTCTTCCCGTATAAAGGCAGTACTTTTAATAGGAAGAATGGCTCATTAACCTTGTCCTAATTTCGCGCATTTAACAGCCTTCGATCAACATAGAAACGTGGTACTACTTTTTCTTTGAGGGGCCTCACCTTTTAATTAGCATGAGGCGGGTCTCCAGATTGGATGCTTATAACTTGCCTGTTTTAATTTTAGACTGGGGCGCTCGATGGGGTGTGTGGGAGCTAGGTGACGTCAGCGGTTATTACCCTGACTCACCCTCACCACTCCTCCATCACGCTGTGGTAGTCGCGTCTTTGGGCGGCTCTAGTATTTAAAGCGTTTGATCCAATTTACTGGAAACAGCAGTAAATGATACGTGGCTCTAAAAAGCACGTGGTTGATTGGAAACATATATGCTGTTTATGGCGACGGCCAAAATGCTGTTGCTGAGGTTAGTCTTTTGTAGATTCGAGTGATAGAAATATATATGTTACATCAAGAATCTTTATAATGTCCCCTATTTGCGTGAGTTCTTTAACATGCATCTTGGTATATGTCTGTAATAGGTAGTTCTCAGCCCGTGTTGATTATAGACTGGAACGCAAGGAAGAGCATTTTTGAAATTCTCTCTAATTATACTGTCAGATTTGTTATGCCGCTTTACCGGCCCGTGCGCTAATGATTTGTAGCGCGGTAGGGCAGTTGTGTTCTTAATCAAAAATTTCACAGTAAAGTTGTAAGTAATTTGATGTGTGGTTTAAACAGATCTATTCAGGCGGTAGATCAATGTTACTGATCCCGTCAAGATAGCTGTGTTTTCCGAGCGGAAGGGCTTGCCAAGTATTCTCCTCCATGGGTAGAACTAGCTTCGTCCCGGCCTAGACCAGACATATTAATACCATTTAATAATGGTTAAATTACAGTACAACTCGAAAGTGGGTGCCACAGTTATTACAAATTACTATGCCGTCGTTCGGAGATTGTGAATACAGTCAACCTGAGTGTCTGTGTTACTGACATGTTAGTGATTTGAATCTGATATACGTGGCTGGTTATATGTGGATGATACTTGCGCTGTCATGAAGGTGACGTGTTTATGGCCACCTGGTGCGGGAAGGGGGGAGGAGAGGCGGCGTGAATGTCGACTTTATCGAACCCTGAGGGTATTTCACTCTGTATTGGCTGAGCCAGTGGATGGGACAGAGTTACTTTAGAGCGCAGATGACCTGTTGGATGCTGTCGTAACTTTGATCAATCCATTGTCGAATTCAACTTTTCGGTAGCAAAATCCTACTTGTGACTGACGATAATGCGGGTATCTTGCTCTCTTAATGATATCGACTGTTATTGCGTGTAGATGATGTATGTAGATTTAGCTGTTTTCGTACGACGTCAGGAAAAGGGAAAAAGAGAGGACCATTGGACAAACGTTCCTCGCACCGACACGCACTGTGGATGGCTGTAGTGCAATCCTTATATCGATATGATTAGTTCTCCCATACTGGATAAGAAGGCGTGTGCAGGAGATTTGTCGGCTGCTGTCTGTTGATGATAATGCTGTTGTTGGGATGTCCGGGCTGCTGTATGATGCCGATGTTATAAGCGAAGTGGGCGCATTCCAGTTTTCCATGCTGATGAACGCCAAGTTGTTATTGCGGGAGGTGGGGGTTTGCGGGAGATATTATTTCTCCCGTAATTTGTGCGGGAGGAATTTGTTGCAGGAATTTGATGTCTCTATTGGGAATTAATTAATACCGGTAGGCGCTGCTAAATGATGTAGTTGCCGATGTTGAATGTCTCTGTTATGCTGAGTATAACCGAGCAGGTATGTGATGTACGCGTAATGACAAATTGACGTATCCAGCCTTGAGGGCAGGTGTGTTCTGTATGTGATGACGTTCTGTCTGTGATGTGATTTCCTGACTGCTCACGGGGGAGTATGGTAGGCCAGATGGAGGGGGTGGCCTTTGGAGAGGGGGATGTGGTCATCTCCCATTACACGACGGGTGGTGTCCTGTCATAATTTTTAGACATGGGGAAAATTCGAGCAGAGAGTCTGCTGAACAAGCTGCTTCCCTTGCCCACCGGGGGGGGGGGGGGTTATGTTGGTCGGCGCAGTGCGGGATGCCACTTCCTCTGTTGAGGCAGTCTCTCTCATATCTAAAGATTGACGGTCAACAGACGACGAGTGGAGTGTGAAATGGACTGGGCCGGTGATGTCCGAACTTGGTGTATAGATAAGAGATGCCAGTTGGATTTGGGTGTGTGTGCAGCAATGGATATTGGTGCTGCTTGGGTGGGAATTGGTCTGGTGTTTTCGGGAGGTGGTCGGGTACACCTTGTGTACGGTTCTACAGTTCTAGACACGCCAAGGCTTCATCCAGCCTCTTGACTTCCATGCTATTCACCATATGTTCCACCCCACAGGAAGCACGACTTGGGTCAGCCTCAGCTTCCGCTTGTGGTAACTCTATAATGGGGGGGGGGGGCATAACATGAAGTGGGTGGTAATGGGAGGAGATCGGAGGAACAACTTTTCCATCCGGTCCCTTGGACAAAACAAACACAAAATTCTTCAGATACGACTTCCCGGATCGAGTAGACCTGCGCTGAGGAGGGAGAGGGCGAGTACGTATCTCGTCATCGTCATCAGCGTTAGCTGCTTGTTCACCCACGTTCTGGCTTGGTAGAAGTGGGGCTGAACTGGCACCGCAGAGCTCTGCACTAACCGTGGGAATACTAATTTCCGTAGAAATATCTGTCTGGGTACCGCGTGTCACGAGAAATGCCCAGTCCAAGCTCTGGTGCTGGGTCATCACTGACACAAGGTTTAAGTCGATCGAAGTGGATGACTGAGGTCAGGCCATCCGAAGCACGGATACGGTAGGTCACGCCCGACGTCTTACGACTGGTAATTCAGTTTACTTGGCACGTTTGCAGATCGTCATGAATCGTGTACCCAAACCACGCTTCCTGTTTCATACGGATCTCCACGCACTCTCTGTTTATGCCATGTCTTTTGCCGCCGGTGTGCAGTGGATAAGGTTTCTCTCACTAACTCGTGGGCTTGTTCTATCCTTTGCCGCAGGGGTTCAACATAGAGAGATGGTGGATTTTTCTCCCCCGGTATCTGAGGCATGGCCAGATCCAGGGGTAAGGCTAATTCATGGCCTAACATTAACCGAGTAGGGGTGTAGCCCGTGCTGGAATGTACTGTAGTGTGGTAAGCCATGAGTACATACGGGAGCCGGAGGCCCCAATCTCTACAATCAAGGCGTGTTTCCTTCATAAGCATTTCCGCGAGAGTTCTGTTGAATCTCTCTACCACTCCGTCACTCCGGGGGTGGTATGGAGTCGTCCTTGTTTTGATGATATGGAACAATTTGCAGAGCTCTGATATGAGCTGGCTCTCAAAATTACTTCCTTGATCGGAGTGCAACTCATATGGCATACCAAAGCGGCGGAACACATTGCTAGCCAAGACCTCTGCTACGGCGGATGCCTCTTGGTCCGGCAGAGCAAATGCTTCTACCCACTTCGTAAAATAATCTTGCAATACGGGGATGTATTTATTTCCATCATCCATCATATTCAAGGGTCCGGGCACGTCGATAGCCACTCGCTCCCACGGTGCACCAACAATCTTAATTTGAGATGGTGCGATATGGTGTTGGCCAACAGCGCGTCTTTGGCATGGGATACATTTGGCAACCCATGCATTGACACTATCGCGAATCCCGATCCAGTGGAATCTCAATTTGATACAGGCAACATCCATCTCCATGGCCAGATGCCTGGCGTTATCATGTAGTTGTTTCAATATGAGTTCATGATAACTTTCCGGGACTACCAAACGGTCATTAATATATAGAATGTTATTTATTAATTGACATTCTCCGAACCGTTGGTAATAATATTTTGCCGTGGTAGATAGATGTGTTACCGATTCCTTAGGAGGACGTACCCTCTCCTGGATCCACGCATACATATCTCATGTCTGTGTGATTTACTCTGGATTCCACTCTGTGCACCTCAATTCGGGGAACTCCGGAGATGGCTGTGTTGATTGTGTCACGGTGGCAGCCTCTTCATGTTCAGCTTCTGCACTGATTCTGCTGAGGGCGTCGGCATTCCCATACAATCTGCCGGGATGGTGAACAACTTTAAAGTTATAGGCCTGCAGGAATTCCTGCCATCTCGCTACCTGGCCCTCCGGATTTTTCAAATTCCTGAGCCATCGTAGTGAGGCATGGTCTGTACAGAGTGTAAAAGGGCGCCAGTACAGAAAGTGTTTAGAATACTTGATGAAGTGTACCTCCGTTAATAGTTCTCGATTGGTGGTTGCGTCTCGTCTCTCCGTTTTATTCAGGGTACGCGAACCAGAACCCAATACCTGCTCCATTCCATCTTCTGTGAACTGAGATAGAACCGCGCTGATAGCGTAAGCTGATGCGTCAGTGTCTAAGATGAAATCGAGGTTTGGATTAGGATGAGCAAGAATCGGGGCGGTCGTCAAGAGTTCCTTCAGCGCTCTGAAGGAGCCTTCACACTCACTCGTCCACTCAAATGGTCGATCTTTCTCGGTGATCTTGTAGAGGGGGTGAAGCAATTCCGCTGAAATGTCGGATGTAACGGCGATAGTACTGTCATAGGCCAAGAAAACTCCATGTTTCCGTAACTGAAGAGGGCTGAGGCCACTCTGCTACTGCCTTAGTTTTTGATGGCTGAGTAGCCACTCCATCACCAGATATGACTTGTCTCAGGAACTCAACGCTCTGTCTAAAGAGATGATATTTCTTTGGTTTGAGTTTCAAATTGGCAGCGCGGAGTCATGAAAGCACGGTGTCCAAATTTATTAAAGTTTGCTCAAACGTGGGTCCGAAGACTATTACGTCATCGATGTAACAGAGACGGATCTCCCATTTCAGGGTGGTTAATAACTGCTCCATGAGTCATTCAAAAGTTCAGGGAGCATTGCACAACCCATAGGGCATCTTGCGGAATTGAAAAAGGCCATCCCTACAAACGAATGCGGTCTTTTCCATGTCAGCTTCATCCATGGCTACTTGCCAGTAACCGCTAGCCAAGTCAAGGGTACAAAACCACTTGGCTCCGGACAAGGAATCCAAGGCCTGATCTATCCCAGGCAACGGATAAGCGTCCTTAACGCTAAGATCAGTAAGGTGGTGGTAGTCGATACAAAGCCACAAGGTTCCATCCTTTTTTCCAGCTAGTACTATTTAGCTAGCCCATGGAGTTGCTGAGGGTTCAATAATACCAGTCCGCAACATGTCGTTTACTTGTTGGTGTGCTTCTGCTTCTTTATGAACAGGAAGACGTCGTACCGGTTGTCGTACAGGGCGATTATTGCCCGTATCGACGGAGTGTCGTACGAGATGAGTCTCTCCAAGATCCATGTCCCCGGAGGAGAAACTATCATGATATTTATGTAGTAATTTCCGAATTTCACGTTTCTGTGATTGCAGTAATCCAACTGTGGCACGTAGATACACATCATGTAAATGTGCGCGTAAATCATCAGTCATATGTGGTGGTGTGTCAGCGGGTGTAGGTGATTCCAATGAGATTATGTCCACTAAATGGCCGCAGCGTACTCCTGGTTCCAGAGTGTTGGGATCTGCAGTACCATTGAACACTCTAAAAGGTATATTTTCCTTATTAGTATTGTCTACTATTATTCTGGGACTTGCGCATTGTGAGGTGATCATATAATCAGGATCGCGTTCCAGCATGGAGATGTGTGTGTTGCTTCCTAGCTGTGGTGCAGTGGCCCATAAGATTTGTTCCTTTCCCAGCTCAACTGTGGCTGTACTGGATAATATTACAGCGCACGTATTTTATAATGACGATGCCGGTCCAAGAGGTATACGTCGGCCATGTATGTCGAGTTCCTGTTGTTTGCAATGTATGATGGCTTCGCTGGCACTGAGAAAATCAGAGCCAAGGAGGGCATCGTTGTGAATAGATGACAACTCGCTGTATGAATTGCATCTCCTCTATTTGGATGACTAAATTGACTACACCAGCTACGGGCAGATCAGCTCCCATAGCCGCCTGTAGTTAAATGTTTGTAGGTTTAATGGGAGGCTTCTTATGAGATGGGATGCTCTCATATAAGCGCTTGTTAAATACTGTGATTGAAGCACCAGTGTCGTCGGAGCGGAATCACTCTGTATGCACTCTGACTGTTTCCGAATGGCTTCTTGTAATGTTGTGGATGGCTGAGTGAGGAAAGGGCCAGTTCGTCGTCGCCGCTGTTGTGAGGGCTGCGGTGAAGGCGGAGCTGGGGGTAGCAATGGTGATGGAGTTGTTGCTGTTTCTGGGTATGCTGTATTGGTGTAAACAGCGGTGCGCACGGGATGAAGGATGAGCTCCACCTGAGCAAGCCATTTCTTACAATGCTTCATGGGATGTTTTGGTGAAGCACAGAAGAAACAGTGATGCCGCCATGGCTGTGTTTTTCCCTGTTTACGGCTGCGCTTGTGAATCCATGAGGTGGAGCAGACCGCTTCTCCTGAGTTGCTGCTTTCTGTAGATGCGGGAGATGATGCTGGATGGGGTGGTGTTCTGCATACCACCAAAGGACACCGAGAATTTAGTGTCTTGTTGGCGGGACGTGGTGCTTGCAAAAACGTTGTTTCAGCGGAGGTGCTACAACCTACCACTGCCGTTTTACAGAGGAAAGAAGGCTTGTTATGTGCGGAGAAAGAGGGGGGTGGCAATGCTGCAGATGGGGGAGGCAACGTATGCATTGACATGTTTGAAGCCGTGAATTTGGGTGTCGGTGTAAAAGCTGAGTTCGGTGGATGATTGTTGGTCACTGAACATTGTTGTACGAAGGCCGCAGTTGGGCCTGGAGGTGGATACGGGCACCGAGGTGGCTCCAGGTAATTCCGTGCCCTCAGGACGTTGATGGCTTCTCTGGTTGCGGTGTGGAAGGAGGTCAGTTAGGATACCGCTCCCTCCAATGGCCTGGCTGACCGCATCTGAAACAAGTGTTCGGTGGTGGTGTGGTGCTGGTGGTGTTTGTTGTCCTAAGCTGTGTGGTGGCGAGATTGGTGCTAAGTGTTGTAACTAAATTTGTTAGTGCGGAGATCTGTTTATTGATCTCGTCTTTCCATTCTTCCATGTTGCCGTTGTTATTGTTACGCTGGTTCCCGTGCCCGGGGGCCCCGTTATAGCTTCCTCTATGGGTGCGCCACCTTCCTCCAGGCGCTTGATTCTGATTGGAATTCTGTATAGCTGGTGGTGGTGTCACCTGTGTGGTTGGTGTCGATGAACTGGGGGGAATATTAGCGGGCGGGGCGATAGCTGCACCCCCTATCTCATTGATAGGATGGAGTTGGCGTTGGCTACTCTTTTCCTGCTCCAGAAGGTTTTCTATACGAACCGTGGTCGCCGTTAATTGGGCCAAACTACCGTGGTCGCCTAGAAAATTTTTTCCTTCAATGCGGTTTCGCCGCTCAATGCATCGATAAAAGTGTCGAGATGCAGATGGATCACGCCTTCCGTGTTTGTGCTTGGATATGCGTGGGTGACTAGCGTTCTGATTCAGCTAGCTAACTCTGGAAGAGTTTCTCCCGTGCGTCATCAGATATTCTTGAGTTGAAGACAACTAGTTTCTCTGAGAGCTGTGTCGCCAAATTGCCCTGTCAACGCTCGTTCCAATTGTGTGTAGGTGGGTGTGTAGTCAGTTCTAAGATCCGCAAGAACTTGTAGGGCTTTTCCAGAAAGCTTTGCAGCGAGATATTTGCCCATTTGTTGATCGTTCGAGTGGTTAGTCCGACTTATGATCCCGCACAGTATTTTATAATTGGTCCAGTCATTCTCCCCACTAAATTCGAGAGGGAGGATGACTCGGCCAAGACCGAGTGGCTGGAATCCGGGTGGTGTTGCTATCTGAGAATCTGGCGAGTATTGTGAGGCTGGTCGTTGTGCAGGTGGTGGTGGTGGTGGTGTTAGTGTTTCCCGTCGATGCCGACGCCGAGGAGCGAGGACACGCGTACTCCAATTTAATGAGTCCGCCCCAGTTGTAGAGCCATAGACCGGCATGGGTCTATGGACGGGAACTGGAATGTTGTGAAGATTACGCGGACGTACTCCCCAAGGTGAGGACTGATATTCCTCATATGGTGGTGGTGCAGTCGGCTTACGGTCGTGATGTGTAGCATGACTGATGTAAGGCGAAACGGTGGTGCCGATTCCTCTCGATAATACCGCTGTGTTCTCCTTGAGTATGGCGTTGCGCTAGAAGGGGGTGGTGCAGGAGGTTGCCTGTAATGTGGATTATCACCCGGCCATATGGTCTCCGTAGATGACACGGGCGAACGATAGTAGTCAGAAGGATCATTGAGATGCCCGTAATCGGGTCTTTGTCGGAGTCATCCACGATTCGGCCCTGATGGTGGTGGCCTGTCGCGGACGTCCGATATCGTTCTGAACTCTGTTCCCACCTGTGAGGTATCCCGAAAGGTGCCGTCACCGACAAGGGAAAACAGGTTATACTGTGGTGTTGTTGATTCAGCAGAATTTCTGGCATAGTCGGTGAGCATGTGAGCTGAAAATCCATCGTATGACGCAACCTCTTGATCGAGGGAGTCCTCGCTAAATGGAGAGGGTATTGAGCTAAGCTCACTGTATGGAGTGGGCGTAAGTTCGCTGCGTGTAAGTACTGATGTTCTTCGCGCCCCACATCAGGTGCCTCTTGTTGCTCATGGGGTAGTGTCGGGCCGTTCTGGTGTATCATATCGACTCGACGTGCCGCAAGTGCACGACGAATGATGACGCTGGTTAGCATACGGTCTCGGAGTGACAGATCCGGTGGAACTCAATCGTTCCGGTGGGGCCGTGCGACCATTGTCGCGAACATTAGCTACAACTGTCTCATCCCAAGAATTTGTGTCACCAGCATGCCTGTCCATAGCAATTTCGTGATCTATGGACTTACAAGATTTGATTTGGTGACCTAAAAATCTAAGTCTATACAATGAGTTTACCTAAACAACTATGAGTATGCTAGATAAAACTAAATAAGAGCATACGAAAATACGAGCCATAGAGACAGCCAGATGAACTTTTAAACATGGGCTCCCGGAGGTACCAGACAGACTCGTAGGTCCGCAGAGGTAGAACAATCCTTAGATATAAGACGATATAGTTAGTTAAACATGAAACTTAATGGTAAAAAATAAGCGAGCCAGTCATTCCAGTGATACATTTTAAAAAATAAGACACCTTTGGCCAATAAATGAACGTTTCTCATCACACATCATAGGCCTTTTGGCCAGTGTGACAATTAAAAGGTTAACCTGACAAGAGGGGTAATTATTATATTTGATTGTTATTGGCGAAAATTAAATTTTTTCCAATATATCGATTGGCTCCGTTACTCTGTCCGTTTATTTGTCGGAGTCCAATCTCCGTTAAGCTTTTTCTTTAGCTCAACATATCGTCGTATATCTCGGCATGGCCTCACCCTGTTGGGACTAAGTCTGAACACATGCTTCCATATATCGAGAAGTTTGAGCCCACTGACACTGAGGCCATGAGGTCAGAGTTCAACGTCATTCTTACATCAGTATACAACGCTTATTTTTTACCATTAAGTTTCAGGTTTAACTAACTATATCGTCTTATATCTAAGGATTGCTCAAGGTCATTGGGATCTTAATGCAAATCTAGATTTGCGTTCGGAAAAGCAACATGCCTAGAATTCTCATCGCCAATATCCCGCCTGTATAGCACTGATATTTTGTTTATTCATTCATCTGCTCGCCCACCCACCAGTCTATCAACCCGCCCCTCGTGAAACCCGTTTATCAGCCCGTCGATCTATCCATGCACCCGGCAGTCTCTCCATCTGTTCGTCCACATTTTAGATAGAGGTTGAAACGTGCACTATGCACCATTTCTCTCGCACTCGCAGGTACACGCGGACAGACACATGCCCGCACAACTTCCCCTGATCCGTATTACAACTACTCACCCCACTCTCTCTCTCTCTCTCTCTCTCTTTCTTTCTCTCTCTCTCTCTCTCTCTCTCTCTCTCTCGCTGTCTCTCTTCCGCCCTCTCTCACCTCCCCCCTCTCTCTCTCTCCCTCTCACTCTTCCTCCCTCTCTCACCTCTCTCTCTCTCTCTCTCTCTCTCTCCCTCTCTCTCTTTCTCTCTCTCTCTCTCTCTCTCTCTTTCTCTCTCTCTCTATCATCTCCCTCTCTCTAAGCTCTCTTCTATGTTCCTTTCTCGCCCTCGCTCTCTCGGCCTTTGCTCATCTTCCTTTTACACTCGTGAACAAGTCATAAGTTACCTCCCTTTGACTGAGAATTTCTTGGAATTTCAGAAGAATGAAGCATTAATAGAGCGTAAATAATCGCGCCCAAGGGCACCACGGATGGGCTCTGATGTTTGCCGCGATTCCGTGATCCATCCTGTTTGTCACCATGATTGCTACAGTAATTGGCAGAAATTCGAATCGCTGATGTTTAAGGTAAAACATTAATCTAGAAGTGAGCTGAGCCATCAAACAGGCATCGCGTGCGTCTTAGACGAGAATGAACCCTTTCATCCTTATTCACAGAAAGCTATTTTCAACAACACTCGGCCAAACTTTCGTTAAGTGAAGCTAACTGGATTCTACTACAGTAGTTATTTACTGCAGCGATGACGTCCATACACATTATTTGAAAAATAATCGGCCGGAGTTTCTCGTATATTTAAAGCAATATCATTTGCAAGAATTGTTTTTAACCTTTTGAACACGACAGGGAAAATGCGAAAAATCAAATACAATATAATACATATGCTGTATATTATTTTGAAACTAATTTGACTGGAAGCTGTTAGATATGCAGCAACAGGATCCTGTCAAAAACATTTCAAAGTATTCAACATATTAGCTTGTTACCAGTTACTCTGATGTTGAGATTCTGGGAATTCAAGAAACAAAGTGTTACGGACGCCAGGAGGCTAATTGATTGAAACACGCGATCTGATCGTTAGACCAGCTCGAAGTTCGAAAGCGAGGCTTTGGTAACCGTGACAATACATCATCTATCCCCCAGCCCCTCCCAAGCTGACAGATAAGTAAGCATGCATAATTGTAAACTTTATTAGTAACATTTGCACGTACGTGAGTAGGAGTTCACGTGTAATACGAATAGAAAGCATCTTATGAAATCGGCAGAAAACCGTAGCATGTGGATTTCCTGCGAATGTATGAGTATGTTGCATTAAATCGTATCTTGTTGCAACGTGTGAGTCACGTGTGTCACCTTGAAACTAGGCAAGACACCTACTGTGTTTTGGGTCGCACTCGTGTCACGCGCGTTCATATCACATATCCCACGCTAACCTCTACAGGGAGATATTAAAGAGAGGGGAATCTAACTAACTTGAATAACAACCGTACGGGCCTGTCACGCTACTCCCTACAAATCTCATAACGACACATAGATTTGTATAAAATAAATATTTTCTAGAAAATATACAAATTTTGAAACAAAATAAATCCGATGGGTGGTCTGAATTCAATAAAGCCTGTACGCACGTTCACTTGCGTCTATTGTGTATAATTAGCTGTTGTAGCGGTAGCTGCCCTTCCAATCCATATATGACGGGCGAACAGATGGACAGGCGGACGGACGGACAAGATCAATCGGAATTCCCCAGGACTTTCAAGAGATGTGTGATTGCCACGTCTTGGTCCTTACGTATCCGGACAAACTGTAATTTTTTGTAAAATTCCAATTTTATCACTAGCTAAGCTCCACCCACAATTCACCGTGTTGGGATTGATCGCTCCAACAATGCCATGGCTATCAATTTAGTGAAACCTATACAGTTAAGTTGTTGAATATTTTGTAACTAATTTGACTCGGTACTGTTGTTGTTGCTGCCGCTGCCTATGGCAGCAACAGCGCCCAGTCAAATTAGTTTCAAAATAGTCAACAGGATATTTATTAAATAGTAAAGACATACAATTTGTACAACAACGCATAGTCCGTCTTCAAATATGCGTTCGTGACGTACTTATCGACGTCATGCATGACGTCATTGATTGTGATGTCATTCTACACGTCGCCTAGTTAATTATGACATCATACAATTGATGGATAGAGTGGAAAGTTCTATTGCATTCACGCGTGAACATCACGCAACGAATCTCTTCATCAGACTTGACACCATGAACACACTCACAACTGAGGCATAAAACCAATGGCTACTTTTTTTAAATGCTGATCATAATAAATGTCTGTGACAAATACAACATCATAATATAGATGAGAAGACATATCAAGCATGTGGCCAACCATGTTACTGACGGGCCATATGTACATCTATCTATACATACGGGTTATAAGGGGCTGATAATTGGTAACAATCATTGACATTTAACAGATATCATAACTACAGCCTACCTGAGGCATGTTCAAGGAATGTTGTAAAATTAACGACAGGAATACAGACATATTAAAATGGCGCGATACACTTCAGCAGCGCATTAAATCAAATGTACTCTGTGCCAGGTACCGGTACTGTTCTTAATGGCCATGATGATTGGAATACATTTTCCTATATATACTACACACCTGACCAGGTAAGGGTGATTTGAATAGCAATAGCATGTATTCCTTATAAGCATCAATAACAAGGGTTACCAGTGATTTGATAGAAACTCATTTGAATTTAAATTTCGCCAATATCTAAGCATAATACTTACGGTTCAAGTAACACAATAAATAATAATAAATTAAATTTATTCAATAAATTTAGAAAGAGTAAATTTTAAACGCGACACTTGTAGCATTGAAGCTACTCGCAGACAAATTCGCGCCGTGTGAGGTGGTACATTAGTCCAGCCCATTTACCAAACATTGTTTTGAATGCCAATCGTACTTAAAGTTCTCGTGTTCCAATAACTAGAGAAACATTTGCACAGGATAAGGGATGGCTATTGATTTCTGTTCGATTTACGCAGCATGCAATGCCCAATGTCCTGACTTTAATCGTCATACTGCTGACAGGCTTTGACATAGAGAACAATCAATTAATGCCACACATCGCTTTCAAAATAACACACGCACGCATGCACGCGCGCACGGACGCACGCAAGCACGTACGGACAAACGCATTCACGGATGGACGGATGAATGGACAGATGGATGCAGGCACGCACACACGGCTGGACGGACGGATTGGTTGACGGACGCACGGCCACACAGGTACGCACGCACGCACGTAGCACTTAAAATGAGATCATCATTAACCCAGGAAGGAACACAAACAACCATAAAGCCAAAGCAAAACAAGGTCAATACTTTTGAAAAAAGAGTTGAGTATATTAAAATCCCTTCCGTTCGTCTGCCCATCTGTGCATCCATCCTTCAGGCTATCGCCTCCAAAATCATTAGGTGGAATTCAACCAGTTTTGGTATGTGGAGCGATTGTGCTTTGCAAGACAACATTTAGATTTGGCCGTGCCCCGACGCCCCCCCCCACCCCCCCCCCCCCCGGTTGTCAGGAGAGGGTCAAAAGGTTAACTATCCTAATAATTGTCCGTCACGCTCCTCCCAAACCAATGTCTGGAATTCAACTGAATTTTGTATGTGGGTTACCCATATAGTCGTGGGCTGAATGACTACATTTACATTTGACACCATTGGGTTTGGGTGGGGGTGGTCATGGACTTGATCCAAAGGTTAACCATTCTAAAATTGTGGGTTACGCCATCTCTCCCCCCACCCCACAAATCCTTTGTGTGGAGCTCAAACAAATTTGGTATGTGGGTTACTCATATAATTGCCGATTGCATGACAATAATTATGTTTGGCTCCATCCCAAGGAGGTGGGGAATGGGTCAAAGGACAATAAATTGCAACACCTCCGAAACCAGTGGACGAAATGCAACAAAATTTTGTAAGTGTGATCGTGAAGTGCAAGAGGATACATACACTTGGCTCCACTCCCAGGGGTGGGAGTCAAGAAGTCAAGAGGTCAAAGTAGTGGATGTGGCGATTTGCGATGACGTGTCGTCGACCAAGCAGTCTAGTTATTATTATTATTATTATTATTATTATTATTATTATTATTATTATTATTAAAATGACGAATAATATCCGGCATTTGCCGTCACACATACTGAAACTACACAAAAAACGGAATCTGCATGCATGCGAGTCCGTACACCTGACCGCGTACACCTAGACGTACGAACACAATGCGTTCGCACACCGAATCCACCTGCATTTCGAATACACACACGAAGATATCTATTATCACAATACACATTTGAGACAACACTTATATTCACAATTTCATTAATTGAGAAAGGAATCTGGAAAATATGTTTACCAATCATCATTTTGATTTTGTGGTCAATAGTTATGGTCCAAGGTTGTGTTGACTTAATAAGCATTCAATTGGGCGGTTCTTCTAGTATATAGTTCGGGAGAGAATTCTCAGGAGAGACATAATTCGGTTCAATACCCCACACATACTAGACTTGTCACTTGGATTTGATAAACGGACGCTAGTGGATAATTTCTAGCTACGTTGTAGACCTATCAAGTGGTGCACATGGCTAATTGTCATATTTAAAGATTATGCCATCTTATTTCCAAGTAATTGCTATTCAAACCATTATATAATTTTATTATGAATGTTTGTTCCCGGGTAATTCAGGAAAGTGGCATTGTAAGAAAATAAGGAATGCTTACATAAAACATAACATTTACACATATGCGTTACTGTTACAAAGTTATTCTCAAAAAACAATGTTTCTATTTTCTATTTTAATGCCTCAGACTACAAACCTTTCTTTATTTTCAAGTATAAATTAAAGGAGAATCGCAAGAGAGAGAGAGAGAGAGAGAGAGAGAGAGAGAGAGAGAGAGAGAGAGAGAGAGAGAGAGTGATGAATGCATAACATTCCTCCCTGGTGATACTAAGCAAATAAAACCTATTAACTTTAACCCCTCTTGTGTCAACTTAAACCTTTAATGGTCAAACTTACCAAACAATACCATTGTAGTGGTCTTCAGACATAGCTATTTCAAAGGCCTAGAGAAGAGTATTTTTTAATATCTACCACTAGAATGACTGGCTCGGTAACCGTGCCAGTCATTCTAGTGGTAAAATTTCACAAATACTATTCTCTCGGTCTGCAGATAGACCCTGGCAAAGTAAAAACTTTAATTTTTCTTTACCACTACCCATTTAATGGTCAAGCCGGCGAAATAAAATTCAGCGGTAAATTTCCACAAATAGTCTTCTAAAATTAAAATATCTTGAAAAAACATTGACCATAAAAATGTTTAATTGATATATCGAGTAGTATTTTGAGTGCTTTGAGGCGCTGTTTACAGGGTTGCCAAGTGTATTATATCCTAGAGTACCTCATCAGAGACTTTGCGTAAAGCTATGGTACCGACATTGATAACATTCATTTCTTTTGCAGAAGCACGCGATGCTTTTGTTAATTTTCGCATAACACGAGAAACTGGTGGACCCGAGTTCCATTACAGCACTATGGCCTGCAATGTGTTATGCATCTTACACAAGTAAATGAAACGTTGAACTTGTTGAAAACAGGAGATGGTCAATATCTCCTACTGCATCTCATCTATCAGTCTCTAGCTCCAAGTTATCAGATGACCTGCGAGTGCCAAAACTGTCGTTAAGATCAGCGTCTGTTAAAATGGATTGGGATAAATGCTTGTTTTGCTAGAAAAAGATATACAGGAAAGTTAAGATTTTGCTGAGTTTTTGTACTCTTCTGGTGTGTAATACCATACATCCAGCTGCTGATTCAAACGGCGATGGCGAGTTGCTCTTAATTCTAAATGGAGTAAACAATAACCTGGTAGCTGCTAAGGCAATATGCCTCATACTGTGGTTTGCATCATATTTTAGCAAGGCAAATCCTAATAGCAGATCATAGCCAACAAGACCATGTTGCCGACGCATTCGAGGAACTTCAGCCTAATTTTGAAGTTGGAAAGGCATACGGCATGACCAATCGTTTACAAATGTCCAAATCACTATTTGAGGCCAAAGGCCCAAAATTATTTCAGTCAGCGGCTAAAGTTGTGCATGAAAATGTTCTTAGAGAGATAGTATTGTAGTCCACCAGAGTTGGTATATTCAACATCAGTGCCACTCTAAGATGTTATTAATGCAAGTACAAGACAGTTTCAAAGTCACCAAATCAATATGTTGACATCATCTGTCGACGTTGCAACCAATGCAATGAAACATTGGAGCCATATCAGATCGAACTACTGAAAATTCTGTATCGAGCTGATATGACGATAAAATCAGAGATTAAGGAAATGGAATGCATTTCGATCCATCCGTTAAGTACTAGTGATCTGACAATGGCGTCAAACCTGTGCCAGTCCTCGGAGGATTCAAGGCACCGATGAATCCTATTGCATCTGTAGTCACGAAGGTTTGATACTTCTCCATGATTAATGCTTCATCAACCGACCACAGCATGATGGTGTAGTTCGGATCGACCGGTCGGGTACCGGCCGTACCAGCTAAGCTGGGTACACGCCGCCTGTCTAGGATTCGTTTCCTGAACTCGCCCCTCTGGGTAGAGCTATAAGCGTATATAGGCCTATGGGAGAGAGAGCGTGTCGAAAAAAGACTAAGTTCGTTAAAACGCATTATGTGCATGCGCGCACCGGGAAGCTGTTTCTATGGAGCGCATAGTTGTGACCTAGATAGGATGGCGCTTATAGTGCACCGAGCTGGTACTCTGTAATTCTTTTTGATTGTTTGTTCCCATTAAATCTGGCATTAATCAGGACCAGAATTCGACGGCCTTTCTAAATCTGTAAACCATTTCAAAATAGGTTGAGAAATGGCTGAGTTATCCAGGAAAACTCTTCTTGATTATCATCAAAATATTGCCCTGACGTCATAACCACGTGGACATAAAGCTTCTAGAATGTTCTAGAACGTTCGACGACGCTATTATTAGCTGTGTGCTGATTGGATGTTTCTCGAACGATGATTGCGCCTGATGGAGAGTATAAAAGGAGAAGCGATCCAGTGATCGAGAACATCCTCGGCCAGGGGCCGAACAGGTTGGAGCTGTACCAACTATTATCAAGTGTGACACGTGTCTTTCTTCGCTATGAGTCAGGTTTTTATCCCGTAGCGTGCACTTTCCAACCCACCACACTAACACAATTTTGTAACCCCCCTTCTGCGGGAGTAATTTGGAACTTTCGATAACCGTTCACGAATACTACACCTAGATTCGGCACACAAACTTGTGGTGAGGCCTTTGTGACCTGAATATGTGAGTCTACAGATGTAGAGGCAGCATGTCTTTGATGGGTGACTCACCGGATCTTCCGGGCATGCCTAAAAGTGGTATTTCAAATGACGCTGCACCAATCGTTTAAGTTCTTTCGACTTTCGACCGCAGCAAGTAAACGCTGTCCGGTGCGTCTTCAGAGCTGGTTGACGTACCCAGCACCATGCAACTTTGTTTTGTATCTTCGTTTGCCTCCAACAACCCCCTCTTGTGACGGGTTGTTTACACGGGTTGTTCTTCACTGCAAAGTACTATCGTATCTTTTACTGACTGCTCATTAGACATTCTATTAGGCCTACACCACTAAGCAATGTACTCACGCCATGAGTGTTCTTGCGGAACTCTTGTTTGCGGAAAACAGCTTGTGGGAACCACCCTGCTGGCACTTTCCAGCTTCCGGAGAGTGCATCATCTCACGTCGACTACAGATCTACGTGTCAATTTCAGTTTTCACTACCAAGTATTCAAGTAACTATACTTCACCATTTAATTATTTCTCTATATAGGTTGTGTTAATTATCTCGTATCAGTACTAGCAGTTCCAATGACTAAAAGGAACCATAACGGTTTTAGGACCAATAGTTATAATTTCTGTATTTGTTAAATAGTTATTTTCATTTTCCTCAATGTATTGCTAACCGCACTATAGTAGGTTCGTCAACCTGTATTACTATGTATATCTTAATCATTGCCACCCTATTGTTTGTTCTGGTTAGATTACGTATGTATATGGCCAGTGGCCATCCGTTGAATTGTTTTGCTTAAGTATAGAACATATAGGAATGCAGTGCACGTAGGAAACACTATACAGCAACATTTATATATGCAACATTTTCTCCCGCCACCAACAATTTTTCACTGAGGTCGCTGTCCGTGCTATAACTCTGTTTAGCCCGGCATGCTACTGACTAAACCTTTTCTATTCAGCTCGATAGGATAGGTTAAAAATAATTAGAGACACTTTCTTCATTACATACTGTAATATATTCTTCTCTTCCGGCAGTGTGATAATCTAGCCCCGCACTCCGGTAAGACTCATAACTCCAAGATTTTGTCTCTCTTCATATTCCTCTTAGCCTTGTGGCTTCTTAATTGTTTGGATGTCTCTATCCGCACCATGAGCTGATCCAACTCTGGGAAACTGTTGGGGTATCCGAGCGGTGATGGCCAGAAGTGCGGTGTCACATACATTTCCCATGTATCTTCGGATACTTAGTAGTTAGCACTTTTAAGCCAATGTAGGAAAGCACTGTGCAAACACATGTATTAATTATTATTTTATTTATTGACAACCCTCCTGCACCGCAGTGCAAAACTGGCAACTTGTATATAAACCTAACGACAGGTTAAACGGTTAGTTCCATAGGACCCGGTGATGGGCGAGATACGTATTCTCACCGAATTCTGTTAACATGTCTGGGCATGATATTCGGATCTGCCACGCCCTTACGGGAAGGACATTTACGCTGTGCATTCGTCTCTCTTACATCCACCATAACGATAGGAGATATGGCCTAATAATGCTTTCGTGAAATGTAAACCATGTCTTGTAATGTTTCATGTGGTTGTGAAGCGGAATGTCCGGATTCTCACCCAGTTCAGAGATCCCACTAAGTAACATGTATGAGCGCTGTCTACAATATTGATGTCCTCGGGCATCTGTTCTCCGTGACAGCCGTGTCTAATAGCTGGGTAGACATCAGCCATTTGCGGCCTAAACTAATTCTTGTTTTAACAACAATAAAAAGGAATTAAGCAGAGCAGAAGGCCTGCAGAAATAAAGCAGCAACTACCAACTCAGCATATTAGGAATCACATAAGACGGTGACGAAGGAATCCATCGGGAATCTTCCGTTCCATCTTCACGTAAAACAGTACGCACACCTATAGTCATAATCTCACTAGGTATGGTCTTTTCTTTCGACAGGATTTTTGTTTGAAATATTAGAGTGGGCCTATTTTTGCCTACTATTCTTCTCCCGCTTTAAGCCGTGGCGACACCTTTCTGAGACGGAGGCACTTGCCTCTCGCAAGGATTCAGTGACGATGGTCCACGCCAGGATAATACTCCTCAACCAAACTAGCACTAGGAGTAGTGCCCGCGTGAGGCACATCACTTTTTCGTCTGAGATAGCCTTCTTCCTTATAGCTTAGAGGTGTAATAACTTATACTAAGTTAAAAAGCTATGTCTCGTGTACGGAAGCCGCCCTTGCGGGGATACCTCTGCGGACCTACGAGTCTGTGTGGTACCTCCGGGAGCCCCATGTTTAAAAGTTCATCTACCTGCCTCTATGTCTTGTATTTTCGTATGCTCTTATTGTAGCTTTATCTAGCATATTTTTCAATTAGTTAGGTAAACTCATTGTATACACTTATATTTTTAGGTCACCAAATCAAATCCATAGATCACGAAATTGCTATGGACAGGCATACTGGTGACACAAACTCTTGGGATGAGACCGTTGTGTTTAATGTTCGCGACAATGGTCGCACGGCCCCACCGGAATGAGTGGGTTCCACCGGCCTTAGGCGCTTGTTTTTGTTACCTGCAGGGCAGTCTCGTTTAAGGTCCGTCACCCCGAGACCGGATGCTAACCAGCGTTCTCACTCGTCATGCACTTAAGGTGCGGCGAGTCGACATGAGACATCGGAACGGCCCGACACCGCCCGGCAGCTACAATACACACTGTTTTGAAGACAGTGCAGAAAATGGAATTGGGGGATTGGATAATCAGATTGTGTGATAATATTTGACCTTCTAAGTTACATAAAAGCAAAGGAGATACAATGGCTGGTACCCGAGGGAGCAGATACTAGACTTACCCTGCACTCTAAATACGCTTCTCTTAATTTTAATCAGATGCTTATTCACTCGCCAGATACAGATGTCCGTCTATTAGTATTTCGCTTTTCAGATGGTAAACCTTTGTGATTGGCAAGTAAATGTATGGAATTGTCTTGAGAAAAGTGTTGATGATCAAGTACATCTACATAAGCTAGGGGAGGAGCAGAATGTATCCGAGGACATTTATCATCGTGCAGGGAGTTTTATCTGTAAGCTGTATACGACATCATTAAGGATAGACACAAATAGGAACCGTAGCAGATATTGGCTTTTCTGTCAAAAGCAGCGAACAAGTGAAAATCTACCTCAGATGAATGGCATTCACGTTGATCGAGTTAATTTTCAGACGTGGGTCTGGACCAGAATTCTTCTAGCTAAATATAATCGACAATCGCCTTCTGATTGTAGTTGGGAGAACACATATGGTAATCCAAGACCTGTATTAATGGAGAAGCAACCAGCACCAAAAGTACTTGTGGAGCTAACATGCAGCTGCAAGAAGACTGCGACTGGTTCCTGCGTTTGTGGACAAACTCAAGCCACATGGACTGAATTGTGAGAGATGTGTCAGAATCCGAACATTATGGCAATAAATGACGATAAAGATGAAGACTAAAATAAACAGTACACAAAATTTTATATGCGTAATTATTTCTTGGGCAACTTTCCATTTCTTTGGCAAATAACCCAATGCAGTATGTATCAGAAATATACGTGTTATGTATAAATTTATTTAATGGTTGCCATTTTGGTTTATGCAAATGACGGACTAACAAAAATCTATTTTCCCTGTCCGTATACAACATTTATTAAAGGGATGCTAATCTTATCTCAGATCTTGTATTGTAACGATAGATTATGGTTTATAGATTCCATAACATTCATATCCTGTAACATTCCCTTATCTATATCACAATTATCTGCTTTGTAATATCGATTAAATGTTGAACAGTGATTGCTACCATTTTGTCTCCTCAGGCGATAGTGTGTTATGTCATGCAAGTGCCAATGTATTACATTCTTTATTATGTAATTCTTATCCCGTTGAATATTTTGAAACTAATTTGACTAGAAGTTGTTGCTGCCTATGGCACCAACAACTTTCAGTCAAATTAGTTTCAAAATATTCAACAGCTTACCTGTATGATTGCTTTTATACGAAATTGCCAAACTATAGCTGACATCTCTATGACCAAGCGTATATACCGAGGCGGACACGCTAGGATTTTTATGATTGGTTGAAATGTAATTCATGACAGCCATCATAGGGTGTAGAAATGTACCAACATTTAGCTACTAAAGCCTAAATATCTGTCGTTAGCGGCATGATAAAAAGCTTATAATTAACTGCATAGTTTATGAGTGACATATTAGATCACCAGAATAGTTATTAAGAGACGGGTAGTTATCCTGTAATTTAAATCCGCCAAACCAAAGTTACTTGGTAAATATAGGTTGAGAATAATTTGAAGAAAATCGAGGTGGGCATCATTGATGTATGCAAATTATACACATTTGCAAGACAAGCCAGGTTTACAAAGTAGTTAGAACTATTTTATATGACGTAATGAATGAGTTACATGTGTTAAACTGAGAATGTGGGGTGGGGAGGAGGGTGTAGGGAGTTGGGTTCCTGGACTATTCAACCAACAAATCCATGGGCACGCACTGTCTCTCAGCCGCGTTAACAGAGTGTCTAGAGACAGAATTGAATTGGTGTTCTTCTTTCAATGAATGAGAGCTGGAACAGCATTGCGAATGCAAGTCATGGTCACCCATGCAGCAATATAGAAAGCGCCAACTGTCAGCTGCGGTAAAGGAACCTACCGTGTAATACAATTAGAGAATTATAATAACGGTTGTACTGATTGATGTCTGTATTCATTGTGGGTTCCAGGATCGTTTGCAGCATCAAATGAGCTTTGGTTCTCTCAACCCCACCTGTCTCTCTGTATGTTTTACTGGATAAGCCTTGCTAATACGTTGAACCGGAAAAGACACATTACAACACTCATATGCAATTTAATAAATATTCTGCTGAATAGTTTGAAACTAATTTGACTGAGTGTTGTTGCCGCTAGGTAAATGGTAGTTTTGCTCAACCTCGATCCTGTGCATATCACACATACCTCCTCTGCGCCATCTTTTCAGGCATAAGATTTGCAGTTTCTTCATGGCTAAATCGATGCTTTGTTTGAGCAATCAGACTCTGAAGAGCAGTTCCGAAACATTTATTATAGGATTCGTCTAGAAAATCTTGATTTTCGGTTCTAAGCTGGAGATTGCAAATGATGGAACTTGGTGAAATGTTTAATTTGCAGACGAGCCTCTTCAACAACTTCAAAGAGAAAATGCTTGATTGCTTAAGAACAAAGAAAATGTTGCTTATGAGCCATGTTGGAATCAAGCATGCTTCTGCGAACATGCTGACCTACTTCTACTCATTGCCTCTCAACACGGATGTCATGATACATCAATTTATTCAGGTATAAACACCCGAATATTATGGGAACAAATCCCTCTCCGCTCATAGTTTTAAAAGCTCACATGGACGTCTTCTGAAATTCTGATCATATTCCCCGACTAAGGTCACACTAAGCACCGGAATACACCGGAATATACCGGAATATTCCAGAATACACCGGAATACACCCCGGAATATACCGGAATATACCTTAGTATAATATCTGCTCGTGATAAGCATTTACAATTTTGGCTAATTAACTCGAGGAATGTGGGCTGTAGTAATTCAAAGACGCTTTTCCGGTACTTGCCGGTATTACGGATTGTGATTTCATTAGTTTTTTATTTCATGGATTCATTCTTTGATTTACAAACATCTAACTATGCTAACACATTTAGTTAGCAAATCGCCATGGTAAGACAAACATCCAATTATCGGCAGACAGCAAATCGCAATGGTCAGATGTTACATGATTGCTATCCAAACATGGTAGATCCATTTCGGACACATTGATTGTTATCAAAACAAACCAGACAGACACGTATGGATTTCACACGCAACTCACCCGTTCCATAATTGTTATCAAAACAAGTTGTATAAATGCGTTAACGAATCTCATCCCCAACCCATCCTTCTGGCCAATAGCTAATACAACACCTATCTTATCCATGTGTATACAGGTGTATCATATCCACCTGGTTAGAAACTAGTTGTTAATTCGATGAAACCCTTAAAATATGCGTCTAGCATTTTATATTTAAAGCCCGACAATTTCAGAAATTTTAGTCACCAGAAACGTTAGTTGATGATAGACGTGTTTTAGATCAGTTTAATTTGCGTCAATTATTGCGTTTGCGACAAAATTATATTGCTGAAGTGAGACTAGAGTTTAAAGAACAGTGTTAGTTGATAATGCTTTTCTTTAAACTATTTTAAATATTTTCCGCTGGAGGTTCGTTCGCGTGCATCAAGCACTAGCTTTTCCGTCAGTAAAATCGTTGCTCTTGTCGGCCATTAGTGTTGTCTTGTTCGTTTTTATTTGGCGCCAATTTTCGATAACAAATCTTTTTATTTTTTCGTTTATTTGCTGTGCTCCCCGAGTCGTAACTATAAGGAATTGTTATTAAATTATTATAATAATTTTCGTAATTTTAAAACTTGTTTAAACCTTTTTGACAAGTTTTCTTTTGGATGTTCGTTTGCGTGCGGTAAAACACTAGATTTTTCGCCACTCAAACAGCTGCATTTTTCGGCCATTAGTGCTAGCCTTGATCGTTTTCGACACCAATTTTCGAAAGAAATTCTATTCTACCTCTTCTCTCTCTACACTTCTGTCTTTCACAGCCTACTCTACTCATCTCCTTCACATACTAATCCTACTGTATTCTATCCTATCTCTCATACTGTACCTTCTAAATCTTCCTACTGCACACTACCTTCTAAATAACTCACACCGTAGGGTAAGCAACATGGAGGAAGCTGACTTCCTCAAACAGCTTCTTGAAGTGGCGCAGGATACTGGTGGTGGTCAACTGGCCACAGCCAACTCAGCGCCAAATGGTGGCAAAGACAGCGACGTAAGCGCTGCCAAGCAGGGCGCCACTTGTGGTCCATGCAGGGGTGGGGAGGAAATTTCCTGGGAGGGAGCGAGTGAGGGGGTTAGCGTTGCTACTCACCTGGTGGGGGTGTAGGGGCTGGTGAGGTGGGCCTACATGACGAATTGACAATGGGAGATTTCTCCCATGAACAGGTGGCCCAGCAAGTGGTGATTCTGGAGAGCAATCTCCAGAACACGCCACACACCACCCCTAAGAATGGTGGTGGTACACCACGCCCCAAAAGAAAACGGAGGGTTGGGGTGTTAGAGGAGGGGGAGGAAGTGGGAGTAGGGGAAGGCACTCTCAGCAAGAGCTCTCGGGACAAGGGGGTTCCACAGCGGGAGGGAGAGTCCCAACCATCGCGCAGAGCGGGGGGTTCCCCGGGTAGTGCGGCCAGTAGTGAAGGGAGGGAGGTGGGCCAGAAGGGGGTGGGTGGGGGCAGAGAGGTGGTACCCAGGGGAGGAGGGTCAGGGTCAAGGGACTCGCGGGCGATGATTTTGCGGGGTTAACCCACATGGTAATATACAGACTACTGTATACCATAGTGGGCATGCTCGCAGGCCTGGACAAGAGGGACGGGGAGGTTTTAGTAACCTCCACCAGCGAAAGGCAGTTCCAAAATCTGCTGAAAATCACAACGATAGGCAGCCTCATGGTGTCTGTTGAAGACTACACCACCAAAAACATCAGACCAAGCAAAGCGGTAGGTGTCATATCGGGAGTCACAAGGGACTTCACGAATGACGACATAAAGGAAGAAATGAACGAGTAGGGGGAATACAAAGTGGAATGGGTGGGTCGGATTGGCGGAATGGCCAGACCGACCTATGCAGTGAAACTGGTGTTCAATTCAGACACACTGCCAAGCAAAGTCAAACCGTATATCCCAGAGCCCGTCAGATGCTTCAGATGCCACCTGCTGGGCCACGTGGCCAAGCACTGTAGAACGAAATCCAGCGCATGCGTCAACTGTGGTGGGAATCACAAACCTGAGGACTGCCTGCAGACCACCACCCCCATACATTGAAATTGCTAGGGGAACTACAGTGCCGCATATCACGGATGCCCGGCTTTGCAAAACGCCAAGGACATCCTCAAGGTTAAAACGATAGAGCAGGTCTCATATGGGGAGGCCAAGAAAAGGGTTACCCGGCAAATAAGCAGGGGAACTGAACAGCCAGCTGGAATACCAGCACCTGGACCAGCCACACCTCTTGAAAGAACAGCATGGCGGAAAAGAGCTGAATCCGTAAGGAGGAAGCTGGTCACCCCTGGGGGGGGGGACTGCTCAGGGATGAGACATCAGGAAAAGGGGGAGGAGGTTCCTACTGAGCAATCCACACTAGAGACGGCCACGCCCACCCTCCCGCTTGGGAGTCTGGCCAGCAAAGCCTGTAAACAGTATGGCAGAATATGCAACCACGTCTAAGGGTGAAGGCGGCGGCGGCATAGCGACCCTCATAAAAAGTAATCTTTCCTACAAAAGATTGCCACAACGTGAGAGTAGCGTAGAGCACCTTACAAAAGAAATAGAAATCAATCACGAAACTATTAATATTGTAAACGTCTATAGTCCCAAGTTGCACTCTTCCTCGGACTATGACAAGCTCCTTGAAGACCTAGAAGGTGAAACAATATTTCTGGACGACTTCAACTCCCATCATGCCCTATGAGGGAGCAAAACCACGAACTCCAAAGGCCGAATAATAGAACAGGTTATTGACAACTACAACCTGTGCCTACTAAATGACCATAGACCCACCAGATATAACTCTAGTGATGGTGAATGGTCGGTCCTGGACCTTTTCCTCATAACACCTGGCTTTCGACCAACCCCCAGCTGGGACATCCAAGACCAGCTCCTCGGCAGCGACCACCTCCCTATCAAAATACAGATAGGAAGCCAACAGCAAAGAACGAGGCGCCACTGCACAGGAACAATTGGAATCTGAAAAAGGCAAACTGGACTGAATACACGCACATAATACCCACGGAGCTGGATACACCGATCACTAGTCCCAGCACCGAGGAATATTATGAACAATGTATGGGGATTCTCTACAAGGCTGCCAACTCAGCCATCCCCCAATCAAAGCCAGACAATAACACCAAACACAAACGCATGCCTTGGTGGAACGACGAGTGCCAAGAAGCAGTAAAGCTCAAGAAAATAGCCTGGAATAACTAAAGAGAAACTTCAGCATTGAACGCCTAGTTGAACACAAGAGACTCCAGGCCAAGGTAACAAGAACCATCGAAAAGGCAAAACGCGATCACTGGCGACAATACTCCTCTGAAATCACTCGGTTCACACCCTCGACGCAAATATGGCGCAAAGCGAAAGCTATTGCCAACGAAAAAAACAAGTCCAAAAACCCCTTACCCACCGTCATAGCAAATGGGGTAAAGCATGCCAATGACAAGGAAAAAGCTGAAGCTCTTGCCACAGTCTTCATTGCAACCAGTAGCAATGATAACCATGACCATGACTTCGTAGCAACCAACACAACGGTCGATGAGCATATCAATCACCTGTTCAGCTCATGGAAATGCGAAGATCTTAACAACCGAGACATCAACAAAAACTTCAACCGAATGGAACTTGAGCAAGCCCTTGGCAGAGGTAAAAGCTCCTCACCAGGTGAGGATGGCCTGAAATACGACATGCTTCGTAATGTGCCAGAGGAGGGTAAACAAATGTTACTCAATCTCTAAAACCTCGTATGGAGCTCTGGCAAAATGCCCTCAGTCTGGAAAACTGGGATCGTAGTTCCTATTCCAAAACAAGGGAAGGACAAAACTGACCCGAGATCATACCGGCCAATCTCCCTGACGAGCTGTCTATGCAAAGTCATGGAGAGGATGATCAAAAACCGTTTAGAACATGAGTTCGAACATAACGGTCTACTCCACCCTTGGCAGAGTGGCTTCAGACAGGAAAGACGCACTACGGACCACCTAGTCAGACTGACTGAGGCGGCCAAGAAAGCCCTAGATGCGGGAAGAGGAAACATAACAATAGGAGTCTTCTTAGACGTTGAGAAAACCTTTGATATGATGTGGCGAAACGGAGTTCTAAAAAAGCTCTATGACTTTGGTTACCATGGCCCATCCTATTCTGGATACGAGATTTTCTCGATAACAGAAGGATTAGCGTCCGTGTTAATGGACAAATGTCTAGGGAACAAACATTGGAAAACGGCAGCCCGCAGGGTTGTGTAATAAGCCCCATACTGTTCAATATCATGATGAGTAATCTACCGAAAGGCATTGAAAAAAACGATGCACTGGGTCCCAATGCAATAGGCGGGTCTATTTTTGCTGATGACACAGCATTGTGGAACAAATATGCGAAGATAGACCGTGCACGAAAGACCATGCAAATAGTTCTGGACATAGTCTCACGGTGGTGCAAAAAAAGTGGTTTCAAACTGTCTGCGGAAAAAACAGTTCAAATCAAGTTTACCAATGTTAAATACATAGGCCATGATGCAGATCTGTACCTCAATGGACAGAAAATCAAGACATGTGTTGAAGCCAAATTCCTGGGATTAACATTTGACGGAAAGCTCACCTGGAACCCCCACATCAAGAGTCTGAGGGAGAGATGCTTCAAGCAATTGAAACTCCTTCGCTCATTAACAAAGCACACATGGGGTGCAGGCCTGCCGAGCATGCGTATGCTATACCGTGGCCTAATCCTGTCAAGGATAGACTATGGATGCGAAGCATATGCCACGGCGAGAAAGGCACTGTTAGAAAACATTGACACCCTCCAAACAAAATGCCTGCGCATTTGCTATGGTGCCTTACAGAGTAGCCCTCGAGACGCAATCAACGTAGAGTGTGGAGAAATACCATTAGATCTGCGAAGAGAGGAACGGCTTCTCAAATTCTGGACATACATACAAAGCTCTGCACCCAAGCACACAAGGTACTGCCCAAAATGACCAAAAAGACCAAACCACCAGGCCCGTTAATGTCAGAGCTCGCCAGTGCCACTGAACTGGTAAACGTCGAAATAGAAAGCTCAAGGCCGGCTCCTGACCCGCCATCGCTACTACCGCAGATCAAGGCGCATGACAGACTATCCTCACAGATAAGCAAGAAAGACCCACCGGCGCTAATCAAGAGCTACGCTCTGGAAAACATTGACAACAGATGGAAGGAGCATAGGAAAATCTATACCGACGCCTCCAAAATGCCCAACTCCGGCGAATGCGGAGCAGGAGTAGTCATAGGCGACTAGGAAGAAGTCCTCAAGTACAAGCTTCCGAATCACCTGTCGATATACACAGCCGAACTGGTGGCAATTAAAAAGGCTCTAGAATGGATTAAAACAGCAAATCCAGGCAAATACGTTATGCTCACAGACTCACTAAGCTCGGTGAAGAGCTTCAAATCTAGCAGCAGCAATAGCAGGGACAACCTAATCAAGGAAATCCGGCAGCTGTATGCAACCGTGGTGACTGACATCAAAACTGTGGACATCGACTGTGTCCCAAGCCATGTTGACATTAAAGGCAAAAAACAGGCGGATGAGGCAGCCAAGCAAGTGCTCAAAGATGGAACTATGACCAGCATAGGACTCTCAAAGTCGAAGCGAACGCCCTAGTCAAAAGGCACATCAACAGCAAATGGCAGAAACAATGGGACGAAAGCACAACTGGCAGATTCCTGTTCAGAATCGTCGCTGGAGTCAAACGCAAATACCAAAACCACATTCCAGGAAGCCAAGGCGGCATTGTATTACGCCACATCAGAATGGGTCGGATCAGCGTTAACCAGATACGAAACAAACTCAACCTGTCAGACACAGACCAATGTGAGGCCTGCAAGGAGACTGAGGCTCTAGACCACTTCTTCCTACGGTGCACTGAATATACCAGCATTAGAGAGGAACTCATCAATACGCTGAGAAAGGGAAGTTTCAATCTTGACCTTATAGAAGACATTATAGCGATGCGTGTCAAACAGATCAACCACGAATTAATCAAGTTTGTGCTTGCATCGGACAAACACATTATATAATCAGAACACATTTTGTTTAGCATTCATTAGGCCACATCAGTCTTATTCATGCGTGTTGATAAGCTGTGTTCGCAATGAATAATCTTACAAATTTGACCAGTAATTGTTAGCGTTAATTTACGCCACATCAGTCTTATTCAAGCGTGTCGATAAGCTGTGGTCGTAAACGTTCAAACCAGCTTGCAAACACTTAAACAAAATATAATTAATATATTAGTTAGAGCTAAATTACACCACATCAGTCTTATTCATGTGTGTTGATAAGCTGTGGTCGCAATGAATAATCTTACAAATTTGACTAGTAATTGTTAGCGTTAAATTACGCCATGTCAGGCTTATTCAAGCGTGTCGATAAGCTGTGGTCGTAAACGTTCAAACCAGCTTGCAAACACTTAAACAAAATATAATTAATATATTAGTTAGAGCTAAATTACGCCACATCAGTCTTATTCAAGCGTGTCGATAAGCTGTGGTCGTAAACGTTCAAACAAGATTGCAAACACTTATAAAAAATTTAAGTAACATACTCGTGCATGCCTGTGTCATGAATTGATGACCCAGAGTATTTGAGTACATGCTCCAAAACATCTGTCCATATTGTCTGTTTCTTTTGATTTCTTTCTTTATCTTTCCGCATTGTACCCCTTCTTTTTCTTTTAGAGCCAGATGTGGAGCTAAATTGCGGCAATGAACCCAACAATGACAGACGGGCAGAAAGACAGATGGAGGACTGGAACGGACAACAGAACAACAGATGGGCCTGCCTGACGACAGATCGCGAGGGACATGGACGTGTGTCCATCTTATTCGTGGTCCGTCGGCGGGTATGTTGGCCTGTCGAACGGACTGACACACTAATCAACAAATGGACAGACTAACAGACAATTATGGGCACAGCAAGCTGCTGGAGTACGTTTAAGCAATGTACTTGGCCCCACTTGCTCAGTCTTCTCGGATGGGACTTTAAATTGAGGTCCCGTCATACAGTGCTCATCACTGTGTGAACGTGAGCTAGGGCTAGGTAGACAAGAAATTTCGGCATAATCAAAGTAAACCGGATGCAGAATGGATTCGTCCTCGGATGGAATGACACAACATACGGATTACAAAACCAAAACAAAATTGCTGGAATTAGAATCTTTCGGACGGACGCAGTCACCATACGGGCTGCCTAATCAATCAAAATCAAACAAGTGCGCGCTGGAGCCTTCTCGGATGATGGCCAAAAGAGCAAATGTGTCACTTGACCCTAAAGACCCCACATCCCAACCTCCCCGCACACACCCAAAGGGGCCGAGAGGTCTCTGACCTGAAGCACCCCCCTCCAGGGTACATCAGGTCACAAGACCGCACGCACCCGCACACCCCACACCCAGCACCTACCCCATTCCCTTCCCCACCCCTGCTAGGCCCATGTTACGCCCTCCCCATCCCCCACGCCCAAGCATGAGGGGCAACAGAAAAGCCATGATCAAGAACAGCACATGCCATCTTCAACATGAGACAAAATCGAGAGACAACGATTAACACACACACACAAACACACACACACACACACACACACACGCGCGCGCACACACACATACACACACACACAGACACACACACACACACACACACACACACACACACACACACACACACACACACACACACACACACACACACACACACACACACACACACACACACACACACATACACACACATACACACACACACACTCTCTCTCACACACACACACACACATGCACACACACACACACACACACCCACCCACCCACACACACACACACACACACACACACACACAAGCTAATGCACACACCGACGTCACAAGAATTCACAAGAATTCAACAGAAACCACAAAGGCCAGGCATGAGTCTAAACCCTGGCATTGGGAACTAGCAAATAAACGCCTTAAATATTACAACACACACAGAAATGTTAGTGTATCTTGAAAAGTTGACTGTTTGGAATAATCAAAGATTCCCTAGCTATAAGATATTCATAATAATTCTTAATCTGTGGTTCTTGTGTAGGCGGTTCTTGTAGGCCTATGCATTTAATATGTGTCTGTAATTCTCTAATTACACATCAGAATGCCACAAAAGCGTGTAAAGAGTCGGCTTAAAGCTACGAAAGAACCATCATATTCGTGTAGCGTATGTCGTCATGAGTGTGGCGATGATTCCATTGAGTGTTCGGGTTGTAAGAGTTGGACTCGTCGTGAATGTGTGCCAATGTCCAAAGAAGACTTAGCGTCGTGGCCTCTATTGTTTTATTGCAAATCCTCTTTATTTACAACGGATAACACCTATGACTTCGTTGGATCACTTAAAAGGTACGTCTTTAGTTAACACAAAATAATTATCTACAGACACGCGACTAATAAAGCACCGTCATTGCTAATTGTACCACGCGGCCACCCGCGTGCATGTTCCAATCGGCCAGTCGGTGACATGATACTCCTTGCTCATACACGCTCTCACCCGTACACATGGTCCAGTATTTTGAAACTAATTTGACTGGGAGTTGTTGCTGCGGCAATCAAATGAGTTACAAAATAATCGACGCCCTGCAATGAATACATTTAATTTGGATTTGAATTTTACATTTCTGAATGGAACTCATATTAAAAGATCTCGGACACCCGGTCGTTATTATTGAGGTGTGAATCACTTAATTAGGTGTTAATTGTAGCCCCCGCCAACCACCCCCCCCCCCACTTCCATGTTCCAGTCGGCGATTGGATACTCCTTGTTCATACATGCCGTCACCCCACAGTTTTACAATTTGATAATTTAATATTATGTTGAATATTTTGAAACTAATTTGACTGGGAGTTGTTATACTGGGAGTTGTTGCTGCAACAATCAAATTCGTTTCAAAATATCCATATGAATATTAATTAACCCTTTTAGTCTCTAGTGTTACAGAATATCTTAAAAACAATTTGACTGGGAGTTGATCCTGGTGGTTGTGGTGGTTCTCTTAAAAATATTACTCTTCTCTCATTTAGGTTGAAAAGCAATTTGGAAGTCGTGGGCCTAGACAAGGCAACACAGCAAGAACGTCTGCTGCTTGCAACTTACGACGTACACCTTCCAGCCGTCGTCGAACTGACATCAATGTCTGGCAAAGAAGAGGACACCAGTGTATTACTGCTTCGACAGGTCTGCCCAGCTACTCTAGTTACACATAGTCCACGCACTGTCCTGGGCGACGGTAATTGCCTATATAGATCGATTTCACTAGGCTTGTTCGGTAATGAGAGTCACCGTCTCCATTTGCGGCTCTTAGCGGCTATGGAGATAGCAGAACATCAAACGGCGTACAAGAAGACTGATTACGTAAAGGATTACCCTGTGGTTACTCCACCATTTAAGGATCTTCTGGATTCCGTTGTTACAAATGGTGGTTATGCCGATCTACAGCATATCTACGCGATCAGTGCTGTAATTCAACGTACCATAAGCTCTTATTTTCCATTTATGGGTGTATGCGATAGTAGATTACCTGCATACACTCGCTCCGTTATCGGTCGTGGTGTTAAGCATCGCAAGGCGCCCGTGTGTATTGTTATGTGGTCAGTGTCATCTCCCGTTACACTTAACACGTTAGAAGTACAACCCGACCACTTTGTGTTGCTTTGTGGAAAGCCGGCAAACGTTGAACCAGTCGTGATTGACCCGCCAGATGTTGCCGCGTAAAGTTCGCAGAACCATCACATGTTTCTATGGAATGTGATAACAATGTCAACGATGATTCAGCCATGTCTGGAGTGGCACATCTAGATAAGTCAGAACTATCTGAATGCGACACCAACTCTTCATTTGCGCCTATTGCATCCAGCAGTCCTCTACAGTCTAGTAGGCATGCAGATAACTACTCGTATTCCAAGCCAGATAACTAGGAAAATATGACAATGAGTCCATCTCGTAATGAATCAGTAAACACACACAGTGTCCCACTCAATGGACGTTTCTTACAAATATCTGACATGATTTCACATTTGACAGACACAAGAAACAAGCCATTGGACAGAATACCACCTGCTGTGAAAGAATCTGTTATGTTTGTCACAGATAATTCTCGGAATTTAGCTAGACGTGAAAATCAGCAAAGATCGGAATACTACCAAGGGTACTTGGCCCACCAGCTACGTTCTAGTAACCGGTACTAACAAAACGAAGAACGTATTTAAACGTAATGGACATTACTGCGTATCGAGACAAATCGACAAGAAACGTATAATGGTGCCAATAGACCCTCAACCCAGTAAAGATGACATTTTGTATGTTCATAGATATTATTCAGAACTATAAATGTCTGTTGACTACAAAAGACGCGTTGTACCGAAGCAGTTACAGAATCCTATATTAGATATTGGATCTGTATGTATAGTGGAGTATGTTGTTTCATATCCGGGAAGAGCAGTTCATGGAAACACACATTCCGATAAACAAGCGACCGAAGAGTACTGTCGTACATTGGCACACGTAAAAGAAGCCTTAACAGCAACAGTGAAAACAAAGTGCCACAAAGATGTATTTGACGATATGATATTAACTCTACCAATTGATGATGGTCCGAGAGACATTAAACAAGCACAGCACATATTATACACTCAACGCAGGAAGGACAACCAGAATGCAGCAGCTGGACATATTAACGCAAACAATTTTGCAGATCACGTTCAGCATGTTCAGATATTATTACCAACCAGTAGGTACATACATAAAGTCATACACACAGCTGATAAAGTGCCATGTGTATATCTATACAGAGCTGAGCAGATTTCGGATATACGACGGTTATGTTGTGTACCTGGCGGCGTTATACTTGGTGTGGATAAGACGTTCAATCTCGGTGACATTTTGTGACAGTTTTAGTATATAAGAACACGTCTGTTTTACGCAAAGATACACAAGATCATCCCATTTTCATCGGTCCCATCCTGTGACACGGCAATTCAACAATGGAAATTTATCGATCATTCTTTACTGATATAGCTGGTCACCTTGCAGACCTAGATACGACATACCTGACCATCGGATCGGATGATGAAAAGGCGTTACGCAATGCCATTCGCTCTGCCTTTCCAGACGGTACCCAGGTGTTTTGTACACGTCATCTGCAGAACAACGTCCAGGACTATTTGCGTGATAAAGTTGGTGTCGCGACGAAAGAACGTCAACAGATCACATCGGCAATCTTTGGCGGTGAAGGCATATGCTCTGCGGACGATAGTGTTATGTGCGAAATTCGCAAAAGAATTGTGCCGAACTGATTAGTGAAACTGCGCCAGATTTTCAGAAATATTATGATAATAGATTAAGACCCCTGATTATTGCTTACGTTGTGAAACCTGTCATAGAGGGCAAAGAAAAGGCAGGGTGGACAAACAATAAGTGTAAGTCCGTCAACAACGTCCTAAAAATGAAAACACACTGGAAACCACACAACCTGCGAGATCTGTGCAATAAATTAGAAGAACTGGTTAATGTTCAAAGCAAACAAATGCAAAGAGTATTCGTCGGTGTCGGACAGTATGTTCTTACAAATCGCTTCAAGAAACATTATGTAGGAAAGGATGCGTGGCTACGTAAAACGGCCGCAGAGAGAAGTAAACATTATAAGCGATTCCTTAGAGACAATGGACCCACAAACAAGGTCACATCAACTGATGGGTTGTTAACTGTCTGCGTAACACCATCAGCTGGTAAAAAACCCAACCAAACAAAACGCAAAAGGGCTGAATGTTCTAGAACGCCAAAAAAGCTTAAATTATAAGTATTTTGAAATTAATTTGACTGAAATCTGTTTCCAGTTTCCAGACAAATTAATTTCATAATCTTAAATTGTTCTTAAACTGTGCTAGATCGTCGGTATTGGTCTTTAAAAAATGTCTATTTGTACGCCCAGAGAAATCTAATTTTGAAAATTTACCATTAGAATGACTGTATCATTCCAATGGTAAATTTTCAAAATTAGCTTTCTCTGGGCGTACAAATAGACATTTTCAATCTTAAATTGTGCTTAGACTCTACTAGATCGTCGGTGTTGGTCTTGAAAATGTCTATTTGTACGCCAATGGAAATCTAATTTTGAAAATTTACCATTAGAATGACTGTATCATTCCAATGGTAAATTTTCAAAATTAGCTTTCTCTGGGCGTACAAATAGACATTTTCAATCTTAAATTGTGCTTAGACTGTACTAGATCGTCGGTGTTGGTCTTGAAAATGTCTATTTGTACGCCAATGGAAATCTAATTTTGAAAATTTACCATTAGAATGACTGTATCATTCCAATGGTAAATTTTCAAAATTAGCTTTCTCTGGGCGTACAAATAGACATTTTCAATCTTAAATTGTGCTTAGACTGTACTAGATCGTCGGTGTTGGTCTTGAAAATGTCTATTTGTACGCCAATGGAAATCTAATTTTGAAAATTTACCATTAGAATGACTGTATCATTTCAATGGTAAATTTTCAAAATTAGCTTTCTCTGGGCGTACAAATAGACATTTTCAATCTTAAATTGTGCTTAGACTGTACTAGATCGTCGGTGTTGGTCTTGACAATATCTATTTGTACGCCAATGGAAATCTAATTTTGAAAATTTACCATTGGAATGACTGTATCATTCCAAAGGTAAATTTTCAAAATTATCTTTCTCTTGGCTTGCAAATATACATTTCCGATCCTAAACAAAGTCAGATCGTCATTATCGTTGAAAGGGTTAATATCATACTTACACATATTTACACTGTATTTACATATTTTATTTTTCACTGGCTACCATATTCAATAAAACGTATAGTTTTATTGTTTAATCCGACATGTTCGTGCTGTTATTTCTAACCCAGTCAAAGTTACGGGAACCTGTGCATTCAGTTCCCATGCTCTATTCCCTGAAAAGCGTTGTTGAATTACCACAACCCACAGTCCTCGAAATGTATTCCGCGGTGTATTCCAGAATATTCCGGTATATTCTGGTGTATTCCGGTGTTTAGTGTGACCGCCCCGACTATATATATTTTCACTATTTAGCATTGCCTTTAGCTAACAGCATCGCGGTCGTCCCAATGTATACTGTATAATATGTACCGTAACAATATAGTGGCCAATGGAGAAGTCCAGCTTATCCATCAAACATATGACGGCATAATCAACGACGTGACGTGTAGGATGAGGTCATAATCAATTACGGTATGAATGACGTAGAAAAGTTCGTCATGAACGCGTAATTACTGACGGACTAAGCTTCTGTAGGCTTTAATGTATCATATATATATATATATATATATATATATATATATATATATATATATATATATATATATATATATATATATATATATATATATATATATATATATATATATATATATATATATATATATATATATATATATATATATATATATATTAAAGGTAAATGATATGTTTAGACGTAGGGGGCCAACATATGATGATTTCATTCCATAAAAATTAATATAATTCTTTAAATTGCGAAGTTGAATTAGAAACACTAGTCCCTAATCCAAATTCACAACTAAACAAATTACATTAATTGTTACGAAATGAGATCATCATATGTTAAGATTTATTTCGTTTCATTATATCTAGGCACACAATTTAAGCCTGTAAAAGTATGCAAATTTTGTAATTTTATTCTCAGGAATTCTGTTGTGAATATACACCTTTAAGTTAGAACCACCTCTCTGAACAAGCATACAATTAATGTGATCAAATACTTAGAAACGTATAAAGTCTTCCATTTAAAGTTTGACTTTATCAGGCTAAAACATGCTTTATAGCGTCGCTTTATGTGCCACGTAAACCAGTACACGTCCGCGTATTTATTGCTTGTTCTATAGCCCATAAACACGGATATTACACAAATAAAATACACTAGCGGAATAACAAACGATTCGCCATGACAGTTAATCGTCAAGATGGCCATCCAAGCAAATTAGATATGCCTGTAGCGCTATATTTGAGCGGTCATAAATACAGGATTACGACAACACATCAGACTAAAGTGGCACTTATACGCAAATCCTCTCCTCCGTGTAGCGGTGACGATTTGGCAATGGCAAGAACAGTAATAACATTAATTTTCCCAAATAATAAGTTCTGTAATGTTGACTAAATTTCTAGATGTCAGCTATTTGTTGACTTCCGCTATGGAGATTCATGTTAACCCCTCTTGTGTCAACTTAACCCTTTAATGGCCATGTTGGTAAAAGAATGACTTCTGCTGTGATCTTGAGAAATGTCCATTTGCAGGCTAAGAGAAGAATATTAAAAAAAAATTACCACTGAAATGTGATAAATTAAAAAAAATACTCTTCTTGTTCTGCAATTGGACACTGGATAGGCAGAACGTAACAATCTTCTTTCCCATTACACTTTTGATGAATGTCCATTTGAACGATAACAGAAATCTATTTTTTGTATAGATCGTTATAAATTTACAAAAATACTCTTTTTGGCTGCAAAAATAAAATTTTCCTTGAAATGTATTGGAAATTAAATGGTTAATTGAAATAAATAGTATTTTGAGCGGTCTAATGCGCTGTTGACACACGAGAGGTTAAACAACATACAATCAAATTACGATAAACCCTTTCACGGCGAAGTCGGCCAAAACCGTCATGGGGAATGAGAGAAGACTATTAGTAGCTGCGGGTGGCAGCTAAATAGACTAGCATGCCAGTCAGTTGGTCAGTCCGTCGGTCGGCCGGATACTCGGACGTTCGGTTGGTCAGTGGGTGAGTGGGTGGGTGGGTTTGTCTGTCACAAAAGCCTACTCCAAGCTGAATTTGAATGAATTGCTGGTACGATATGGCACAACGAACGAACTTGCCGTGCAAGAGTGTTTCCAGTCGTTAGAGATGATCCGAATAAAATAACTCGGATCAGGTCAAATCCGCGATATGTTAATATCTCGGAAGCTGCTGATTCGATTTGGCTCAAATTCGAACACATAAAAGGATGTGGCGATAGACCAGGATTCCACAACGCTGGTGTGATCCGAAAACAAACCCAAAAGAATTTTTTTTTTAAATTACGAAAATCCGAAATAATCCGGAACCAACAGCTTCTTTCCACATTGTTTAATGTTGTAATACAACTGGAATGACTGGAATAACACAGCCATGAATTTAAGTAGACAATCTTCAAAATTTAATCACTTCTTGTCATGTAATACGGCATTCCTAATTCTATAAGCAAATATGTTGATATTTTTGACACAATTTAGACATTAAAGAGTTAAATGTATTTAAATATATTTAACAGAGCATTGATTTTCTACTTGATATTTCGTCACGTATCTTGCAGGGGGTTGTCGCGATTAAAGGGTCAATACATGCCGTAGTAACGAGGTGATTCTATATCCTGGTCAGACTTATACGAATGACCACTTAGTGACCATTATTTACAATCAGACACGTGTCCAATGCCAGAGGCAATCCATCAACTTTGATCACACTACGAAGATTTGTGGACCGCGTAGCCTGAGTTTCCTTCAAGAGTAATCGAATTCCACCCATTTCGTGCCACTTAAGTCTATTGTCGCCCACGCGTAGCTACGTACAGTTACAATTAACGTTTTGAACCCTGGGTTCTGAGAATCTCAATCTCAAGGGAACTATACAGGTAAGTTGTTGACTATTTTAAAACTAATTTGACAGGAACCTATTGCTGCTATACAGCAGCAACAATTTCCGGTCAAATTGGTTTCAAAATATCCAACATAATAGTTATTAAATTACAAATGAGTTTTCGGATTTTGATTTTTTCGATTCAACGAGTCAGCTGATGTTCTCAAAGACAGCTATTAAAGTCCTGGCGTCCTATTAAATAGAGAAACATTTACGTGATGTGAGATGTCTTTTGATTTTTGTGAAATTAACTCAGCATGCAATGCCATGACTCCACATTTGTTGTGGTCATTGGGCACCGTATTAGTTGAGTCTATTTTCTAATTTCGAGTTTATCCGGTACCTACACATAATGACGGTTACATATCTTAGATACATAATTAAATCTTGTAGGTTTTTCTGCGTTTCAATGATCCGTCTCTTCATCAGCCCCGCTGACAAGGTGTAATAGTAGTGGTCCGGTGTGTGTACAAGGGTTACTCGACTAATACTAATACTTTTTATCGATCTCATTGATAGATAACCCTTGAAATTCCAGTGTCTCAATTTCAAGAACCCTATACAGGAAAGCTGTTGAATATTTTGAAAATAATGTGACTCGAATACATTGCTGCTATAGGCAGCAATAACTCGCAGTTAAATTAGTTTCAAACTATTGAAAATGATATTCGTTGGATCTGAGATAAATAATTTGTCATTTCGATGTTGTACTGCTTAACTCTTTATTTCTTCAAACCAAACACAGTTTCTCCAGTTGTCTTTAACAATGCCCATCTGCAGACCAATAGAAAATTATTTCTGAAAATAAAAATCACCGGAATGGCTGGCTCGATAGCCGAGACAGTCATTCCGGTGGTAAATCCCCAGAAACAAATATATCTCGATCCCCAGCTGGACATCTTCTATGGTGATTAAATGGAATATTGCAATGATGTTGTACAATGTCACATTTCAAGCTGAATGTCAGTACACACTCCGTTCCTACAATGTAATAATCCATTTAGTGCTGACGATTTCTAGAACAATTTGGCTGAGAGTTGTTGCTGGGTGAGGCTTCTATACATATAACACTTACATAAATAAAAGGTGATGATAGTAGTAGTAGTCGTAAACTAATGATGATGATGATGATGATGATAATGATGACGGCGAGTAGTATGATGTACTGTATAGTTACTATTACTACTACTGCCATCGCCATTCGCGTAGACACGCGTACATTTGTATAGGAGAAATATGTATGGCTAGGTCAGCAAGCGTTACATGTCTTCATCTCTTCCTTTTAAATTTATTATGATGTCAATACATTTACAGAAAGCTATTGTTTTGCGTTTTTTTAGTATTGAAAGGTTGATACTGTACATACAGGGATCTCTTTTACATGTCCGTGTTTGGGTGTGCGCCTGGTTTAATTCATGAATCCATTTCCTCAATCAATCATATGATGTCATAATTAACTATGCGACGTGTATGCTGACGTCATAATGATGACGTCATGAATGATTCGATTACATCCGTCTTTAACGCTTAATAATCCGACACGTTGTACGAATTGTATGTTTTATTTATTTAAGAAAGATGCTGTTGAACATTTTGAAACTAATTTGACTGGGCGCTGTTGCTGCTATAGGCAGCAACAGCACCCAGTCAAATTAGCTTCAAAATATTCAACAGCTTACCCGTATAGTTTTTCTAGAAATTGATGGTCAGGAAGTTCAGAGATCGATCGATCCCAACACGAGCGAGGTGTGGGTGGGACTTAGATAAAGATGCGCGGGGCATAGCTAAAACTGGAAACTCTGTTCATTGGCAGCCAGATCTTGATGTATTAGCGCGGAGAAGTCAGGGGATGGGGCTACGTAGCTAAATGGGGTTCGATGGGCATCGAATGTTACAAGCTGGTTACATTTAGTTCCTTATAGTTTATGGCATAGTGAACCTAGAAATGCTTGATGCCATTTTGTTGCCAATTTCTGATAATTGTCATGATGATAAAGATATGACCATTTCGGGTTGTTTTGGCCATCTAAAATATGGTGTTTCATGTCTGGGTAATTATCGAGAATCTAATAGACATGCATTTTCCGCGGTTAACATTTTCTTCATATTCTATTTGCATCTACGACAACATCTGCATTTATGCAGTCCTTGAGTTTAATGGTGACATTACGAACTTGATATTTTAGGTTACCATCGTGGATTTCCAAGATGGCCGCCATTCGGAGGCTATTTTGATGAATATCTCTAAAACGAAAAGCGCTATGAACCCAATGTCTTGCATTGGGTTCAAAGCGCATTTCGTGTGGGCATGTGCCTATGTCCACAGTTATGTGTTCACGAAATCAGATGGTGTAATTTTGAACTTGACATTTCACGCGGCAATCTTGGATTCCAATATGGCCGACATTCAAAAGCTGTGTTTGTCAATGTTTTAATTATATCTAAATAGCATCTTGTAAAGTGCAATCATATGCGTAATCCACATACCGAATTTGGCAGAACTTCTCCCGTAGTTGGACGTGAGCGTGACGGACGTACATATGGACAGCCGGGCAGATGGACAGACGGACTGAGACGATTTTAATATTCAACGTTTTTTTCAAAACGCGTGGATAATAACAGAATTATCCAAAGATTATCCAAGCCAGATATACAATTTCACAGTGAATTGAAGCCTGTCCATAGCGGACAATTGTTTATGGGTCATAAAATGATGGTTCTTTGAGACTGGTAATGCGATGTGATTAATATGTACTGCAGAGTTGATACACATTTGATTGGAAATCGTTGTTGGAACAGTTTTCAGTCTAATTATACTAAAATACCCATATTAGCTTTCGGTTGTAACCTGTTATGGATTTGTAGAGCAAACTTAACAGTATGTTGTGCCGACTAAGGCAGCATCAACTTTGTCAAATTGTTATCCGTAGGACTACAATCTGCTGCCTTTCCATATCGTTACATAAACTATGTAGGTAGAATGAGAGCATATGAATAGAATGACAGTTAGAAAAGACCGCATGTTGTATTAGTTAACCTTTAATTTTAACGTGTCTATGTGCTGGAGGAGAAATGGCTCGTGTGTCCTCCCCGTGAAAAATTTAAATTCTTAGATGGTTTAATAGTATGTCTCTTACAAGTTTGTAGGTAATATGGGTAGAAATCTTATACATGAATACGGCTAGGTGTTTGGGGAGAACGGGCCCACTGATTCCCCCACACCCAAACCGATAATCTTTGATTAGGAAATTTACCACGAAAATTAGATTCTGGAAAGCCAGGTTCCACAGCTAAGTTCGTCACGAACGCTTATTTGATGGCGGACTAAGGTTTGTTGTACGAATTGTATGTCTTTACTAATAATCAGGAAATTAGTATTTATTAAACATAATCTAATTTGTCTAAGCATGTTTATTAAACAGTAAACCCATACAAGTCGTACATCTTGCCATACTATTAAGCGATTTAATAAATTCCAATTGACCCTTGTCCACCCATCATCTCACGTCATATGACCTCATAATCAACTAATTGACGTGTAGGATGACGTCACAGGCCTACATAATTGTGGCATGAATGACTCGATTCAGTCCGTCTGTAGCGCCTAATAGTCGGACGCGTTGTACGAATTGTATGTCTTTACCATTTAATACACATTTTGTTGCATATTTTTAACCTGATTTGACCTGCCGTTGTTGCTGCCATATGCAGCAACAGCACACAGTCAAATATGTTTGAAAATATTCAACAGCTTATCTGTATAGTTTTCTGGAAATTGATAGTCAGGGAATTCAGGAATCGATCACTCCCAATACGGGCGGAGTGTGGGTGGAGCTTAGATAAAGATGGGCGGGGCATAGGTAAAACTGGGTTCATCCACTATGAAGAAATTTGAGAATTCACAGATAACTTGATTAAATTGTTTCAAAGAAATTGGTATGCGTGTGTCTGACAGTATCAGGAAGATATTGCATAACCCTGTTCCATTATGTGATTTCATTGCAAGGATGAGTTTCAATGTAAAATGTGAACCGTCTTTGAAGCGTGTCATTGACGTAGAATTCCCGAAACTATGCATGTCTTCTAATAGCGGAACTGTGTCAGGGTGCCGATCCCTTTGCATTGTATCACATCAACACTGTCTGGTCTTGTAATGTTATCAGCTAATGATTTCTGAGAGCTGGGGGTGTGGTACACTGTTCTCAGTCTACACACGCACTCGTTATGTAACATCATTAACTGTTTAAACACGAGAAACTCAGTTAAGAATCTCAATTTCAAGGTAATAATAGGTCGACAGGTAAGCTGTTGAATATTTAGAAACCAATTTAACAGAAAACTGTTGCTCTCAGTAGTCTCAAAATATCCAATGACATATTTATTAAGTTATAAATCAGTTTTTTAATTCGGATTAAATAAAGATAGGCGGTATTGTAACGGGGCGCTGTTCGCATGGGTATTAGCATAGAAGCTCTTATTACTCCCTGTACGTAATTTAATCACTTTACATCGCGCCGTCTGATTGCATCAACATCATGGCCTCCCCTACACACATATGTATATTTTCATTATGGAGACGGTGTTTGTTATAGGTATGCCATCTTTCAATAATTAGGAAATGTGCACCCCTTGGCTTTTCCAATATGGTTGGAGACCTGACAATGTATTTTAATGCCATGCGAGACCGTATGTTTTAGAATATTTGACACTTGTTCCATATAAATAACCTATGTGACAACGCTCGATGGTGTAAAGTTAATTATCATTTACCAATTGAAAGGTCAGCTTATGAAACATAGCCAGCCTTCTTAGCCCTTTAATGGCTAAATTTGCAAAACAATATCAAAATATTTGCTTATTTAATGCCCATTAGCAGGTCAAGAGAAGACTATTTTTGAAAAAATTACAACTGGAGTGACTGGCTCGGTTATCGAAACTATCTAGAGACCAGGGAATAGAGCCGATTTGTCACTGAAAATGTCACTTATCATAACAGATAACAGATAATTTCCATATGTTTCCTATTGGTCCATTAGGAAGAATACTCATGTTATGTACGCAATGGATCTTTCTATTTTTAGCTATGCCCCGCCCATCACTAGCTAAGCTCCACCCACACCCCGCCGTTTTGGTATTGATCGATCCCCGAATGCCCTAGCTACCAATTTCCTGAAAACTATGCAGAGAAGCTGTTGAATATTTTGTAACTAATTTGACTGGGCGCTGTTTAAAGAACAGTGTTAGTTGATAAAGCTTTTCTTTAAACTATTTTAAATATTTTCCGTTAGAGGTTCGTTCGCGTGCATCAAGCACTAGCTTTTCCGTCAGTAAATCGTGGCTCTTGTCGGCCATTAGTGTTGTCTGGTTCATTTTTATTTGGCGCCTATTTTCGTAAACAAATCTTTTTATTTTTTCGTTGATTTGATGTGCTCGCCGAATCGTAACTATAAGGAATTGTTATTAAATTATTTTAATAATTTTCGTAATTTTAAAACTTGTTTAAACCTTTTTTGATAAATTTTCTTTTGGATGTTCGTTTGCGTGCTTTAAAACAGTAGATTTTTCGCCATTCAAACAGCTGCATTTTTCGGCCATTAGTGCTAGCCTTGATCGTTTTCGACACCAATTTTCGAAAAAAATTCTATTCTACCTCTTCTCTCTCTACACTTCCGTCTTTCACAGCCTACTCTACTCATCTCCTTCACACACTAATCCTACTGCATTCTATCCTATCTCTCATACTGTACCTTCTAAATCTTCCTACTGCACACTACCTTCTAAATAACTCAGACCGTAGGGTAAGCAACATGGAGGAAGCTGACTTCCTCAACAGCTTCTTGAAGTGGCGCATGATACTGGTGGTGGTCAACTGGCCACAGCCAACTCAGCGCCAAATGGTGGCAACAACAGCGACGTAAGCGCTGCCAAGCAGGGCGCCACTGGTGGTCCATGCAGGGGTTGGGAGGGAATTTCCTGGGAGGGAGCGAGTGAGGGGGTTAGCGCCACTACTCACCTGGTGGGGGTGTAGGGGCAGGTGAGGCGGGCCTACATGACGAATTGGCAATGGGAGAGTTCTCCCACGAACAGGTGGCCCAGCAAGTGGTGATTTTGGAGGGTAATCTCCAGAACACACCACAAACCACCCTAAAAAATGGTGGTGGTACACCACGCCCCAAAAGAAAACAGAGGGTCGGGGTGATAGAGGAGGGGGAGGAAGTGTGAGGAGGGGAAGGCACTCCCAGCAAGAGGTCTCGGGACAAGGGGGTTTCCCCAGCGGGAGGGAGAGTCCCAACCATCTCACAGAGCGGGGGTTCCCCAGGTGGTGCGCCCAATAGTGGAGGGAGGGAGGTGGGCCATAAGGGGGGAGGGGCAGAGAGGTGGTACCCAGGGGAGGAGGGTCAGGGTCAAGGGATGATTTTGCGGGGTTAACACACATGGTAATCTATAGGCTACTGTATGCCATGGTCGACATGCTGGCAGGCCTGGACAAGAGGGACGGGGAGGTTTTAGTAACGTCCACCAGCGAAAGGCAGTTCCAAAAGCTACTAAAAATTACAACGATAGGCTGCCACGTTGTGTCTATTGATGAATACACCACCAAAAACACCAAACAAAGCAAAGCGGTAGGTGTCATATCGGGAGTCCCAAGGGACTTCACGAATGATGACATAAAGGAAGAAATGAACGAGCAGGGGAACACAAAGTGGAATTGGTGGATCGGATTGGCGGAACAGCCAGACCGACCTATGCTGTGATACTGGTGTTCAATTCAGACGCACTGCCAAGTAAGGTTGAACTGGGATGGATGACCTTCAAAGTCAACCCATTCATCCCAGCGCCCGTCAGATGCTTCAGATGCCACCTGCTGGGCCACGTGGCCAAGCACTGTAGAACCAAATCCAGCGCATGCGTCAACTGCGGTGGGAATCACAAACGTGAGGACGGCCAACAGACCCCCCTTACTGTAGAAATTGCAAGAGGAACCACAGTGCCGCATATCACGGATGCCCGGCGTTGCAAAAAGCCAAGGACATCCTCAAGATTAAAAGAATAGATCAGGTCTCATATGGGGAGGCCAAGAAGAGGGTCACCCAGCAAATAAGCAGGGCAGCCAGCTGGAATACCAGCACCTGGACCAGCCACACCTCTTGAAAGAACAGCATGGCAGAAAAGGGCTGAATCCGTAAGGAGGAAGCTGGCCACCCCTGGGAGGGAGTGCTCAGTGATGAGACATCAGGAAAAAGCGGATGAGGCTCTTACTGAGCCACCCACAATAGAGACGGCCACGCCCACCCTCCCGCTTGGGATTCTGGCCAGCAAAGCCTGTAAACAAGCCAAAAGGCAAACAAAAACGCCTAAAAAACCGCCTGCAAAGGGCCTAAAGGCATAGGCAGTAGCAGGGACCGAAACCAAAGGGCTGAACCAATCGGCACATTGGAGGTAACACTAGTGAAAAAACAGGTTAACAAACCTGAGAACCCCACTAGCAGTACTAGCAGCTGCAGTGACCCGCCGGCCGAGATTACAAGAGGGACACCAGCGAGCGAGGTAAGACCCACCCCGATTGGTGGAGATAATAAAATTGTTTTAAATGTCCAAATTTTCAGACTGATCATAGAGACGATTTTATCATCAGTTTGCATTGGCAACGAGGCAACCAGGAACAATGTTGATGTCGGCGGTCTCGTTGCGAAATTCGTATAACTTCTTCAATGGAAAGTTCGAGGCACCCGGTCTAATACCAATCTTGACTAATTTTGGAACACATTCCACAACGAAAATGACCACCCATACATTATATGTCTACAGGAAACCCGTCTGAAACCCAACCAGGATTTCAAAAGGTACAACTACAATGTCGAAAGACAGGACCGTACCGCAGCATCTGCAACCGCCTCTAGGGGTGAAGGTGGCGGTGGCATAGCGACCATAATAAAAAGTAATATTTCCTACAAAAGATGGCCACAATGTGAGAGTAGCGTAGAGCACCTAACCATAGAAATAGAAATCAATCACGAAACTATTAATATTGTAAACGTCTATAGTCCCAAGTTGCACTCTTCCTCGGACTATGACAAGCTCCTTGAATGCCTGGAAGGTGAAACAATACTTCTGGGCGACTTCAACTCCCACCATGCCCTATGGGGGAGCAAAACCACGAACTCCAAAGGCCGAATAATAGAACAGGTTAGTGACAACTACAACCTGTGCCTACTAAATGACCAGAGACCCACCAGATATAACTCTAGTGATGGTGATTGTTCGTTCCTGGACCTTTGCCTCATAACACATGGCTTTCGACCAACCCCCAGCTGGGACAATCAAGACCAGCTCCTCGGCAGCGACAACCTCCCTATCAAAATACAGATAGGAGGCCTACAGAGCAAGAACGAGGCGCCACTGCACAGGAACAATTTGAATCTGAAAAAGTCCAACTGGACTGAATACAAGCACATAATAGCCACGGAGCTGGAGACACCGATCACTAGTACCAGCACCGAGGAATATTATGAACAATGTATGGGGATTCTCTACAAGGCTGCCAACTCAGCCATCCCCCAATCAAAGCCAGACAATAACACCAAACACAAGCGCGTGCCTTGGTGGAACGACGAGTGCCAAGAAGCAGTAAAGCTCAAGAAAATAGCCTGGAATAACTAAAGAGAAACTTCAGCATTGAACGCCTAGTTGAACACAAGAGACTCCGGGCCAAGGTAACACGAACCATCAAAAAGGCAAAACGCGATCACTGGCGACAATAGTCCTCTGAAATCACTCGGTTCACACCCTTGAGACAAATATGGCGCAAAGCGAAAGCTATTGCCAGCGGAAAAAAACCCCCTACCCACCCTCATAGCAAATGGGGGTAAAGCATGGCAATGACAAGGAAAAAGCTGAAGCACTTGCCACAGTCTTCATTGCAACCAGTAGCAATGATAACCATGACCATGACTTCGTGGCAATCAAAATAAAGGTCGATGAGCATATCAATCACCTGTTCAGCTCATGGAAATGCGAAGATCTTAACAACCGAACATCAACAAAACCTTCAACAGAATGGAACTTGAGCAAGCCCTTGGCAGAGGCAAAACCTCCTCACCAGGTGTGGATGGCCTGAAATACGACATGCTTCGTAAGATGCCAGAGGAGGGTAAACACATCTTACTCAATCTCTACAACCTCGTATGGAGCTCTGGAAAAATGCCCTCAGTCTGGAAAACTGGGATCGTGGTTCCTATCCCAAAACAAGGGAAGGACAAAACTGACCCAAGATCATACCGGCCAATCTCCCTGATGAGCTGTCTATTCAAAGTCATGGAGAGGATGAACAAAAACCGTCTAGAACATGAGTTCGAACATAACGGTCTACTCCACCCTTGGCAGAGTGGCTTCAGAAAGGGCAGATGCACTACGGACCACCTAGTCAGATTGACTGAGGCAGCCAAGAAATCCCTAGATGCGGGAAGAGGAAACATAACAATAGGAGCTTTCTTAGACGTCGAGAAAGCCTTTGATATAATGTGGCGAAACGGAGTCCTAAAAAAGCTCTATGACTTTGGTTACCATGGCCCCATCCTGTTCTGGATACGAGATTTTCTCGATAACAGAAGGATTAGCGTCCGTGTTAATGGACCAATGTCTAGGGAACAAACATTGGAAAACGGCACCCACAAGGTGGTGTAATAAGTTCCCTACTGTTCAATATCATGATGATTGATCTACCCAAGATATTGAAAAAGATCATGCACTGGGTCCCAACGCAATGGGCGGATCTATTTTTGCTGATGACACAGCATTGTGGAACAAATATGCGAAGATAGACCGTGCACGAAAGACCATGCAGAAAGTTCTGGACATAGTCTCACGGTGGTGCAAAAAAATGGTTTCAAACTGTCTGCGGAAAAATCTGGTTGTGGTGCCTCACCGAGTAGCCCTCGAGACGCAATCAACGTAGAGTGTGGAGAAATACCATTAGATCTGCGAATACAGGAATGGCTTCTCAAATTCTGGACATACCTACAAAGCTCTACACCCACCCACCCTACCAGGGAGGTATGTACTCCATGCAAGGAGCACCTAAGACACAAGGTACTGCCCAAAATGACCAAAAAGACCAAACCACCAGGCCTGTTAATGACAGAGCTCGCCAGTGCCACTGAACTGGTAAACGTCGAACTAGAAAGCTCAAGACTGGCTCTTGACCCGCCATTGCTACTTCCGCAGATCAAAGCGTATGACAGCCTATCCTCACAGATAAGCAAGAAAGACCCACCAGCGCTAATCAAGAGCTGCGCTCTGGAAAACATCGACAACAGATGGAAGGAGTACAGGAACATCTATACCGACGCCTCCAAAATGCCCAACTCCGGCGAATGCGGAGCAGGAGTAGTCATAGTCGACCAGGAAGAAGTCCTCAATTACAAGCTTCCAAATCACCTGTCAATATACACAGCCGAACTGGTGGCAATTAAAATCGCTCTAGAATGGATTAAAACAGCAAATCCAGGCAAATACGTTATACTCACAGACTCATTAAGTTCGGTGAAGAGTTTCAAATCTAGCAGCAGCAAGAGCAGGGACAACCTACTCAAGGAAATCCGGCAGCGGTATGCAACTGTCGTGACTGACAACAAAACTGTGGACAACGACTGGGTCCAAAGCCATGTTGACATTAAAGGCAATGAACAGGCTGACGAGGCAGCCAAGCAAGCGCTCAAAGATGGAACTATGACCAGCATAGGACTCTCAAAGTCCGAAGCGAACGCCCTAGTCAAAAGGCACACCAACAGCAAATGGCAAAGACAATGAGACGAAAGCACAACTGGCAGATTCGTGTTCGGAATCGTCCCTGGAGTCAAACGCAAATACCAAAACCACATCCCAGGACGCCAAGGCGACATTGTATTACGCCACATCAGAATGGGTCGGATCGGCATTAACCAGATACGAAAAAAACTCAACATGTCAGACACAGACCAATGTGAGGCCTGCAAGGAGACTGAACCTCCAGACCACTTCTTCCTACGGTGCACTGAATATACAGACATTAGAAATGAACTCATCAATACGCTGAGAAAGGGAAACTTCAATCTTGACCCTGTGGAAGACAGTATAGCGATGCGTGACCGACAGATCAACCACGAATTAATCAAGTTCGTGCTTGCATTGGACAAACACATCACATAATCAGAACATATTTTGTTTAGCATTCATTAGTCCACATCAGTCTTATTCATGCGTGTTGATAAACTGTGGCCGGAATGAATAATCTTACAAATTTGACCAGTAAATGTTAGTGTTAAATTACGCCACATCAGTCTTATTCAAGCGTGTCGATAAGCTGTGGTCGTAAATGTTCAAACGAGCTTACAAACACTTAAACAAAATATAATTAGTATATTAGTTAGAGCTAAACTACGCCACATCAGTCTTATTCAAGCGAGTTGATAAGCTGTGGTCCTAAACGTTCAAACGAGCTTGCAAACACTTACAGACAAAATATAATCAATATACACATGCATGCCTGAGTCATGAATAAAGTATGTTTATAAACATTCGCATTGTATGTTTAGCATTCATTAGGCCACATCAGTCTTATTCATGTGTGTTGATAAGCGGTGGTTGCAAGGAATAATCTTACAAACTCGGCCAGTAAACATTAGCGTTAAACCACGCCACATCAGTCTTCTTCAAGCGTGTCGATAAGCTGTGGCCGTAAACGTTCAAACAAGCTTGCAATCACTTATAAACAAAACATAAGTAACATACTCGTGCATGCCTGTGTCATGAATTGATGACCCAGAGTATGTGAGTACATGCCCCAAAACACCTGTCCATACTGTCTGTTTTCTTTTGTTCTCATTCTTTTTCTTTCAGCATTGTTACCCTCTTTTTCTTTCAGAGCCTGCGCCGGAGATAAATTTCGGCAACGAACACAACAATGACAGATGGGCAGAAAGACAGATGGGGGACTGGAACAGACAACAGAACAACAGATGGGCCTAGCTGCCGACGGACCGTGAGGGATATGGACGTGTGTCCATCTCATTCATGGTCCGTAGGCAGGTATGCTTGTCTGTCGAACTGACTGACAAACTAATCAACAAATGGACAAACTGACAGACAATTCTGGGCACAGCAAGCTGCTGGAGTACGCTTAAGCAATGTACTTGGCCCCACTTGCTCAGTCTTCTCGGATGGGACTTTAAATTGAGGTCCCATCATACAGTGCTCATCACTGTGTGAGCGTGAGCTATGGTTAGGTAGGCAAGAAATTTCGGCATAATCAAAGTAAACCGGATGCTGAATGGATTCGTCCTCGGATGGAACCACGCAACATACGGATTACAAAATCAAAACAGAATTGCTAGAATTAGAATCTTTCGGACGTTTAAATGGGTCTATGGAGGGATGCAACCCGAATGACTGATCGAGTTCGTCCTCGGACGGACGCAGTCACCATACGGGCTGCCTAATCAATCAAAATCAAACAAGTACGCGCTGGTGCCTGCTCGGATGATGGCAAGAAGAGAAAATGGGTCCCAGGACCCTAAAGACCCCACACCCCAACCTCCCCCCTCCCGCCCCCCTCCCCCCAAAGGGGCCGGGAGGTCTCTGACCTAAAGCCCCCCCCACCCGCCTAGGGTACATCATGTCATAAGACCGCACGCACCTACAACCCACCTCGACCCAGCACTACCCCATCCCTTCCCACCGCCGTTAGGCCCAGGTTAGGCCCTCCCCATCCCCCACGCCCAAGCATGAGGAGCAACAGAAAAGCCATGGTCAAGAACAGCAACATGAGACAAAATCGAGAGACAACGATCAACACACACACACGCACACACAGAGACACAAGCTAATGCACAAACCGACGTCACAAGAATTCAACAGAAACCACAAAGGCCATGCGTGAGTCTAGACCCTAGCATTGGGAACTAGCAAATAAATGCCTTAAATATTACAACACACACACATAGAGATCGAGAGCATCCTCGGCCAGGTGTCGAACAGGTTGGATATGTACCAGCAACTATCAGCGCAACAGACAATACGCGTATTACTTCGCTATGTGTCGTTTTTTTCTCCGTAGCTGGCAGTTGCCCAACCCACCGCACTAAAACAATTTTGTAACTCCCTACTTACGGGAGTAATTTGGAACTTTCTGATTATTGTTCACGAATATCAATATCTACTTCGGAACACGAATTTGCAGTGAGGCCTTTACGTCCTGATTATGTGATTCTACAGATGTAGAGGCAGGATGTTCTTTGATGGATGACTCGCCGGATCTGCCGGCCACGCCTAAAAGTGGTATTTCAACTGCCACCGCACTAATATCGTGTAGGTTCTTCTAACTTTCGACCGCAGCAAGTACACTCTGCCCGGTGCATCTTCAGAGCTGGCTGACGTCCCCAGCACCGCGAAGCTTTGTTTTGTATCTTCGTTTGCCTCTGACAAACCCCGCTTGTGATCGGGTTGTTTACAACTTCCATCCGTGCCATCGGTGTATGGGAACTTTCTTCACCACAGTAGTACTATCGTATCTTTTGCTGACTGCTCGTTAGACATCCTATTAGGCTTATAGTGCTGAGCGATGTCCTCCCGCCATGAGTGTTCTTGCGGAAATCTTGTTTGCGGAAAACTGCTTGCGGGAACCAACCTGCGGGAACTTTCCAGCTTCTTGAGAATGCATCAACGCATGTCAACTGTGGAATGATGTATCAATTTCAGTAACACGGTGGCCTAACTTAAGAATGACTACCGGGTATTCAAGTAACTATTCTTCACATTTTAATTATTTCTCTATATGTATTTCGTTAATTATATTGTATCCGTAAGAATGGTCTCGATGATTAAAAGGTACCGTAACGGTCTTAGGACCGTTAGTTATAATTTCTGTATTTGTTTATAGTTATTCTCATTTTCTGCAATGTTGCTAACCACACTGTAGTGGGTTCGTTAACCTGCACTAAGATATATAACTTTGATGATTTGAAACCGTATTAATTGTTTTGGTTAGATTATGTATATATATGGCCAGTGGCCATCAGTTCATATGTTTTGTTTAGTTGTAGAAAATATATAGGACTGCAGTGCACGTAGGAAACACTATACAGCAACACTTATATATGCAGCACTTTCTCCCGCCACCAACAATTTTTCACTGAGGTCGCTGTCCGTGCTATAACTCTGTTTAGCCCGGCATGCTACCGACTAAACCTTTTCTATTCAGCTCGATAGGATAGGTTAAAAAATGATTAGAAACACTTTCTTCCTTAAGAAACCTGTGGTATATTCTTCTCTTCCGGCAGTGCGATAATCTAGCCCCGCACTCTGGTATGACTCATAACTCTAAGATTTTGTCTCTCTGCATGCTTCACTCAGCCTTGTGGCTTCTTAATTGTTTGGATGTCCCTATCCGCACCATGAAACTATTGGGGTTTCCGAGCGGTGATGGCCAGGGTGTGGTGTCACATACATTTCCCTTGTATCTTCGGATACTTAGTAGTTAGCACTTTTCCCAATGTAGGAAAGCACTACGAAAACATATTAATTATTATTTTATTTGCCGAACGAACCTCACCCACCGCAGTGTAAAGCAGGGCAACTTGTATATAAACCTAATGACAGGTTAAATGGTTAGTTCCATAGTACCGGTGATGGGCGAGATGCGTATCCCCAGCGAATTCCATACGAATGTCTGGGCATGATATTTAGATCTGCCACGCCCTTGTGGGAAGGACATTTACGGTGGGTATTCGTCTCTCTCACCCCCACCCGTAACGATAGAACAATGGTCTAATAATGATTTCGTGAAAAGTAACCTATGTCTTGTAACGTTTTATGTGGTTACGGAGCGGGATGTCCGGATTCTTATCCAGTTCAGAGATCTTACTAAGTAGCATGTATGAGCGCTGTCTTTAGTATTGATCTCTTAGGGCATCTGTTCTCAGTGACAGCCTTATCTAATAGCTAGGTAGATACCAGCCATTTGCGGCCAAAAATATCCTTGTTTCAAAAACAACTAAACACTAATTAAGCAAAGCAGAAGGCCAGTATAAATAAGGCGGCAATTACTAATTCAGCATAATAAGAATCCATCGGGAATCACCCGTCCCGTCTTCACGTAAAACAGCACGCAACCATATAGTCATAATCTCACTAGGTATGGTCTTTTCTTTTTCAAGCATTTTGGTTGAAATATTAGAGTGGGCCCATTTTTGCCTACTACTCTTCTTCCACTTTAAGCAATGGCGACACCTTCCCGAGATGGAGGCCCGCGCGAGGCACTTGCCTCTCGCAAGGATTCAGCAATGACGGTCCATGCGAGGATAATACTCCTCACCCAAACTAGCACTAGGAGTAGTGCCGCGTGAGGCACATAACATTTCGTCCGAGATAATCTTCTTCCGTTCAGTCTAGAGGTATACCAACTTATAATATGTTAATTAGTTAAATCTCGTGTACGGGAGCCTCCCTTGCGGGGATACCTCTGCGGACCTACGAGTCTGTGTGGTACCTCCGGGAGCCCCATGTTTAAAAGTTCATCTACCTGTCTCTATGTCTCGTATTTTCGTATGCTCTTATTTTAGTTTTATCTAGCATAGTTATAATTGTTTAGGTAAAATCATTGTATAGACTTATATTTTTAGGTCACCAAATCAAATCTTGTAAGTCCATAGATCACGAAATTCCTATGGACAGACATACTGGTTACACAAATTCTTGGGATTAGACGGTTGTGTTTAATGTTCGCGACGATGGTCGCACGGCCCGACCGGAACGATTGAGTTCCACCGGCCTTAGGAGCCGGTTTTAGTTACCTGCAGGGCAGACTCGTACAAGATCCGCCACCCCGAAACCGGATGCTAACCAGCGTCATCACTCGTCGTGCACTTGCGGCGCAGTGAGTCGACATGATACACCGGAACGGCTCGACACTACCCGGCCAGCTACAATTCATTATGATGTCATTCTACACATCACGCAGTTCATTATGGCACCATATGATGGGTGGGTACTCTGGAAATGTGAATTTCCATTGAGTTAATAAATACATTAGTGAAATGGCACACAGACAGGACCCCGTTGTCGTATTAAGAGTTCTTTGGTGTACTCCAGAACAGAGCTAATCATATTAAAGACAGCAGGATTTCTGCCACGTTACAATTCAACTCAAATTTGGTAATAAGAATGGTAGGAAAACGTTCACTTAAAAGAAATGGATCAGGTAGAGAGAATGATACGTGACATGCCAGCTGTGTCAAAAACTCTTTACTTTCAGAATTGATTGAGTGCGATTGTTGCTGCAAACAGTTTTATTAGGAATGTATTATTCTGACCAGACACCGAATATAAACTACTCACCAGGATATTTTGGAATCGAACAGGATGTCGACGAAAGATGTATGGCCTTCATAAAAACGAATGAGCAAAGGGACCATCGATTGGAAGCTGAGCTAAATAATAAAACTGATTTTGAACAGGTTGAAGACGTTTTACCGTCTTATGGCTGATTAAGACTGAAGTCTACTGCTCAAGATTGGGACTGATGACTCGGCGTTCAGGGAAGATCACAGATTCGGGAGAAAGGGTTCCTTTCTCTCTATACAGATCCTAAGATTAGGCCTATCCAAGAACTAACACAACTATATAAAAAAACCCCAATATAGATTTAGTAAACGTATAAACAACTTGTTAAATTGAGGAACTAATTTGATAAACTTGTATACTCATAAATTAACTTTTGCCCTTGATTAAATTAGTAATGTAAATCTATCGGCTATAACTAATTCGAACTAAGATACCTTATATTATAATAACGACTGCACTTACGAACGTCAGTTGGTTGAGTGTTAATCAATGTAAGCATCCGCTACTTTTATGCACAAAGATGAATTTGGTCTACGTTGGCACATTTCTGCGAACTATTCTGTGTAGTGGAGGCTGATTGACGATTTATATGTATTATGCCATCTCTGCCCAATCAATATCCAATTATTCGCTTCAGCGGACTTCCATCTGCACAATTATGATCTGGATTGATCCTGTATAGTCAGGATCAGTTTGATGACTTCAAGTTAATAACACATGCTTGTTATTGCGAGGTACACAGGGAACCGCTCGACCTCACCACTACACGAGCTCGGGATAAATCTTAGCTGCATGTCTTAAAACAATGTTTTAATGGACATCTTACAACATATCGATGCAGTAAATGCCAGCAAATCTTCTTCAAGATGTGCTTGCATCAAATCTGTCAATACTGTACAGACTCTTATACTCAACCCTGTATAGCTACAGATACCTTATTATACATGCGGAAATCAGTCTGTGAAATGACTTTCAGTCCAAAGTGCGATACACTATTATTATTTGAATCTAAATGTCACTTGTTAAGCGTACATGCCTAAAGCCTAATTAGATAATTGATAATCAAGAATTCTAACATCGCGTTATGGATAATAATGTGTGTGCCTTCAATGCTGGCTGCTATGTAGCAACATCATCAGGAGAGAAGTACCTGGTACGGTAGCAGCAATATATACTCGCGGTAAGTCAAGTTAACCTAATATTAATTTCAACAGCAACTTTGTTCAAACTATCATCAATTCCGGCGGATATTTCTAATAAATCATACAGCACAAAATGGCGCTATCACACCATCATTGTGGAATACATATACTTGCGCATTTCAATGACTCCGTTAGTGACATTTAACATGCCTTGTGACATGCGGCCACAATACTTGGCTCGTGGCAATACCACAATTCTAGGGCTGCCCTATTTAAAATTAGAAAAATGTATAATGACGCCATGATGACAATGTCATTAATGAATATTCATATCATAAATGATGTCACAAAACGTAGGGTCAAACACAGGCTCGCCAGATCGAGAGGTTGATGCAAATAATAGTCATGCCACGATGCTCGTCGATGGTAGTTAGACCACGAGTCCCATCACGTCCGATATTTATAAGGTGACTGCTTTAATACAAAAGGAGAAGCAAAGGGACAATTCTGGCAGAGGAGAAGGAAGTGGAAAACCAAATAGCAGACCTCGGGGAAAGCGAATGCAGAAAGAGGAAGATAGAAACGTTGTAATTGAACTATGTAATATACTGAAGGTAGCGAGTCGAAAAATTTAGAGCGTTATCAGACTAGGAAGACGAGAGCAGAAAACGTATTGGAGAGACCGCGACCGATGGAAGTAACCTTCGAGGACGAGAAAACAAAGTGTGTGCTCAGGAGCAATTTAAGGCATCTATCAGAAGCAGAATAGCACTTCAAGAATATAGGAACTGCTGATCACATGACAATGATAGAGAGGAAACAGAACAAAGACAGGACTGAGGAAATGAAGAGGATTAATGAAGAAAATCGGTCTGGAGAATTCAGATCTATGGTACGGAGCCTACTATTGGATAGGAGAAAGGTGGCACAAGTAAAGCGGTGGTCTAATAAAAGAATATTTAGATAAAGATAAATTGTACATATGCTATCTGTAAATAAGCTAAATGCCAAAGATGTAAAGATCCAAAGATGAAGAGACCTGCTGAGCAGAGTGATGCAACAGACGTCCTGGATATCATGAACTACTTGTACATATAGTATCATGCAAAATGTATAAGACTTAATGGAAGATTTAATATGGGTGACATGACATACTAGGAATAACTAAGGTCTATCTCCAAAACCTGAGATTTGCTCCTACGAATGCAGAGCTATAAATCAGCGACTTTGACCTGTGCTTAAATGAAAAAGCGCTGGAAAACCAAAGGGGTTTTGCATTGTATATAAGTGATCGACTTAGTGTGGCATTTTGGTGATAGAATCAAGAAAATGAACAGGAAACACAGATGCCGGCATAGATATAGGGAAACAAGAGACGTAACTAAGCAGATGGAATATACCAAAATAATAAATCAAGTTCACGAATTGGTAAGACAAGCAAGGAGGGAGAAGGAGAAGGAGATATCAAGAAAGGCAAAAACTGATCCGAAACTCTTCTGACAATATTTAGACTGTAGACGACTTGCAAAAACTGGAATATTATTGCCGACCCAAGAATAACGTAAAATAGGAACGAAAATTAGCAAAGACGGATAAGGGAAAAGCATAACGTCTGGTTAACCTCTTTACAAATCTCTTAATTCACTATTGAGCCAGAAGGAGGTATCCCCCACGTTAATACCTACGCTGGACGAGAGCAATGCCACAGTCCGCCATTGTGTGCCTTGGACAACGGAAGAGGTGCAATACCTCCTCAGAAATATAGTAAAAAACAAAGCCTATGTACCCGAAATGTCCATCCAAAGGTTGTTTTAGAACGTGATGATATGCCGACTAAGCCACGAATATTAGCCTTCAACATGTCGCTAGCTGAAGGTAAAGTACCAGATCTGTGGAAGATGTCGAATGTCACGGCACTAGTAAATAGGCAGAAAAATCAGATCCTGGGAATTACAGACCAGTGAGTCTAAAAAGTGTAGTCTGCAAGCTTATGGAGAAGTTGGTTGGGAGGAGAATGCTGGAACACATCTCCTGGAAGTATCTGCTCAGTAGACAGTAATTTGATTTCTGTTCTGGGAGATCTACAGGCATATAGTTGCTTAAAGTGATGGACGAGTGTACTAGTATCTTGGATGCGGAGATTCTATTGACACACATTACATGGACTTCTTAAAAGCATTTGATATGGTGGCCCATCCTTACTTACTAGGTAAATTAATAAGCTATGGTATTAGCGAGAAAATAATAGTATGGATAAGAAGTTTTCTGACAGCCGAACACAAAAGGTGGGATTGATTCCAGAAGTAATGATGTTACAAGTGGAATCGTTTGAGATAATGTGCTTGAGATGATACTCTTTGTCTTATACATAAATGACTTACCGGATTCTGTGAATTCGACAGCTTACCTTCGTGTAGATGACAGAAAGCTCTACATGGAGATAAGTACCACACATGATGGGGAAGAGTTGCAGAAAGAGCTTAATATGTTCCAAGGATGGTCAGATCATTGGCTACTACGGTTCCACCATAATAAGTGAAAACACATGAATGTGCCATGTGGGAAGAAAGACGAGGATAAAGGTAAGGTAAAAAACATCATTTATACAATGAACTAAAGAGAAAGTGATACTTGAATAAGCTGGCAAAGAGAAGGATATAGCTGTGGTGGTGGGCCAATGTTTAACAGTTAGGTCCCAAATACATACACAAGTCAACAAGGCAAACAACATCATGGGCCTAATTCGGAGACGCATCACATATTTAGATGGGTTTATGTTTATGTATCTATTGAAGACGCCACGTCGAGTATGAGTTTAGTGTATGGAGCCCGCAATGGACCTTTCCATTTTTAGCTATGCCACGCCAATCACTAGCTAGGCTCCACCTACACCTCGCCGTGTTGGGATTGATCGATCACCAAATGCTCTAGCTATCAATTTCTTGAAAACTATGCAGGGAAGCTGTTGGATATTTTGTAGCTAATTTGACTGGGTGCTGTTGCTGCCTATGGCAGCAACAGCGCCCAGTCAAATTAGTTTCAAAATATTCACCAGAATATTTATTAAATAGTAAAAGCAAACAATTTGTACAACAACGCATAGACCGTCTTCAAATATGCGTTCGTGACGTACTTATCGACGTCATTCATGACGTCATTCATTATGATGTCATTGTACATATCATGGAGTTCATTATGACGTCATATGATGGGTCGGTACTCCGGAAAGGTGAGTTGAAAAGACTATGGCAATAGAAAATGTGCAAAGCAGGTCAGCCAGCCTCGTGCCCTCCCTATATGAAATGGATTAACTAACCAGACTAAGAAAGTTGGTTCCTCAAATATAGAAGATAGAGAGTGTGTGCGATTGAAGTATTTTGGATCATGAAAGGAATATATGACACTGAAGTCACTGCAGATATGTTTACCAAATTGGTGCAGAATCAAGGTGGCATGATTTGTTTCAAGCAACCAAATCTCGAAACCAAAAGCTGGCTCTTTAGTGCGATTTAGGTGCAATATGGAGTTAAGATGAATCTGTTCTGTTACTCAAGTAAATGGCCTCATCATCAATTGCGTCACAATAGTTCGTTAAGTGTACGAGTCTTTGTAGAAGTGTACCTGTCTTTGATGGATTTAGTATTTAAACAGCATTCTGTTGTATATTTTGAAACTAATTTGACTGGGCATAGGCAGCAGTAACACATTATTTTCAAACAGCTTACATGTATACTTACTGTGAAAATAGGATTCTGGGAAGTCAGAGTTCGCGGTATAAACATCGACCACAACACGCCCACAGCGTGGGAGGAGCTTAGCTATAGATGGGCGGGGCATAGGTACAAATAGATCACCATATTCTAGAACCGATGCCCTAGATAATAGACGAATCCATTTTATCGATAAATCTTATGACATCATAATGTATAACGTCACGTTAGGCTGATGTCATAATCAATTACGTCATGAATGTCATTATTTAGTCCCTCATAAACGCTTTTAAATAGTCTGTCAATTATTACGAATTGAATGTCTTTACTATATAATAAACATGTTGTTCAATATTTTGAAATTAATTTGACTGGGCACTGTTGCTGCCATATGCTTACCTGCTTGAACCCAACACGCGTAAAACGTGGGTGGAGCCTAGCACGGGATGGGCGGGGTATAGCTACAACTGAATTCCTCCATTGGAATTGCAAGAAGCCATACATTAGAAGGGTTTGCTGATCTTATTCTCTTACCACTCTTGTGCCAACAGCACCTCAAAGCGCTCAAAGCGCTAAGTATATCAATTAAATTAACCCATTGATACTCAAGATTTTAAACTAAAATTAAAATTTGTGCTCAGTGATGTCCACTTGCAGGCTAAGAAAACGCTATTATTGTACATTTATTCTGGAAGTTCCAAGAATAGTGTTATGTTGTCCTGTTCCCGGGATCACTGCAGCTGCCGTCTTTGTAACGCTTGGTCATTAGCTTTAGTGGTCAAGAACACTAAATTTAGTCAGTGTTCATTTGCATGCCAGGAGAAGACTATCTTTGAAAAATTATCACTGACATAACATACCTATTTACCGTGCTAGTTATTCCAGCGATAAAATTTCAAAAATTCATTTCCCTTGGACTAACACATGTACTCGCTTGACGATTAAATAAATGGTTAAGTTGTAACAAATGGGGTTAATCTTGACGGATTGCATTTTATTTTTGGCTTTTTGTGATGGAAAATTTGTAAAACTTATTTGGAAGTATACTGGGATGAAAGGGTGTATGCAGCTTTTTTTATCATGGTCAGATCTACGAATGGTCATTTACTGCCTAATGTTTGCAATCAGAAGAGTGGACATTACTAGAGGCAATCTATGAGCTTTAGTCACAGCATTGCCATTTCTAAGACTCAATGGATTTATGCCCTCTTATAAATAATTGAATTTGGCAATTTCTTTCCAATTACTCTGATTGTAACCTACTGTAGAATTACAACTACTATTATAATGTCTTAGCACTGGGTTGAGGAGAGCATCTACAAGGGGTTGGTGGTCGACCAATTGCTTCTTTCCAAACACCTCCTCTCTACTCATATGTCTGCAAAATCTACATTGTTCTGTGGCGAGCTGGGTAGCCGTGGGGCTGGGCGGGTGTGGTCGGCTGATCAATGGTGGTTGTTGCACATTATATCAACGGCAATGATGTATTCCTAGTCACATAAATAGTAATATACGCGACGGTAGGAGATTAATGCTCACTCTATAATTATTTGACTGCTGTTCTGGATCTTTTGGCTTGAATCTCAGTACCTAGGAATTCGGTTAGACATGCGTATATAGCCATCAACAACATACAATGAAGGTTATCTGGCGGAAATACATTTTCCTTGTATCAATGACTAAATAATGAGTTATCCAAAGTTTAGCATTTATCTTCCAATTTTTATGGACAAAGGAAAGATATATAATGAACAAATTGCTGTCCACGTTGGCCTTAGGACGTGCATGCCTGCCAATAACTTAAGACGGCCATATTCTGGTAAACATTACCAAAATGCATTGCCAAAGTCATTAATAATTCATGAGCGAATCAATGTGTGTGTTCATTTTCGAAACTTTTCTTACTGAAAACTATTTAGGAGCAAACTATATTGATTGCTTTTTTTTACAACATCACATACGGGAGATAAAAGTGAGGCGTTGATTTGCCGCACATAAATCTCAATAACTAGTTCAGTTTGCCTTGTATTAACAAGTCCGAAAAGTATTCCATCGCCGTGATGATTTCACCATGACAGGAATATTTTATGTTGTGCCCTATGGAGTTCTGGAATAGAGAATTGTTTAGATTGTACTGAATGGAAGGAATTTGATTTGTCGACCGGTGCCTATATTGGTGCTTTTGTATTGACATATTGGTGTTACAGACTAGGCTTGTGCGATTATTGCCTTGATAAATCACAATCGATTATTTATTTTATTCGATTATTTGGTTAATCAGCCTGGTTACAAATTACCCATGCATACCGGTAACATTCGGTTGAACATAATGAAACTAATTTGACTGGGAGCCATAATGCAGCAACTGACTGTAGCCAAAGTAATCGCAAGATCTCCAACAGCTTACCTGCATCGTTACATTGAACTTTAGATTCTGGGAATTCAGATTTCAAAGATTCAAATCGATTCCAACACTTATAAAATAATTAGGAAAGGGGCGGGGCATAGTTAGAAATGGATCACTCTATTGAACTACTTTATGGCCTGACACAATTACACATTTTAACCATATTATGTTCAGAATATTCAGTATACTGACACAAAATATACAGGTACTTGAACACATGAAATGAAAGTGCTAATCGGATCAATTCACGTTGAACCATTCTCTGTTTATATTAAGCATCCATTATCGTGGTTTCCAGAGACATAAATTGTGATTGATAGATATTTGACTGTTTTAATCTGAAAACCAGACAGCCACCTTTGCCAACCACGCACTTCGGACGACAATTGTCAGGCATATTGTTATCAGCATGTTCTAAGGGCCACATTTTGTCACATTTCAGTGGAAAACGGATGACAATATATATAATTAACATCAAGTTTCTTGTCATAATGATTAGTCAATCTCTTGTAATCTTATTATCTTGCAGATTTAACGCTGATTACTCGCTGTTAGGATTGATTACAATGTTAAAGGAAAACTCAACCCATCTTATAATATCCATACATTTAATAAAATATCCCACACATAGACTATGTATGGGATGATTTTAACACGTTAATAGCTAAATTTTGTCAAGAAAATCCAAATATTTGCTTTCTGAACGTCGATTTGCAGGCTAAGAGAAGACTATTTTTTGTAAATTTACCAATGGAATGATTAGCTCGGTTATCAAGCCAATCATTCCAGTGGTAAATGTTTTATCTAAAGACAAATTCGTCCAGTCTATGATGGCTGCCATAATTTATCTTTCGACCAATCAGAGCACACATAGACTGTTTTCCTCGGTGCTTACGCTGCTTAATCTCGTAGGTGCAGTGTATAGCTTGGAAATGTCGTGTAAAGGCCACGATACAGGCACTAATTAGACTGATGCATAACAATTTATAATTTTTATTTCATTATCGTTCATCATTCTGTTGATTCACCTAAGATAAGGCTCTAGAGGAATCTATGCCACCACAGTTCAAATTATTGTATTCACATTTTTCTTGTGGCAAAAGAGATGCATGATCCGCTCTACTAATTTAGCACCTAATAGTTTTGATCTCTTTAAAGAGATAACATATACATCATCGACGATATGCTGTATATAACTAATTAATTTACGTCTGTTCCATCTCAGCTTTGGTTTAAACAAACTTTATTTAGTCTAAGTGTCTCCCAAATACAACAATTATGGTACATGGAAAATAGTAACAAGTGGAGGATGCTTAATATAGCATTAACCGTAATAGTATGATAATACATTCGGAGAGAGAGAGAGAGAGAAAGAGAGAGAGAGAGAGAGAGAGAGAAAGAGAGAGAGAGAGAGAGAGAGTGAGAGAGAGAGAGCGAGCGAGACGACAGACAGAGAGAGAGAGAGAGAGAGAGAGAGAGGGGGGGGGAGGGAGGGAGGGAGGGAGGGAGAGAGGGAGGGAGGGAGGGAGGGAGAGAGAGAGAGAGAGAGGAGAGAGAGAGAGAGAGAGGAGTAGACATGGGAAGGATGGTAGGAGGGGGAGGAACTCCATGTGATGCTTGCTCTCATGCTTGCCGGGCTTCAGTACTGCATGTACAAACATGTACATTGTTGGCTCAATGGCTTATGTTATGTTTTATTTATATCACCAGTTATACAAATCTGAGTTCTAATTTGCTTAACATTTCGATAAGTAAGTAGGATGGTGTTAAAACTGTCAGTATTGATCAATATTGACAATATATTGTCATATAATTTCTGATGTTTTGAATTTTTTGTCTATATTTAAATTAATGTCACTATACAAGATGTGTCTTAACGTGGCTGCATGGAGAAGATCGTTAGCCACGAATGCGTTAGGGACAGCAACTCTGCACTCTAAGAATAGGAGAGTACAAGGCAATGTTAAACTGTTTCATCAAAATTTCCAGAAGAACCTCGTCAGATGAATGCCAAACAGATGCCTATTAAGACTACTGCAACCATTACGAAGCCTGTTTATGTTAATATTAGCTGCTCTGGACCCAACATAACACCAGGGTGTGGTGGCTTATGTTCATGCATTACTTTTAGTTTGCTCTTATATTCGTGCAAAGTACTAGATGCTTTGACAGGCGCAGGTAGGGTGTTCCAGGCACGGATTGTTGCTGGGAAAATGATCCAATGCAGGTCTCAACACGGCATCATTCTGTCTGTATCTCTGATAAACACCAAAACGGTACACACTCAAAGGAAGGCGTTCACACAACCTGCAATTATATGCGTCTTCTAAAAGGTCGTTATCTATTGCCTATGGTCTTCCTTTCGTTAGGAAACATGTACGATTCCCGCATTAATTTGACGTATCACTTGTTATTACGTATGCGCCTTTATAGATAACGATATCGCAAGCGTCTAAGATCTGCTCAACATTCATATGTTTTCTGCTTGTTCCAAATTTCGTGAATTAACAATTTAAAAAACATTCTGAAGATTGTTTAGAAACTCCATAAACTGATATCTCTAAGTAAAATTAATTTCAAAATATTCAACATTTTACCTGATAGTGCATAGTTATCTTCAAATTGTGATTATGAGAATTCTTTGTTCATATGGTTAAAATTGAGTCAAATCAGGGTTCAAATTAACTGAGTTTAGACAGAAATTGACCCCAATCATATAATGCCATGATCAACTACGTGTCGTGTAAGATGACGTCATAATCAAATATGTTATGAATGACGTATCTATGTTCGTCACGAATGCGTTAGGGACAGCACCTCTGCACCCTAAGAATAGGAGAGTACAAGGCAATGTTAAACTGTTTCATCAAGATATCCAGAAGAACCTCGTCAGATGAATGCCAAACAGATGCCTATTAAGACTACTGCAACCATTACGAAGCCTGTTTATATTAATATTAGCTGCTCTGGACCCAACATAACACCAGGGTGGGGTGGCTTATGTTCATGCATTACTTCTAGTTTGCTCTTATATTCGTGTAAAGTACTAGATGCTGTGACAGGCGTAGGTAGGGTGTTCCAGGCACGGATTGTTGCTGGGATAATGATCCAATGCAGGTCTCAATACGGCATCATTGCATCAATTGATGACGGACTAAGTATTGTTGTATGACTTATATGTCTGTGCTATTTAATAAATACGTTGTTGAATATTTTTGAAACTAAGGTGACTGGGTGCTGTTGCTGCCATAGACAGCAACAGCACGCAGTCAAATTACTTTCAAAATATTCAACAGCTTACCTGTTTAGCTTTCTTGAAATTGATAGTCAGGGAGCGCAGGAATCGATAGATCCCAACACCGGCAAAGCGTGGATGGAGCTTAGCTAAAGATGGGCTGGGCATACCTAAAACTGGATTCCCCTATTAGCAAATGTTAAATTCCAGTCTAGAATATTACGACCACGATATTACTCACTCGAGAAGAAAGCGTTCCCATGCACAACATGTAATTTGTATGCCTGTTCTCAGGGTTTATTATTTTTTTAATGTCCGTAGGCTTCCTCCCTTCTACAAAGAAATTTAAGAATTCCATCAATTGTGTATATTGTAAATTATTATTCGATCTGTGTCCTCAGGTATAATAGACATGTCTAATATATATGAGCTACACATACCTTTGTAACCTGAATCTATTGTCTGACTACACCTTAAGGAAAATAGATTTTCATATTCATTATTATTCTTGTCTCTTTTTCACATGAACAAAATACACTTCCACTACGTTCATATCAAACATTCTGTTAACATACCTTGAAAGAAAGTTTATCTTTGACATTATTTATCATATCTGCGTCTGTCCCGCAAGTATTTCATAAATATATGCTGCTAAACGCGTATTTTCAATCAATCAGATGTTGCTCAAACATAATCTCTCTTTTTTGTCTTTAATTAGTTTATCCAAGCAAAAGGCAAATAGTCTACTTTTAATCATTTTGATAACACCTTGGTTTACATGTTGATGACACCATCCACAACCTACAGTGTCCACCATTATATTCACTTTGTTCTTGTGGCAATATGATAGCATACTAATTTAAAATAGATAATCTTGATAACATATGGAACGATGTGCTGGCTATATTAATCCAACATATGTCATGCTTATGGGATAGATTTACAATTCAAATATATGACGTCATAATCAATTATGTTTTACATTTACTGACGTCACTATTAATATGCGCCATGAATATCGCATCCCGCTTCGCCAGAATTATTGAATAGCCCGTCAAATGTAAAAATTATATGTATTTACTATTTAATAAACAGTCTTTTGGATATTGTGAAACTAATTAGACTGAACTAAGTTTCAACAGTTTACGTTGACATTGGGATTCTGGGAAATCTGGGTTAGACAGACCCAAACACAGGCACAGGTTGGGTGGATCTTAGCTAGAAATGGACGTGGCATAACTAGAAATGATACCTCTGTTTCCTTTTTTTTTTTATTATATCTAATTTATATTCCCCACTTGCATTTTCTGATTGTCAAATGTTACTAATACCTAGACGCTACATTCAATTTATTAATCAATGTCTGTGGTTACGTACACTGGTATCACTCGCCCGTTATTCATGGGTCGACCGACAAGCTTCCCATCTAAGGCATAGATAGGAAGTTATATTTAACCAATTAATCAAGGTCTGTTCAATCTCAGTCTAGAACGCCGTTGTAATTAAAGGTACTCAATAAAATTGTTGACACAATCAGACACACAACACGTAATTTACTTCTCTATGGGCTACTGATTGCTATTTCCGACTCTGAGACTTCAGTCTAACGATAAATTAAGATTTCGCTCAATCGTGTGGTTTATAAAATTGTTTTGCTGGGAATATATATATATATATATATATATATATATATATATATATATATATATATATATATATATATATATATATATATATATATATATATATATATATATATATATATATATATATATATATATGGAATCTAGCCTGAAATCTAGATATTACATAGTATATATACATATCTCTCTCTCTCTCGCTCTCTCTCTCTCTCTCTCTCTCGCGCGCTCTCTCTCTCTCTCTCTCTCTCTCTCTCTCTCTCTCTCTCTCTCTCTCTCTCTCTCTCTCTCTCTCTCTCTCTCTCTATATATATATATATATATATATATATATATATATATATATATATATATATATATATATATATATATGTATATGTATACTATGTAATTTTTACGCAACCCTTTAAATAAAGCACCATATTTTATGTATGTTCGCTAAGGGATAAACCCATGTCCAATGGACAGGCTAGCTTCCAAATAGAACTCACTCTGTAAACTTTAAGGAAATTAAGCTTTTACGGTATTTCCAATCGTCTGTCTGTTTCTTATGAGTTATGTAAATGCATACGTAATACCTAGGGCGTATTATCAATATAAGTAAAGAATATTTTGAAATACAATTAACTTTTACGTTCCAACTTATTTATCACCACCGTGTCTGTCCTCCAATTGTTGCATACATGTCGAATGCTAAAGAAATAGCTTCAATTAATCAAACTTTGCTCAAGCTCACACATGTACTGGACTATTAATAATTATGTTTGGCATTTAAAGAAGACTTGCATGTATACTACACACGGTCGGCCTTCAATCTATTGATCACACATCACCCCGTGGACATAAATCTGCCCCAATGGAACTTTCTAATGTATCTATCCAGCATATGATATCATAATCACGTGTAGGAGGACGTTATACTCAATTACAACATGAATGAATTAATAGTCCGACACGTCCGACACGTTGTGCGAATTGTATGTCTTTACCATTTGATAAAGATTGTGTCGAATATTTTGAAACTAATTTGACTGGGTCCTGTTGCTGCCATAGCCCAATCAAATTGGTTTCAAAATACTCAACAGCTTACCTGTATAATTTTCTGGAAATTGGTAGTCAGGGAATTTAGGGATCGATCGATCCCAACGCGAGCGATGTGTGGGCGGAGCTTAGCTAGAGGAGGTCCATTTCCATCACCGTGCCATCTGTTCATTCATGACACGTCACACATCAGATTCCAAATACCTTGAGGAGCATAATACTCTGATCAGTAACTCAAACCTAATTGAACAAGTGCTAGCTCCTACGAGGCTCCGTAATGATGTCAACAGTGCCCAAGATACTGTCTCCTTTAAGCGGTATCCATTCGTCGATAACGGACGAGTATCGAATATAAATATTTAAAGGTGAAACACGCTTCTAAATCTCACGAGAGGGGCAGGTGGTGCTCTCATAAAACATATGTATGTGTGAATGTGAGCGTGCATGTGTGCATGTGTGTGTGCATTCGTTTGAAATTACAGCGAAAATCATCGTCATGGACAGACCATGTAAGAATTCTCATATTCTTTAAAGTCAGCAAGAATGAAATTGACCTAAGGAAAGACAATTTCTTGCGTCAGACTGGGATACAGTTTCTTAAGTGAGAATCCGCTTCTGACCCTGACTAAACATAAATTGAAATTTCTTCCCAGAAACCTGATTTTTAAAGCTAAGATGAAATTAATTCGATAGAAGATTGGAGTACTGTCTGGTCGCTGATGAAATCTCGTGGTCTCAGTAAATTGTCCAGCTGTTTAGTGATTGTTAGCATGCCTCCTACAATGCATTGGGCTCACATCCACCGTTGAGCTGTTTTAAATGGAGGAAAAATACCTTTTGTTGCTTAGTTTCTTGCATTGCAAATGGTAAAAGAACCTACTGGAGAATGTAACTAGATTTGGGCCCTAGGAGTCAGTCGAATAGGAACATTCATTGGATACTATTCCCGGCCTAAATACTTAATTTTATGAACCTCTTTAAGGTCGCTACTAGATCTAGATATTACTCACACGTGTTTGCTGGACAATACGCGATTATAACTGACGAAAATTGGACCTAGCTGAGACATTCTGCCTCAAACTGTCTCAGGGAGAAAATAAATCTCGTTTTCCCGTCAAGTTCCAGTGGAATTCACCATCATTATGAGGAACTACAGCACGCCATTCTCGGGGCCGATTAAGTCCTTGATTGACAAGCCAGAATCATCCAACCTCGAAGCACCTGCTACACATATCCCCGCTCCTCTGGCCGGAATGACCCTTCCATAGCAAGGCGAAGGCAGTGTACCGCGGCCGCAGGGAACGAGATCAAGAAAGTGCCTCATCTTCCTGAAGTAATGTAGTTGGAGTGTGGCTCTTATGAGTCTCATCTCACATCACTGTTATCTGACGTCCAGTCAGCAACAACAGATTTTTGGCTTTTTATTAGGAAAGTATAAGGGGATGAAGGGGATGAAGGTATAATCAAGGTACACGGGAGTCCGCAGCCCGGTGTATTCAACAGTCGGTTGGGACATGGAAAGCCGTCTGCCTAAGCCAATGACGACGGCCGTGGGGAGGGGAGAGGGGGCAATAGACAACCTTTATTAGGTTAAAGCAATGCAGTTTCAAAATAAATAATGCAGACACGCATAAGTAAGATAGAAACGATCATATATGGCTATTATTTGGGGTGACCAAAAAACCGCGCCCAAAATTTGACCGCAATTTCTATTAAAATTAATAATGGATTTCAATGAAATTTGGCCATTCTTTATACTCAATAGACACCTCAAATCAAAACTTTCTATGTCGTTTAGCTTTGCATGGTGACAAAAACAGAAATCTCTAACAATAAGTAACATGCCGGTGACAGATACTTCTGGGGTGCGTGTCTGAGATGTAGCTCTGTAATGTCCGATTCTCAGCTTCACTGTAATATTGTGAATGTGACAAAGCCATAGTTGAGGCATGTTTTAATGAAAAGGGGTGGACTGGCGCAAGAATATTGAGGGAATTCGCATTGCCAGAGTATCCATGGATGATTTGACGTCATATGACGGCATACTGAGCTAAGCGGCGTGTATGATGACGTCATAATCATTACGTCATAAATTATTCTATTAGGCCAGTCTTTAATTCTTAATAATCCGACACGTTGTAAGAATTGTATGACTCTACTATTTAATAAACATGCTGTTGAATATTTTGAAACTAATTAGACTGCCATAGGCAGCAAAATCACCCAGTCAAATAAGTTTCTAAATATTCAACAGCTTACCTGTATAGTTTTCTAGAAATTGATAGTCGATCCCATCACGATTTGAGGTGTGGGTGTAGCTTAGCTAGAGATGGTCGGGGCATGGCTAAAATGGAAAGGTCCATTTCCTGGCAAAGCTGTACTAGATTGGTAATAGACAACGACAAAAACAATAATCAACAAGATCTAACCAACACAATTCTGGAAACGGTACACCTAGAACAGGGGGATGATGTGGCAGCTGCTATGGTATCGAAATATGATTGCCCAGAGAGGGACACACAAATCTCAGAGCCTGTGGCATTAGCAGTGGTCTATCCTTGATGAAAATACATGTGAAGTAGTCTCACTTGAAAGCTTGCAAAAATAATTCGAATATCAAGGTTTGACGGAAATGTCAGGCAAAAACGTAGGAGTCGGGATAAACAGTTAAATGACTGTTTTTCTTCGGAAGGTGTGAAAGGTATGGCGTTGACTGATGGAAAACACTTTACTTTATGAACATGCGTGGGAACGGTAACATTATAGGGTTTACAGATATCGGGAAAATGGCATTGCCAGCTGACGGTTGTACCACGAAGAATCCCGATCATTTAAGTTGGGTAACGAGTCTTACATTTTTGGCCCTGCCACCATGATGTACTGAACAGATTCAATTCAAGGAATTAACTTGACATGCGACTGTGATAGTCGGACATTATAGCGCCACATCTCAAACATGCACTTCCATCCCACGAATGTCTGACTCTGGTGTGCCACTTATTGTCATAGGGTTTTGTTTTTGCCACCCTTCAAAAACCAACAGATATAGAATCTTGAAAATCTGAGTGTCCACAGAATGAAAAGCTATCTGAGGACTGGCCACATTCTATTACATATTCTCTTAGAAACCGCACGCCAAATTTGGGCGCGGTTTTTTGGTCACCCGATATATGTTTGCTTCAATGGACATCCTCCGCTTATATTGCATTTCACTTTGACGCTGAACATGCCAGCACATTCTCTCCTGGTACCTAAATCGATTAACGATTCTGAAAGCCCTCAGAAATTACTACCGTTTTCAACGATGTGAGATTTATCAAGGTCTTACGTTAACTATAGTACATCATACATTTCAGCGAAGGTACTCAGAATGCATGCGGTAAATAAATTTGCAAACTAATATAGGAATGAATAATATGTTGCGCACACTGTATCCCGCTGTGTTGCTTGATATTTACTATATATGTTCCGCGATAGGCATAGGGGCCAATGTCAAAGTACGCATCTTTTAAAAAAATAACCTAACTTAAATTCGTTCCAGCCTCGGACACGATCTACGTTCGGTCAATTTCTTTCAAAATATCCATAAATTTCACAACTGTTTCATATGAGACAATGTTCCTGCCAAATTCAGAATGGAATAGGTAGTTAATCATTGATCGTGGTGTTGAAGACTAAGTGCTCTCTACAAGACGGAAGACGAAGCTGGCGACGTAAGATAACTTTATAATAAAGCATCACATAGCAGGGTATGTGGAGATGGAGATTAGATTCCCGACTAAATCAATAGCGAAATTCGTCGCTATCACGCAAACCCATTCCGGTCAGCCTTCGTGATAAGTGATATTATTTATAATATGTGTGTTTCTATAGATATCACGTGCTAAAGTCTGAGGGAAGCTTTAGTACTTAACAATTAACGTGATAGTAATTTCTTTTTGCTTTCATTAACGGACAGATATGTGTCAAAGTCTCGCATTAAGAAGCATTTACACTAGTCCAAAAAGACATGACTTTTTAACATGATTTCTTAAGTACAACGTGGTTATTATTAACCTACGAAATCTGTCCTGTGTCAGACGTCTCCCAAATCAGAAATCAGTATCCAATTACGCAATGGATGAATCAATTTTAGTTATGCCCAGCCCATTTCTAGCTAAGCTCTGCCCCCTTTATGCACGTGTTGAAATCGGTTTATGCACGTTGAGGCTCCAATTTTCAGTAATAGATGACACGTGGTGAGTATTGTGATTGATTTACCCGTGGGTTTGCCCGAGTAATGTAACCTTGCCGCGGGGTAAATCAATGCTTGCTCTATGTCGCCTTGCAGGTCAGTGTTTGCATCAGTGGTAAGATATTAACCCTTTAATGGCTAAATTTGGGCAAAATTTCAAAATGTCCTCTTATTGAATGTCAGATATACTAATCATAAACCGCATGATGGCATATGTGAACACCCCGAATGACCAGAATACACTAGCTACACTCAAGTTAACCCTTTTACGACGAAACCGGCCCCAACCGGCCTCTGAGGAATCTCAATTTGCAGGTCAAGAGAAGACTATTTTTTAGGAAATTTACCACTGGAATGACTATCTTTCCAGTGGTAAATTTTCAAAAATAGTCTTCTCTTAAGCTGCAAATTGAGATTCCTCAGAGGCCGGTTTGGGCCGGTTTCGTCGTAAAAGGGTTAACTTGAGTGTAGCTAGTGTATTCTGGTCACTCGGGGTGTTCACATATGCCATCATGCGGTTTATGATTAGTATATCTGATGTGCATGTGTGTACCTGGCCCTCTCTCCATTACCCTGAATTAATCCGTGCGTCATTGATGTCGTATTGGAATGTTGAACAGATGAGATTCGCCCAGAACATGTGATAGCTACCACTGTTATTGCCATTATTGTTTCTGTATTAGATTTTACAGATATATATTTCTTAGGCTTAGTTGCGTTTAGTACGTTGTTGACTTCACTTAGGACTTAGCTTAGGGCTTTTGCAACGTTGTATTCGTTACATCCTTCTGACGAATCTGGCGAATTTATTGTTCCATGCACTGACATAATAGGACCAACCCTAGATGAGTGCGATGGTTTTCAGTTGCGCGGTTGATCCACCTGATCGTCCACCTGAGCATCCGATGTGAGATCGGAGAGAATTGTGCCACAGTACCTTGGTTGAGAGAGGTAGTAAACTGCCGAGAGCACAAGCTACCGTGTACGTGTCGGTGGTAGTAGTATCTACACTAAACTCACCACTCTATCCATCCATCGTATGACGTCATAATTAACTACGTGACGTGTAGAATGACATCTTAATCAGTGACGTCATGAATCGCGTAGATAAGTACGTCACGAACGCATATTTGAAGACTATGCGCTGTTGTACGAATTGTTTGTCTTTACTATTTAATAAATATTTTGTTGACTATTTTGAAACTAATTTGATTTGGCGCTGTTGTTGCCACAGGCAGCAACAGCACCCAGTCAAATGAGTTACAAAATATTGTACAGCTTTCCTGTATAGTTTTCAGGAAATTAGTAGTTAGGGCATTCGGGGATCGATCAATCCCAACACAGGGAAGTGTGGGTGAAAATTAGCTAGAGATGGGCGGGGCATAGCTAAAAGTCCATTGTCCAAGCCATAGCTAGCATAAAATAGAACTAACGTAAATAAATCCAGTTTTGTAAAATTCCTTCAAAGAAAAATGACACCCACATTTTCTGCATCAGAATGTACCACACAAAAGGATCCATGTGGTGCTTCCAGCTTGTAACATGCAATGTCCACGGAATTACATAATCCGCTGAACAACAAATGGGATTTAGGAATTGAGATGCATAATGACACTACCTTAATGCCAATAGATGAAGGATTAGATCCAAGCAGATTAAGTCTTATAGTTGATTTCGACCACTGTGTTGAAGAATCTACTACAATAAGCACTATCAGATTATATGGATTCACCTATTAGACGGATTAGTTTATTCACACATTTTGCTTTCAGAATTCTGTGGACATCATTGATAGATATACAGTATAGCTCATGGATAATGTAACCGGTACTGTTGACATTTTTAAACAAAATTTGATTAGAAGACATTGGTCCCTGACGCAGTAATGTCTTGTAATCCAAATACAATTCGAAATATTCAACAAAAACTTCCTAACATTGTCCTCAAATTTGTTATAACTAACATGATTGCGGTGTTTTTTCCCGAAATATTATAACTTATTTCGTGGCTGTACTGTACACTGCTATGCTTTCACATGCTGTACAGAAGAATGTTTGCCATTGACGCTCATTGTTCATGCAATGGGTTAGTAATTAATTCAAGGAGAATGACCGGAATGGCATGAACGATTTTTAAATAGTTAACTTCCTAAAGCTGGAGTTCGAGTGTACTTATGCCCTTGCGGTGTTGACGAGTTAACAATAGCTGTTTAATGACACCAGCCTACTTCAGACTATACTTTGTCGTTTGGTTAAGAAACGTTAATGACAGAAAACTGTAATGAAAATAAGAAGTGCGGGTGTGCCATGAACATAATTTCGTTGATCCATTCAGTGTAAATTAATCATAGCGGGACCCCATTTGTCACTCATCTATCTAAAGCCATAATGAAATACGTCATATTTTAGACGACGTCATAAATAAAATAGTAAAATGACGTAGCACCGTTAGAAAAATCAAAAACCCCGTGCCAAAAGATGATGAATTAGCGTAAGTTATTGATGAATTTACAATTTAATAAAGATTCCATTCTTGCAATAGCCAGCCACAGTCAAATTAATTTCAAAATATTCACCAAATTTCCTGTATACTTACCTTGAAACTTAGATTCTGGGATTTGAGGTTTTGAAGCGTCGAAATGATTCAAACACATGTAAAATGAGTGTGTCCAGAATGGAGGAATCCAGTTTTATCTATGCCCTGCCCATCTCTAGCTAAGCTCCACCCACACTTCTGAACCCACTGACTATCAATTTCCGGAAAACTATACAGGTAAGCTATTCAATAGTTTGAAACCAAATCACTGGATGCTGTTGCTCGCAATGGCAGCAACAGCACTCAGTCAAATTAGTTTCAAAATATTTAACAGCATGTTTATAGTAAGTAAAGATATACGGTTCGTACACCAACTCTTAATCCGTCATCAAATAAGCGTCTGTGACGATCTTAGCTTCGTCATTAATGACGTAATTGATTTTGACGTCATCCTAAACGTCACGTAGTCGATCATGACGTCACATGATTGAATGAGAAATTGGAATCCTTCAATTCAGTATGTCATACAAGCGTGAAACCTCGTAAACACATACTGCCATTTTGTACATAGTAACATCTTTGGTATTACGGAAATGTGATTACAGAATTATTCACACATCATGAGACGCATGTCATGGTGTGTGAATAGTTCATAAATGCCATCTTGAATTTCATAGCGACCCTTTGTGGGAACAGATGACACCGTCTTGTTTGTCTCCTCCGTATATACCAACATTGTTGGGAAACGAACATCATCCGGCCTTGCGGGCTGACATCTGCTTTGGGCGGCAACTCTGACTATGCCTAAGCCTTTCTTCAGACTAGAACCTCTGTTCGGAATCCCCAGACAACGCACTCTTCCCAGGAGCTTACCATCGTAACGAGGAATGCATGTGGTCTAAGTACAACTTCAATGAGGCAAACCTTGGACTGTGAACATCATAACATCGATTCTATATGCATTCAAGATTCTAATGTAGTTACCAACTTAGAGCAGTACCGTAATTCGCACAGGCCACAAGCTAGTTCTCATGGAGCAAAAACATACGGGGGCGTAGGCTTTGTAACCGGACCGAGGCTTTTGAACCATGTTATTATTTTTCTTGCAGCTTATGCCACCGAGAAAATGTAACATCACTAAGTTTCGCATAGTCAATGCATGTTACCCATCTGCTAAAAACACTAAAGAGAATCCATCAATATGAGGTTCCTTCTATACAGAACTGAGGTTTGACATTGCCAGATGACAACTGTTCATGTGTGAAGATTTTAACACATTAAACTGGATAAACTCGGCGAGGTGGACACGAATTCAGGACATGGTATGTACATGTAGGCAGATACAACAGGAATCGAGATGTACTGGTAGCAATCCTCAGGTCCAATAGCACCGAGAGCATCAACACAGGAAAAGTCTGCAAGATAAAAGTCACCAGTGTCCGTAATGTGAATGCCGATAGTGATGGAATAGGCATACGATTTGACTTACTAGACAAGGAAAATAAGTCCCTTGATTAGCTACTCCAGATAGCTGCGAGTACACTAAAAATAAGAATATCTTTGTGAATGGATCCAGAACAGACTTCATGCACATACACCTATCGATAAGTATGAAGCTAAAGCAAAACTACGATCCACCCTCGTGGCGGCGACTGCTGATTTGTTGCACGCCACGTCATGGGAAACATAGCTTTTCAGTCCTTCTGGAAGCTCTGGATTTGTTGATCCAAAATGACCTTGCCAAAACGATTTCATTTGTACGACGCAACCTGCATATCCTGGATGATGTACAGCTGTAAGAGCTGGCCAGCTTCAAAGAAAGCTCTAGTCAAGCTTGTTGCCTGCCACCTCAAACACATCAGCACCATCACTGGACACAAATGATCAGACAGCAACATTTCCAACAATGCATTAGGCAAGATATGTAATACATCACAACTGTCTCTAAGGGTCGGCCAGCAAAGGTGGCCCATGTTAGGCCATGTGCTAAGAATTCCAGAAGGCATCCCCGCACATAGAGCCTTCAAATTCAAAAGAGGACTTCATTGCATAAATCTGTTAAGAGTGCGGCGGAGTGACATCTAGAAAGCAGACCTCCGTACACTCAGATCAAGCATAGACCTGAGAAAGCTAAATATTTTGAGTGACACAAGACACGGTGATTAAAAGTGAAGAAGGACTAATTGCAGCTATAGGATGTTTCTACTACTACAGCCGCAGACTATAGTGATCATACATACCCATTTGTATAATCCCATAGACACACGTTTCTTTATATTGATACCTGTATACCAGCAGCAACAACCAGCAACGTCGTTTTTAGATTTTACACCTTGAGGATTAATCAGTCTTCAGGATTAGCTAGGTTTTTGCTATCAAGGGAGATAATCATTAGTATTCAATACTAAAGTTATCGTTCGTTACTAGAGATAAACTGGATATGTTGCTGGGACAACGCTTGGCTGTCATGATGAACCAGACATTGTCTGCTCACCTTCTTCTCTGGATGATTTTTACATGTCCAACCATGACACATATCTTACAAGCTCGGCACCAGGGGACTATGGTGGCATATCATCAGAGAAAACATCCCGAGGGAGAACATTGTGAAGAGAGTGTACACAGCTTCTGCAATTGCTTATATGCTACCATCCAAATCACCAGTTTCACTTTTGAAGGTGGGGTGGGGGTGGGGGGGGGGGGGTGGGTGGGGGGGGGGGCGGACGAATACATGTTTAACCAATCATCGCCATTGTTTCATTTTTCTATTATTTAATTCTACCGACCCTGCCTTAACAGCTGCAGGTAGTGATTCATGCCCCAAACTAATACTTATTCCATTACTCAGAATCACAGTCATCGATTGGCTAGTCAATGTTGTGAGTTGAATTTCCATTGGTTCAATTCCAACATTTCGACTGGTTATTAGCTGTGAAATTGTCAATTAACTTCGGCCTGATTATGTCACGAAAATCTTTCATAGTAAACCTATGGGGTTTCATAAGTACAGGGCCTATGGGAGTCACATGATCCAATTGTTCTAAAAAGGTTCCATATGATGCTACATCCGGTTTGCATATCATTAACTTTTGACCTTCATAGGAAACATGCTGTTAGCTAGGCCGTTGGAACCTTTTCGTTCGTGACTTGGACACACCTGTCAGTGGGTCTCGCAAAAGGATACCTAAGAGCAGAATTCAATTTAGGATGGAATGGAGAAATGTCCTAAAAACTTTAGCGGCGCCAAAATGTCTACAAATCAGCTGGTCAATTTCTTTGATATAGCCCCACGCCCACTTAAAAAACCACCATAAAACTAAAAACTGGCCTCCATTATTGTGCATAGGGTTGTATAAGATTTCAAGTTGCATCATGTCTGTAAATAGTTTTGCCCAAGGCACTTAAAACCGGTGGGCCGCACTGTCACTTTACAGCTTCTAGATGTCTAGCCACTATTCCGTGTTGTCACAATTGTCATCTGGGCCAAGTTGCACTTATAATGGGTTGACCGAGCTGGCCAGGCTATTTACCGTTTCTAAAAATCTATATGCTGGCCGAGTTATCAATTATGTCAGGACAGCCTGCATTTGATCCCTTTCCAACCGACATGCATTCGTTCGTATTGATAATATTACATCCAAAAAATTGTCATACACGTATCTTACAGTTTACATCAGAGCTCAGTTTCATTCTATTAACATCGTATTACGATCATCCTTACTGAATGGATGATATTTATAATTGCTCATTATGAACGCATGTTACAGCATGTTATCAGATTGTGTACATCTTTGTTTCGCGCATATCTCTGATTCTCCGACCGTGATGGCTTGGGCAAAGGACCTTTCCAGTTTATCCATCCATCATATGACGTCATAAGCAACTAAGTGACGTGTAGGATGACGTCATAACCAATGGCGTCATGGATGACGTGGATAAGTACAGGTCATAGAGGACACTTTTCAAGCCAAGAAGGTGATGCTAGCTGCCTTTATCGATCTGCAGAAGGCATTTGACAAGGTGTAGAAGGATGGCCTCCTCGTGAAGCTCCGGCGCACAGGCATCGCTGGCAACATGTTCCGATGGACCAAGTCATACCTACACAATCGCAGAGCTAGGGTGCTGGTGGATGGACAATCTGGACAGAATGTATTGCTGAGACAAGGGGTACCACAAGGTGGAGTATTATCACCAACTCTGTTCATACTCTTCATTAATGATATTGTAGCAGAGCTGCTCAATGGGATCCAAGCAGCCCTCTATGCAGATGACCTCGTACTCTGGTGCACCGAGGAGTACACAACGACTGCCACGTACAGAATGCAGCTCGCCTTGGACAGAATTACAGCTTGGGCCAATCGCTGGTGTATTACCATCAACAAAGAAAAATCATCAGCCATGCTATTCTCACTGTCCACCAAAACCAAGGTTGGCAATCTGATACTGGGAGGTACTCCACTCGAGTACGAGGACCAGCAGACATACCTGGGAGTCACCTATGACAGAAGATTAACATGGAAGGAGCACATCCAGAACGCAGAGGCAAAGGCCAGAAGAAAGCTAAACATCATGAGGAAGCGGGCAGGAACAAAGTGGGGGTGCCAATGAAAGGATCCTCAAGACCATCTACCTAGGTGTCGTACGACCACACCTTGAGTATGGATCCAGCTCATTGATGACAGCAGCTAAATCTCATCAACAGAACCTCGACAGAGTACAAAACCAGGCACTGCGCATCATCACTGGTGGAATGAGATCAACACCAATGGAAAAAATGGAGCAGACAGCAGGCACCCCCCCCCCACTTAGTAAAGGAAGGGAATGCAAAGCACTGATCCAAGCTGCAAAGTTCAAATCGTTCAACAACCACCCGATGAGGATCAGGCAAGCACAGCTGTCATCAGGAAGACTTAAAAGATCAAGTTTTGTGAAAGGGACAAAAGCACTTCAAAGGAAACACCAAGAAATGTTGCCCGCACAAATAGAAGACCCAAACCACACCCTTGATCCTCTACCCTGGGAAAACAAACTAGAGAGCATAGCTATTCGCACCACAGTACCTCATCTCACAGCCAAAGATGAACACAGTGATGTGAGCATGAAGGCCCTGACCCTAGCCATGCTGGAATAAATATACCCTCAGGATACATGGATAAGGATCTACACAGATGGATCAGCCAAAGATGCAATTAGGAGCGGAGGTGCCGGACTGCACATACAGTATCCAAACGGACAACATGAGTCAGCTGCAATACCGACAGGCAAACACTGCACAAACTATAGAGCTGAAGTCGAAGCACTGGTCCATGCAGCTAATACCATCAGCAGAACAGCAGACCCTATTGCACAGATTGTCTTTTTATCTGATGCCCGCTCCGTCCTTGAGGCTATCACCAAAGGTAAGCTGCCACAACTTGAAGAAGCACTACAAACCATCAAATGCTTTCGGATAGCATTGCAGTGGATCCCCTCACACTGTGGAGTCCAAGGAAATGAGGAAGCAGACACGATGGCAAAGGTGGGTGCTGAAGAGGATCAGACAGAAAACATGGTTACGCATACAGAGATGAAGACTATCATCAAGTCACTCTATAGAACACCTCAATCAGAAGATGCCTACCATCACCTCTCTAGGCCAGAGCAAGTGACCATTTTTCGTCTCAGAACAGGACATAACAGACTAAACCAACACATGTACAGGCGGTTCCACCTTACGACATCGCCCGCTTGTCCTTGTGGAGAAGCAGAACAGACCACAGAGCACATACTTCAATGTTGCAGTACGTATCAGCTGCTGAGAGAAGAGATCTGGCCTTTGTCAACCTCTTTTCTTGAAAAGCTGTATGGGCCTGTGGAAGAACTGCAGAAAACCGCAGATTTCATCTTGAGAACGGCTCTCCAAGTGTGATACCAGCGATCGAAAAAAAGAAGAAGTCACGTGATCTAGGTCTGTCAGGAACGTATGGTACCGGTGAATAAGACGGGTGGTCCGGTTGGTGGTTCTTATGGGGATTTAGCTCGCCACCGTCTCAACCCGCGTACCGACCGGGATCTTCCTTCTAGCGGAGATGAATGGAATGGATGACACAATGCTGTATTCTATTAATGATGACTCGTTTACTGAACTTTCTTAATCCTATAGTTTACACATATAATTCCAAATTCCAGTCACATGCCGCTTACCTATTCTAAACCTATTCTACTTAACTACAATCGATTCCTAAGCGAGCGGTATTATAATAAAATATAACGAAGTTAACCTTAAGTACGTCTCTGCAACTGACCAGTCAGCTAACTACATAGCTGGCAATCCCACTATTCACTAACTGTCACTAGCGGTCAGAGACCGCTGTCCACGTCTGTCCTAGTCCGTAGCCATAACTCTCACTGTCCCGAACTAACTCCCTGTCTAGCCAACTGTCTGGCTGTCCGTCGTCAACATTCGTCCACTCTTAAATATGACGCTGTCGTTATGGCAACAATGTGTGCGTAGTAAGTGATAGCGTGTCTGAGCGTGAATGTGGCCTAGGAGTATAATTAACTAATTTAACTAATAATAATAATTAACGTATATTATACAATCGTATAACAGCGTAGTATAACATGGTTACCTTGAATTACAAGAGTTATACTCTGCACGTGTCCATTCCGACTAATAACTGATTGTTCCAGCGTGGGCGTGTCGATTAATAGGCTATGCATATATTTGTCCATTTATTGCTGTAAGGCTCGTGGCCTGCTCGTTCTAGTTTGTTACGTGTCACTGGGCGCGTCCATCATTCAACGTATTCCATAGTCGTGTCGTCGCGTGGCTATTGTCAAGCGTATGCATGCATTCGTGCGCGCGTCCTTGATGCAGATGCGTCCGTGTGTGCGCGTGTATCTATGTCCGCCCATTCGTGTTGGTGTGTCGATGTGGCTATGTCCCTGTACGATATTATAATATGGTACTGAGGACGGGAGAGTTTTAGCACGTGCACAAAGACACGCACAAGAACACACAACTGACAACACGATTCATAAACAGACATGTATATACCACGTGTGCACCAGGATACGGAATATACACAACACAGTCCAGGACAGAACTGGATCTACAGACACGCCCATAAAGGAGCACACAGTGGCCCCCAGTCACGCGCGCACAGGACAGTCACATCACATGCATGAATAAAGCCACGCCCACAGATAAGCACACACGTGAACTAGCATACATCGACAGTGACACACATCGAATTTAACTTACATATACTACTCCGGATTATATACACAACATGCTTATACGAAAGAGGATTGTTGAATATATTGTGCCCATACTTTATTGTTGTGGTTAATCTAGTAATACGTACTGTATATACTGAACGTGTTGTCACGGATCAGGTGCAACTGTTTGTCACTAAGGTTTGTGAATATGGACTGACGTTACATGTTTCTAATAGAACATGGGAAGGCGGGCAGTTGGAGTTTTGGCGTTGGGTACCGTCACTTGTTGTTTTGGATAGCTGGTCCCACTCCACGACTTGAATATCAAACTGTAGATTGTGGCTAACTGTGCAAACGAGCCAGTGACAGTGTCCCAGCGTAAGATGTATTTTAATAAAGTATTACCGTAACTATAAAGACGCGTATGTGTTATCTCACCAGCCAGATGAAAGATCCTGATGATAGGCAAACTAACAGTATTAGAAAAGTGTCGGAATTTTACGTCTTTGATTAATTAATCTACAATTTAATAAACATTACATTGAATATTTGAAAGTAATTTGACCGAGAACTGATGCTGACAAAGGCAGCAACAATCTCAATTAGTTTCTGAATATTCAGCAGCTTGTCTGTATAGTTACCTGGAAATTTAGATTCTGTGAATTTAGGCTTCAAAGTTTCAAATCGTCATCGTCGTCGTCGTCGTCGTCGTCGTCGTCGTCGTCGTCGCTGTTTTCGTCGCCCCTGTATTCGTCCCCGTCGGCGTCGTCGTTGTTGTCGTCGTCGTCGTCGTCGTCGTCGTCGTTGTCGTGGTAGAGGTCAATCCATCAATGTATATTGATTAATGTGATGTGATATTGCAGATGTATCCATCCAGGTCTGGTCAGTGACTGATGATGATCATGTTGACCGTGTTCAGTTCAAGCGAATGATGGTTTATTATATTTAGCTCAAGCACACCAAATATGTTCATACTACGTATACTGATCTTGTAGTTTATGATGAAGATTATGTGTGCCTAGTTGCACCGAGCCCGACGGTATTCCTTAATATGGCTATTTTAATAGATTTCCTTGTCATTCATTTATGTTCCCGACAGAATTAACCACCAGCAGACAAAATCCATTAAGGCGTAAGATCCAAAATGAATGACAAGTCAATTAGAAGTAGGTGTACTTTGACATTCAGGTCTTTTTAGAATTACTTGTCATCATATCATCATCCCGTCGCCGTCGCCACCACTACCACTACCACCAACACGCCACCACCACCAGAAGCAGATGCAGCAAGTACAAGCAGCAGCAACAGCATTAGTATATTCAGTGGCAATCAGTTTCGAAAGGTACGACGGATTAAGTGATGAATTTGGGCGAGGTATCACTCGTCCATTTGTTACTTTTTTTAGGCCAATCAGCCAATTTATAGAGATTAATGTGGTGTGACGTTTTGTATGTATCATTCCAGATCTGTTCAATGAATAGTGGTGATCCTATTACCATTCTTCACAAATTGAGGAATCCAGTTTTAGCTATGCCCCGCCTATCTCTAGCTAAGCTCCACCCACGCTTTGACCGTGTTGGGATCGATCGATCCCTGCACTGTCAGAATCTGAATTTCCAGAAAAAAATATACAGGTAAGCGCCCTGTCAAATTAGTTTCTAAATAGTCAACAGGATGTTTATGAAATAGTATAGACATCCAAGTCGTGCAACCTGACGTACTATTAGGCGTTGAAGACGGACTAAATCGAGTCATTCATGGCGTAATTGATTATGACTTCAGCCCACATGCCACGTAGTTGATTATGACGCCATGTGATTGACTCAGAAACTGTAATCTGCCATTGCATATAATGGATAAGGATATTTGCTCTCACATACCATAAAGATTAGTATGATGTATTGCAATCATGTATGTTTGCAATAAAATGGGGTGTGCCCTAAAATCACGCAACTACAATGAGTCCTTCCTTTACCCTAGTTCCTTGTCCTCAGCCAGAGCTTTTAGCTCGCTCCGGTCCTTCTTCATATTTAGTGTATATGCAATCTTTCTCTTTTAGGCCTGTGAGTAGCAAATTTAGCAGGTGTGTGCTGCAGTGGACCTTTCCAGTTTATCCATCAATCATATGACGTCATAAACGGCTACGTAACGCGTAGGATGGCGTCATAATCAAGTATGGCATAAATGACTCGATTTGGTCCGTCATAAACGCTTAATAGTCGGACACGTTTTACGAGTTGTGTGGCTTCACTATTTAACAAACATTCTGTATACTATTTTGAAACTAATTTGAAGGGGTGCTGTTAGTGCCATAGGCAGCAACAGCACCCAGTCCAATTAGTTTCAAAATATCCAACAGCTTACCTGTTTAGTCGTCGTCGTCGTCAGCGTCCTTATTGTTGTAGTCATGGAGGTCATTGATGTATATTGATTAATGCGATGTGATATTGTAGATGTAAATTGATAGTCAGAGTGGTCCGAGATCGATGGATCCCAACACCGGCGAAGTGTGGGAGGAGCTTAACTAGAAATTGGCTGGACATAGCTAAAATTGGAAAGGTCCGTATTGTCCTTTGCGAGCTTTAAAGATGTTGATGTCGTGTGCATCATATTCCCAGATTTTCTGTACATGGGTGTTTGGTGATATCCTCTGAGCACGGTCATGTAGAGACGATAATTTTTAGGATCCAGCCACTGACAATGAGAACACGCGGCACATAGGGCTTAGCGCATCATATGAGAGAATGCTATCTGCTCCGGGATGTCGGATGCTGGTACAAAGGTGCATACGGTGGCGCGTATCTAGCTTATCTAGAAATGCATTTGCAGGAGCAGAGCTGTTACAAACTAGACGTGATTCTTGTAACGGTGATACACAAGTTGAATCATACAGGCGCGGTCGTTTTGTTTCGCAGAGACACTGATTCTATAACAGGAAGACTATGCTTCTTGTGATGTAACGCGCAGCAATGCCGGAAGAGATGTGCATGATTGAGACGAATATTTTGCTCTTCCCCCGTCCTTCCCGTCTCAATGTTGTCACTATATCCATCTGTATCTTATAGGCATCCTTGGGTAGACTCAAGTCTCGGGCATACTTCTCAATACTGGTATTTTAACACATTTTCATGATATCCATTTGCAATCATGGACAATGCGCATGGAAGTAAGTGTATTTTGAAATTTGTTTTTTAGCAGAATTATCTTGTTGAAGGAGTGCAATTAGTGCATTCTACCATAACTTCTCTAGAGGCTTATCAGTAACGAATATACTTATGGGCTCTAAAATGTAGTATTTAAGCCTTCATAACGGATGGTCAAAGTAGAATTAACTCACCAAAGAGTGATCACCAAACCGAGTCCGTTGAGCGGCATATCATCCAGGTCAACGTATGGGATTACAATATTGTATTATTTCACTATCTCATTCTTGTTATTTTTTAAGAGCCAAGCCAGTCATAAAGGGCAAACCTTAATAAATTGAACACGTCGTGGCTTGTTGCAACTGGCTCAGACAGAAAATCTCTTTTGAAGTTTTGGTGCACTTAGAGAGGTGTTTTGACCCAAAAGGAAATACGATCTCTAATTACTATATTGACTTTCTTATTTGGCTGTTAATATTTTCAACTTTGATCGACCGTATGTAGTCTCTACAATCATCTGAATTTTAGATCTGTTAAATAACCACATATGTCAGACACAGTCCACAATTTTGCATGATCATACAATCAAATACACGGGATTGAAAGGAAATTTGTTATTAATCCACGTGATTTTGTAATCTGCTGACGCTTCTCTAACATCAATTCCTTAATGCTTCGACATTGTGGCTCAAGTACTATATTATCATTTCATACACAACGTCATGGACATAGACGTCCCAATATGTGCCATGGACGTACTACCCAGATAACAACACTACGTTGGCCCAACGTTGGCCCAACTTACGTTGCAATATTGGCCTAGTATTGGCTGCCTAGGTTGGTTCAACATCATTCAGATCATTTAGATCATTGTCAGAATCCAGTTTTCAAGGTAATTATATAGAGGTAAGCTGTTGAATATTTGGAAATTAATTTTACTGGTCCGCTTTGCTACCAGCAACAGCGCCAAATCTGATTAGTTTCAAACTATTCAACAAACTGTGTATTAAATAGAAAATCCAACAAAGCCACACAATTCGTACACTTGGCGATCTTTTCCACTTTTATGACGGAGAATTCTCTATCAGTTATAATTGTGACGTCAGTATACACGTGGAGTAATTGTCTATGACGTCAGAGTGACAGATCGGGTCCATCTGCTGATCGCAATATCACTGAAAATCGCCAGAGTATATTGCCATAGTCACACCCAACGTGTCTGTGGAATCGCTCTCACAAAATGCAGAACATCAATGACGTGCTGAACGTTGCTGGCTGTCACAGGCGTTCGCATGGGTTGTGGGGAAATTGGACATGCCACCCCACCCCACCACCCACCACTCTGGATCTGGATGCCCACCAAAAATATTGGTTATATTCCCTTTACGTAGATGAGGAGACAATTTCACAGCTAAGCGAGGGTTCATATTTTCAGATATTTACATAAAAAAGCGGTAAATGGGATCTGAGCGTGTCTAGATTTCAAATGTTTCGAGAAGAAACCCCACAGACCCGCACACCCGCTTTGGAATGGCACCCCCAAGAAACACACACACTCATTTTTTGGCCTTCTGAATAATAATAAATTTCCCGCGGACGCCAATGGTAGTTGTTATATTTAGTCACGACTTATTTTTGCAATATGGGTAATCTATAAATACGTAAATTGACTGTCCCACATATATCACTCCGTGAGCTTGTAACATATCTGCAAAATAAACCGGCTGCCTCCCTGAGGGGTTTCTTTTGTGGCGTTGGTTTGGTTTTTTTTAGCTTTGCTAGGATGAAATGGCATTCTCCCGTATTGGCTCCTCTTGTGTCAATAGCGCCTCAAAGGCATGAAATTACTAGTCCTACTTTGATCTATTAACCCTTTAATTTACCAAGATTTTTAAAAGATGTACATTTTTGCTCAGAGAATGACAGGTTTTATACATTTACTTTAGGAAAATAGTTTTTAAGATGTGAATTTGGCCGGCTTGACGATTAAATGGTAAGGAAAATCAAATTTGTTCTTAATCAGTGTCCATTTGCAGGCCAAGAGACGACTATTTTTGAAAATGTACCACTGGAATGACTGGCTCTGTTACAGATCCACTCATTCTTATTGGTAAATTTTCAAAAATAGTCTTCTTCGCCTGCTGATGTACATTCCTAGAGAGCTCTGCAGAGACCACCTCTGGCCGACTAGACGATTAAAGTTGTCATACGAGAGGTTAAAATAACCTTATTTTAGCGTTCAATGCCCTAAACAGCAAACAGCTAATCAATTGCAATATTCCCACTCATTACACTCGTCATACTCCTTGTTAGTTCAAACGGGGATTCCACTTGACGATTTCATGGAAAAGGCTAGCACATTGTGTTAAAACGATGTCCGGGTTGAATGTTATTCAGTATGATAGAGGCGTAAGTGCTCATTATAATGGCTTTCTCGAGCCACTCAGTCAATGGTATATCTACTAGAGATTTCGTAAAGCGATTTGATTGAGCTCTGTTTCATCGTACGCCAGCAACGGTGAGTGGATCCATTACTATGTCACGTCGATATCTAGGTAAGCTCCTCCCACATCAAACGCATTGGAATCACGTTTAAAGGGGCATTACCTCCGACTGTAGGGCATAATGCCAAACCGGTGACGATGTCAATTTTCAAACCGGTTTGAACAGTATATCGCTTTTTAAGGGGCCAAGGATGAGTGAGTACAATTACTGTATGTACTATTTTTTCGATAAGCATGTAGCAAGTATACATGTTGTAGATATGGGATTCTCTTGTGGGAAGTCATGACCCCGCTAGATGTCTTATATCTTCGAGTAAGTCCTAAGAGAAATTTATGATTTGAAAATACCAGGTGAGCTAATGGACCGATTGACTGTATACTTTCAATATTTAGTTATTATTATTACATCAGCTAGTTGACATCAGCTAGTGCGGATGACATTCAGTTTCTAAGTAGATGGTGTGTGAATGTAGCACACTCAGGATTGTTGGATACCGTTTTATCGTCAAATTGAAATAGTCGAATTGATTGGAATGAGTCCCACGATTCTGAGTTGATGTGTATCTGAAAGTAGTTTAGATGAAAGTTGTTGCTGTTCGGTCGGCATACACATTTATGATATTCAGCAGTTGGTTGGATCGATAGTTTGGAAAATAATCGAGGTATAAGAATCATTGGAATCGAACGTGACAAAGGGACGTAGTTGATGACGTAGGCATTCTAGATTCTCACATGAGAATGGAACAACATCAGCTGGCAATGAGATCATACAGCTCATGTGCCTATTAACTCTAGCATCCTACAGGCTTATCCATCAATAGGCAATGGACAGGACACGGACATTGTAGCGTTCTGTAGGAATTAATAACATAATCGAAATTTGTATATCAACTATATGTCACTCATACAATGGCATGCAACAACAACACATTCCGTAATGTTGTTAGTTAGCTGACAGATCGCATCAAATCGGAACCAGCTACCACCGCTTTATCTATGTGAGGCATCATCTCCATAGAAGAGTAGCACAGAGTTTGATTGGTCAACATGACGTCATGATCAATGAGCGTCGATCAAACTCTGTAGCAGAGAATTAAACAGAATAGGTTTCGAAGTTGAAATCGAAATATAGGGATCGTTGATTGGTCAGAACGACCAACGTTTATTAGATAGAAACTTCTAGGAAGAAATAAGCGGAAGTTGATTGGTGGACTGATGGTCCGGGCCAATCAAGCTGTGCTTATAGCATACCTAGAAGAGTCATTTAACGGATTAAGGAAGAATCGAATTATTATGATAGCTATAGAACTTGGCTAGGGTGCCAAGATAAATTGTATATAAGTCAGAATTTCAGACTTATAAATTATTCAATTCACCACCGTGAATCATGAACGTCACGCTGACGTTCAGCACTGTGCGCTATTGCCTAGCATAACGAAGCTCTGTCGTATTTAACTTAGAATTAGATTAATCGCTGATTAGTATTGTACATCGATTGTACCAAGTGTGGATTTATGAGCTATTTTGCTCCTTGCTTTAATACCTTGTATATTTGTAGAATAAAAAGTTTAACTTACGTATATGTAAGTAATGAGTTAGTTAAATTTGTTAGAGTAGGAATCTAGTCTTGAGCTGGAGGAAATCTCCAGTCCTTACCTGAGGAACATCACGTCAGAAAGGCCCAGCAGTCAACATTAAATATCGTCACCTACCATCTGTCAGACGAGGCGAGCCAGATTGCCTTACTCCTTCTCCGTTACCGATAGCAGTTGTCGCAGCAACATTATCTGGTTACCGGTAACGAAGCGGGACTCACTACCGAAGAAGAAGACGCCACATCATCGAACCCCGAAGATCACAAAATCTTCAATGTGTTGTCTGGCACTTTTGACCTAAAATACACGCTCGCGACTTACTTTCTTTACCATCAAGATCAGGAATAATATATTTTTATTTTATTGACGCACTGGCAACGTGCGGTTTCAATTTCCATGCGCTAACTTAGCCGACAGTCATGCACCCATTAGTTTAATTTGTTGATCACCATCTCCCGGTCGGGGGATCGAACCGCCATTCTGCAACTCCGCATAGCATCAGCAACCAGGCATCTTTCCACTGGACCACCGCACCAAGACTAAAAGTCAAGGATTGGCCGACCAACTTTCACATGTCTGATATACTGACACACTGACGATTCATATGGGACTATCTGTGGATGCATCTACCACAATTCAATCCTAGGCGTTTACGCCTATTGTACTCTGACTCCAGCACGGCTCTGGCAGTATATGTATTTTTATTTTATTGACGCACTGGCACTCATTTCTGATTACGCAACTAATTGTTAAAATCTAGGTTCTTACGGACTAACAACAATTTGTGTTCAATTTACAATCGATTAATTCTAATGCTTGAGATGTATCGTTTGTCTGATCATCTTCACACGACGAACAACGGGATAATATACCTTAATTTTCGTTAATCAGTTACAGAATGTGTTATTATTTTAGACTGCTTGTTGAAAATTGCTAGTGCCATTGACAGCAACACCTTTCAATCAATTGCTTTCACTTTAACATTCTGATGGCAAGAGATCATCGAGTCATATCGTTTACATTGGTTAGACATCCCGGTAATGACTGATGATTGTGTCCCGTTACAAGGGGTGGGGCGTGTTAGAGCCTACGCCTATTGCATTAAGACTATTACCGGTATATAAAGCAAACTGACATCACTGGTCAAAGTGGTCGTTAACTTGTGATCTTACCTTTAAAGACTTATCTAAACATGAGGTGGGTTACATAGCTTTGTTGTGATACCTCCCTCGCTAAAAAATACAGCGCCAATAAACATGTTTATTTTGTATCCGATTTGCGACAATTTAAAAATCCCTCAGAATTCGCGATGTGAACAACGTGTTTAGTTTCGTGGTAGCTTTGAACAATTAGTCTTAGATATAGGTAATCATGTGTTTTGAGCGGAAAGGTGATAAAGAATTATTCACGCAGCATGAGACTCATCCATTGCACGCCAAACAAGCGTCAATCATACGTAGAGTAATTAATGAGAGAAATCTGTTTATACCCAATTAGATTATGTTAACGTTGAATACGAAAGACCAATAGAAAGTCAATCATTTACAATTTTCTAATTCATTATCGTGTACCTTAAATGTTTCGAAAGTAATTTGACTGGGATTTGGTGCTACAAATAACAGCAGCATCTTGCAGTCACATTAGTTTCAAAATATTGGAGAGTTTACAGACAGAGTGTAATTCATTCTAAGCAATTTAGTAGGAATAGAAAATAACGGAAATGTTGATTTTATATGTTCAAATGGGTCTGTGTTTTAACACTTTAATGGACAAATTTGGTCAATATGATTATATTTTTCTCATGGAACATGCAGACAACGGAAGATAGTTTTGAAAATTTACCCTTAGAGGGTCTGGTTTCGTTCTAGAGTCAGTCATTTCAGTGGTAAATTGTCAAAAATAGACTTCTTTAGGTCTGCAAATCGACAGTTCTCAGGACCACTACAAAGGCTGACTTAGCATCAATATTTTTAATTTAAAAAATATTAATCAGGATTGGTTAATCCGAAAATTTAAATAAACTCGGTTTTTCGGTTTGAGCATGATTACGGCGGCTTGCAAACGTCACCATATTGAACCGGTTTCCGATGTGAGATCGGTGTATCGCGCAGCTCTACCTCCGAGATATAAATAAATTTGGAAATTTTCCATATTTGTGTTGTAATATTGGTTTATTACTGCATACTTATTTTTATACCCGCATTCTGGTCCCATCACATATGTATGATTACTGTATTCTGCGGTTGTAGTAGTAGACACATCATACAGCTGCAATCAGTCCTTTTTCGCTTTTGTCCACTGTGTCTTGGCCCCAGCCGAACTCATTAGCTTCCTCAGATTCCATTCTTGACTTGAGTGTACCGAGTCCTGCTTTCTTGAGGTCAGCTCGTAGCACGCTTAGCAAAATGTCGGTAATATGAGATTTTCACGGTATTTGATTTTGTATTGTCGCAATACAGCTACCGTACTCTTAATACAGCATACTGAATCGCTCTGAGAATAGTTTCGCAGCTTTTCTCATTTTGTTTCAAATTGAAATAATCTAAATTTGTAAATAATGCTAAAGGTTCATCAATAAATGAAAAAATCTGGCAATTATGCACTGCGCTTAAAGATCGTTGACTAGACAAGTCCTCTATCCACTGTTCTTCAATCTATCCCCAGGAAGGCACGGAATAATGTCAACATTTATTGAAACCTCGCGCAATACTGGAAAAGCTGCAATCCTACCGTAATGCAGCTTTTTTCGTATGGCACCCACCATACAGAAAAAGCGGCGGTCCTATCTCAATGCATATTTAACAGGATTAAGCATTTCTGAACAGTTAGTCATGTTAGTAGCCCAATGCAGTTTTTTTCCATATGGCCTGCGCGATACGAAAAAAGTCGCAATCATAACTTAATGCAGCTCTTTTCGTATGGCACGCTGCAATCCTACCGCAATGCAGCTTTTTTCCAAATGACACGTACTTCCAATCATTATATAGTTCAGTGGACTGCCTCCAGAATCACAGGCGGTTTAATTTGCAACCGGGCCACCAACTTAGATATCTATGCCATTTTACATGTAATTCCTCAGACCTGCGTTTAAGTCATTTTTCCTGTACATCTGATTCTGTTTTAGATCTTTTTATGTTGGCCACTTCCATCACACATGCGCGCACGTACGCACGCACGCACACACGCACGCACGCACGCACGCACACACGCACGCACGAACGCTCGCACGCACGCACGCACGTACACACGCATGCATGCACGCACGCACTCACGCACGCACGCACACACACACACACACACACACACACCGACACCGACACACACACACACACGCACACGCACACGCACACGCACACGCACACGCACACGCACACGCACACGCACACGCACAAGCACACACACACACACACACACCCGCACCCCTTCTTGGCATGAGTAAACTGTGTAAAATATGTGTGTATAATAGACACGAAAGTATGGGCATACAGGACTATTTTTCAATATATATTGAAATTCCAGTAATTTAAGATTAGCTCGTTAAGGCATTTCGATATTGTCGCGATTCTGATACCCCACGGTACATACATTTACAGTATACCGAACAGCTCTAAAAATAGTTTCACAGATTTTCCCATCTTGTGTGATACTGGCAGAAGCTACAATCTGTAAACAAGCGACCCAAGGGGCCTGTATCACTCACCTAGAATTTAACTAGACAGATCATCGCCTATAAGTAGAACCCCAGGGGTTGGCCAAAACTGGTACAAGAACAACGATTATCCTAACAAATTTGGTTAAAATTGGTCCAGTGATTCTCGAGATGAACCCAAAATTGGCTGATCAGCTTTTCTTTGAACGAACTTGGATCCCTGTGCCCTAAGGATACTTTCTGCTAAATATAACTGAAATTGTCCCAGCAGGGTTGGGTTTTGGACTGTCCACGATACATACAATCTTGGATATTGCCCGATTTCTACTAACATCTTTAAAAATCTTCTTCGAAACCACTTCAGGATCGATTCAAAACCCCTGAAATATCAATTAGGGCATGTTTGTTCAAGACAACTTGATTCACCAAATGGTTCAGTGGCCATCTTGGATGACCTAGTTTTCGCAAAAACGGCTTCTCTAGAACCACTGAAGTGATCAGACCAATATTGGGGAGATATGATTAGAGACTACGAGCCATTAAAGTTTGTTCAAAGGAAGGTAATCCGTCAAAAAACATGGCCGTCGTGGACTAATCAAAATGTAGCGTGCTTGGCAGCCATATTCTTTTTTTTGTTTGTTGGATTTTGAGGCCGAAATTAGGTTTATATATATTTGTGGGTATTCTGATTTGATATATTATTTGACATTTTTGAAACTGTTGGATAAATGGTTTGGCAGCCATCTTGGATCTTTTTCCTGCCAAAAACTCCAATAGTTAAGCAATGGGAAATTTAAAATGTCTTCTCGAGTACTACGTTGCTGATTTCAATTATATTTGGCAGGAACAATCTTTAGGGCATAGAGATTCAAGTTTGGCAGCCATCTTGGATTTTCATTGCTTTTTAAAAATATCTTTATTAATCTTCACCTAATCCGCTTGGCGCATTAATTCAAAATTTATGAAATATGATCTAGGGGAAGAGCTGAACCAAATTTGTTCAATAGAACTTGATTGGCCAAATTGTTAGGCGGCCATCTTGTATGACTTAGTTTTCGCAAAACGATTTCTTCCGCATAACCGCTGAACAGATCGCTTATGATCAATTATGATTAGGGCTGAAACGCCATTAAATTTGTCCATGGAAAGTTGATATGTCCAAAAACGTGTCCACCATGGACCCATCAACAATTAACGTGCATTTTTAGCGTGCACATCTTGTATTTTCTGCACATTTCTGAGATCATAAAAAGACCACTTATTAACCACTGGACCAATTTTAATAAAACTTGCCTAAACCTTCTTCACAGAAATTTGATTGGTAAATCTTTACAGTGGTCATCTCATGTTCATCGGTTGTGCCAGTGGCCAATAATTCCAGCTGAGCGATATAGGCCCCTTGGGCCTCTTGTTTAATATCCACTGGAATGACTAACAGTTATGGGTGGCTTGTCATTAATGCTTACAGAAAAGATATGACATTTTCTTTAACATGTAAGGAATAATCTGTTAAATATTTGAATCTAATTTTCCTGTGAGCTGTTGCTGCATATATGAATAAAATAGATTCTAGTCAACGTAAATTCAAATTATTCAACAACTTTCCTGTATTGAGATTGAGATTTAAACGCTGGAATTTCAACACTTAAAGTGTTGATGTGGAAAATTGCTGTTGTAAAATTAGATATGCCAATAATGTAGGCTACTCGTCTTGGATTTCATGGCTGAAAGGATATCGTGTGATACTATTTAAATTGATTCAACATAACATGTAACTGGCCTTTATTTTGCAGGTGCCACTGAACCAATGCCTATACTGTCGCATCAGACTAACATACGCCCACCAACAAAGCTAGGCTGTATGTGGCCATACTTGCAGTCCTTTGATCCCTTGTGATGTGAAGTAACATTGCAACTGTAGGCTGCCGTCCGCCAATCATATTTCAGCTTACTTCACTTGCTAGGCGACACTTCAACCAGTAATCTAATTTACAATCACAACAACAACGATGGCAATGCTGTTGAAATGGGAATATATATTTGCAAAAGTTTGCAATAGTTTTTCTCTAAACGAGTTATCTGAGGAACAGAAAACATGTAGACAGGTTTTCGGTAACAAAAAACTGTAGTTTGGCTTACGCGCACGTGTAAATTTGTATACTTCCTTATTTCTTATTGAGCAATTCTATTGGTGGAAGCTGACTGACGGCAGCTCATTAACATTTATAAAGTTTCATGAACTTATCACAGGCATCAAAAACCTGTAAGCACGGTACTCGAGTCGATACAGGAGCGGAGTGAGAGGCTGAGGATCGTGCAATACGACGATGATACTACAGCAGTTTCAGTTACAATGAGCCGGGTGAGGTGCAGGTTAGCCCTGAACAATTATACATTGTTTTAGAATGATCAACATTTTAAAAGACTAGGTCATTTAAGCAGGATATTCATGTCTTCTGCGGGTAACCAAATTTCCAAATTGCACGTACTTTGTATACATTTGTAGACCTGATGCCAAGTCAAATGTTTGTTTTCCAGAAATCATCAAATGCGACAAGCCGAAGAGCAAGATTTGTTAATGAAATTACATTTTTTTTCTTGTTGAATGTCCATTTGCACCCCAAGAGAAGAGTATTTTGGAAAATTTACAATTGGAAATGCTGGCACCGTATTCGAGCCAGTCATACCAGTGGCAGACTTTCTAAAATACTCTTCTCTTGGCCTGCAAATGGACATTCCTCATGGCCACTGCAGATGCAGGTTTGATTACTAAAAAGTTAAAAATAATTCCACTATATTTTAAGTCCATAATGGCAAAACCGGCCTCTGCATTTATGTGAATTTTGTCAAACGGAAACAGTAAAGCAAATCTCAAAATGATCAAAATTCAGTTTTGTCCTCTTAGAGATGTAATCCTTAAATGGTCACAATTTTTAAATAAAAATAAAATCTTTGCCCAAATAAAAACCAAGAGGACTATTTTAGAAAATTTACCACTGGCACGACTGGCAAGCTTGTAGTCTGTAAATGAACCCTTTTGACTAATAAGTCACCGATTTAGATGAATTAATACGTGAATGGTCAAACTGACCAACACCTTTGGAAATTTTCATTTGCAAGACAAAGAAATTTTGTTAATAAATGACTGATTCGATACTTGACCCAGTCATTCATTTGGTAAATTAAAAAAGAAATTGGTCTTGGCTTGACAATAGACAATCGACTTTCACTAAGCAAAAGCTTGAAAATAAAGTTGTTAAAATTGTATACATTTAGAGGCTTCAATTGTGAACCCTAGATGTAATGGAACGAAATACATCTTAACATATGATGATTTAATTACGTTTAAATTAATATAATTTTTTAATTTATGATTTTAAATTAGAGACACAAGTCCCTAATTCAAATTCACAATTAAAAAATTATAATAATTTGTATGAAATGAAATCATATGTTAAAATTTATTTCGTTTCATTGCATCGAGCTACACAAATTAAGTCTCTAAAAGTATATAATAATAACAATTTTATTTTCCGGCATTCTTGTGTGAATGTGCACCTCTAAGCCTTCCATGGCCAAGCCGGTTAAAACAAGCCTTTGTATTGAGGAATGTAGATGTGCCCTGTACATTTGCAGGGCAAATGAAAACAATTTATTAAAATGTAACACTGACATGACTGGCTCGATAACCACCATCTTTTTGGCTTGCAAATGGACAATCACGAAGCAAAGAATTTGATTTTCCTGACAAATTTTGACAATTAAAATATTATGGATAATGATCGGAAATTGGTTGTGATAGTAAGTCAGTCAGTGCCTGATAGACTCACAACCAAAACAGCTACTTAATCTACCCATTGGCGGTGAAAGTCAGTCAGTCAGTTCCTGATAGATTCATCGCCAAAGGGACGATATTAAGTTCATGCATATCGATGCATTTCAAACACTGATAAGAGTGGCTTGGCGGTGAAAGTCAGTCAGTCAGTGGCTGACAGAATCACCGCCAAAGCAGCTACTCAATCTAACCTATGGCGGTGAAAGACAGTCAGTCAGCGCCCGATAGAATCACCACCAAAGGGAAGAAATGCAATTTATGCATATGCATTTAAAACACTGATATGAGGGACTTGGCGGTGAAAGTCATTCAGTCAGTGCCTGATAGAATCACCGCCACGGCAAAGATATGAAGTTCAAGCATATGTACTTAAAACATTCATATATACGTAGGGGTTTGGCGATGAAGGTCAACCAGTCAGTGCCTAATAGAATCACCACCAAGCCAACAACCTTATCTAACCTTTGACGATGAAAGTCAGTCAGTCAGTGCCTAACATAATCATCGCCAAAACAGCTACTCAATCTAACATTTGGCAGTGAAAGTCAGTCAGTCAGTGCCCAATAGAATCACCGCCAAGCCAGCTACCAAATCTAACCTTTGGCGAAGTCAGTCAGTCAGTAATTGATAGAATCACTGCCAAAGGGAAGATGTGTAATTCAAGCATATGCATTTAAAACACTGATGTAGGGATTTAGCGGTGAAAGTCGGCCAGTCAGTGGATTGCTTGAAACACTGACATGCGCTTGGCGGTGAAAGTCAGTCAGTCAGTGCCTGATAGAATCACCACCAAAGCAGCTACTTAATTCGGTGGTGAAAGTCAGTTAGCCAGTGCCTGATAGAATAACCGCCAAAGGGAAGATATGAAATTCATGAAGTTCAAGCATATGCATTTAAAACCTTGATATAGGGGTTTGGCGGTGAAAGTCGGTCAGTCCGTGCCTAACAGAATCACCACCAAAGCAGCTACTCAATCTAGACCTTTGGCGGTGAAAGTCACTCAGTCAGTGGATTGTCTGAAACACTGACAAGAGCTTGGCGGTGGAAGTCGGTCAGTCCGTGCCTAACAGAATCACCGTCAAAGCAGCTACTCAGTGTAACCTTTGAAGTTCATGCATATGCATTTAAATAATTTAAAAACACAATGATCTGAGGGGCTTGGCGGTGAAAGCCAGTCAGTCAGTGCCTAATAGAATAACCGCCAAAGGGAAGATATGAAATTCGTGCATATGCATTTAAAACACTGATATTTGGGTTTGGCAGTGAAAGTCAGTCAGTCTGTGCCTGATAGAAACACTGTCAAAGGGAAGATCGGAAGTTCAAGCATATGCATTTAAAACATTGATATAGGGGTTTGGCGGGGAAAATCAGTCAGTCAGTGCTTGATAGAGTCACCGCCAAGCCAGCTACCCAATCTACCCTTTGGCAGTGAAAGTCAGTCAGTCGGTGTCTGATACAATCGCCGCCAAGCCAGCTATCCAATATACCCTTTGACGGTGAAAGTTAATCAGTCAGTGGATAGCCTGAAACACTGACCTCAGAATGGCGGCAAATTTCAGAAAATTTCTGGCAACGCCCGGCCATTCAGAATTTTCGTGAAGATTTTCGTGAGATTTATATTCGTGTAAAGTAAACATGAAGGATTAACCAAATTTGTACATGTACACAGTTATTTGATTTTTGATTACCGGTAATCATGATTATTAGCTCACCTGGCCAGATGGGCCAAGGTAGCTTATTGCATGGCGTCCATCCGTCCATCAAAGCACAACTCCTACTGTACGCTTTGACCAGTTTACACCAAATTTGAATGGAAGGATCCTATGGTGGTAGCCTCCAGAACCTTTTTTTCAGAATCTTAATTGGTAAATCAAGGATGTTATGCAAAATTTATCGAAAATTATTAAAACCCATTTCCTCCTTAGCTGCTTAATGGACATTTGGCTAGAAGGACCATAATTGTGGCAGACTCCAGAAATACGATTCACAATTTTTTGGTTGAAAATTCTCCTTAACCGCTTGAAGGATTTCAACCAAATTTGACTAAGGATTATATTGTGCTCGGCTCCAGCAACTCTTTAGAATTTTAGTGGGTCCTTTGTTGGGGTGAAAATCTTATTTTATGACAAATTTACTAGAAATTGGCAGAATCCATCTCATCATTAACCGCTTGCTGGATCAAAACCAAATTTGGACAAAGGATGCTATGGGGGTCCACTCCAGAACTTCTGTTTAGAATTTTAATTGATCAATATTTTGGGTAAAAATCAGGGTTCTAAAATTAGAAAACATGTTAATACATTTTGAAGACGATGTAAGAAATATCCTGTTGAATATTTTGAATTTAATTTGATTTGAAACCATTGAACGATTCGGATAAAGTTTTAAAATATTCGATAGTGTGTTTTATTTTGTTTTGGAAACATGTTGTTTCTGATCTTGACTCTGATCTCAAGATGTCCAGTGAGCAATAAAATTCATTGTGATTTTGCCTGGCCCCGTGTGTTAACATACCCTATCCAACCATGATAGTATACTACAGCATTTTTATTTCATGACACCATCACATACACAATGTGTGATGATTAAAAACAAGATGGCTAGACACTATTGATGCAATCCTCATCTTTAACACAGATTAACTGCCCTTTAATGGCTAAATTTAATCAAAGATATGAAGGGATTGGCATATCTTATTAAATGTCCATTTGCAAGCCAACAGATTGCTAATTTTGAAGAATTAACACTGGAATGAGTGACTCTTTTACTGAGCCAGTCATTCCAGTGCTAAATCTTTTAAAATAGTCTTGGCCTGCAAATAGACATTCCTCAAGATCACTGCAGAGGCCGGTTTTGGCCGGCTTCGTCTTGAAAGGGTTAACACTAAAACCTTTTGACCAGACCAGAAATGAAAAATTATATTACATGTAAATTTAATATATAATTCTGTTAATAATTTGACAGTTCGTACAACGTCTGGAGGGTGGCGGGAAGAGGGATGGGGTATGGTATGGTAACCCTTTGTCCAATACGGTTAATTCCGATAGGCGTAGACATCGTGTACATCCAGAATGCTTCCTTTCCCCTGCATTTAGGGATGTTTGTGTCCGCATTGAGGTCCTCCCTAAAGACCTGTATGATGCAGTAGAACAAGTTTGCCTTTAAGTTGTTAGGACGGTTTAACCCTTTAACACTCATATCAGCCAAAAACGACGTCAGCAGTGGTCTTAAGAAATGTCCATGTGCAGACCAAGAGAAGACTATTTTTTAAAGTTAGCCACTGGAATGACTGGCTCGATAACCATGCCAGTCATTTCAGTGATAAACTTTCAAAAATAGTCTTCTCTTGGTCTGCAAATGGACATTTTCTGTGAAAGAATTCAATTTTCTTAAATAAATTTGAGGGTTAAAGGGTTAAATCGTGAGCTATTGGTGAGTCCTTCTGATGTCCTATATCCCTGAAGTGATCTTGAATTTGAATTCATGTTTAGTATCACCTACATACGGTGTGCGGAAGTGGGTGCATGTGATGAGATATACGATGTTGCGAGTTTTGCAGTTCCCACTGATTTTGGCAGTGTAAGTAATTTGAAATATAGCACAAATAAGTTGTTTTGAAAGTATTCTAAAAATTTTATTTTAAAGATTTTTTATGTAAATAATGTAATAAATTAAATTGCCCTTCATGTACATTTCATTGTTCTGTGACCGTTCAACAAGGCAGCAAATATACTGTTAACTGTTGTCTATTTAAGACTGTTGTATATTTAACTTATTTGTGTTTTTGATTTGTTGATGAAAGACCAGATTTGCTCTTAGAAATGGGGAATGGGTTATATTGGAATCACCTTGTCTGTCCACATTTTGTATGGAGATGCATTCAGCCAGTTTAATAAAATTAATATTTAAAAAGAACGGTTTCAAATAATTTAAGCCCTGAGGTAAGCTGTTGAATTTGTCACTATATTTGATTGCGTATTGGTCAGAACTCAAGTGCTACAGTGAATGAAAAGATGGTTTAGAATGTCAAGAAAATGGCCAGAATCAGCTTGAAAATTTTAAATAGAACAACAAAAAAATAAGTCACACTTGTTGCCATTTCACATCAAATTTATCAAACTTGTTTAGTCTGATCTTATTTGCAATTCTCTAATGCGTGTTACAAATGAGATCTTACTAAATTCCTGTGATAAATTTGATATGAAATGGAAACTTATGTAAAATCCTCTGTCTTCTATCAATTGCCTAATGTACATTTTCTTGTTCAGTCCATGTTCTCAGTTATTATGTAAATTTTATTTAAAATTTATGTAAATAATGTAATACATTAAATTGTCTTTCATGTACATTGCCTTGTTTTGTGACATTCTGTCGTGGTGATTATTTTGAAAAGAATGTTGCTGCACATGTTAGATGGTACCAGTACCACCTGAAGATGTGCACGTGCCTTTCGTCAAAATACATCCGTTTTTGCCAGAGTTACCTCCAAGTCCTGAACAATGCAAAATTTTGAAAAATTGTCTATACCAGCTTTCGAAGACTTCTGAACCTTTGCTCACAATCATTATTCATTGGCATAATACTTCTGTGTTTTGAATTGATTTCAATGAAATCCATCCATATTCTCCCATGAACTACTTACAATTAACCACACTTTCTTGCCCGAAAATTAACCAAACTTTCTTGCTCTGGTAAGATCTTATGAAGCTATTCTCACAATTCCTTTGTATATATTAAGAGACAGTGCTATGCTCCCAAATGTCTTCACTAGTCATATTGCTTCAATACACAGTACTATGATTCTGTTTCAATGGAATCCTCCCATATCCAATATCCCATATTTGCCAGAGCTACATGTATAATGCAAGAAAACCGCTTGTTGCCATTTCACATCAAATTTATCAAACTTGTTTAGTCTGATCTTATTTGCAACTCTCTAATGTGTGTTCCAAATGAGATCTTACTAAGCTCATGTGATAAATTTGTATGAAATGGAAACTTGCGTAAGATTCTCTATATCTGCTATCCATTGTCTTATGTACATTTTCCGGGCGGCAGGGAAGGCCGAAATGCTAACAGTCGACAATCATCGCCATTGTCGACAGGGTAGAGTGAAATGTTGACAGTTACAATTGGCGCTATCGTCGACAGGGAAGACTGAAATGTCGACGGTCGGCAATTGTCACCATCGTCGCCATTGTCGGCAGGGAAGACTGAAATTCCGACAGTCACAATTGTCGCCATCGTCGCCATTGTCGACTGTTGACAGGGTAGAGTGAAATGTCGACAGCTACAATTGGCGCTATCATCGACAGGGAAGACTGAAATTCCGACAGTCACAATTGTCGCCATCGTCGCCATTGGCGACTGTTGACAGGGTAGAGTGAAATGTCGCCAGATACAATTGGTGCTATCGTCGACAGGGAAGACTGAAATGACAGTCACAATTGTCGCCATTGTCGACAGGATAGAGTGAAATGTCGAGAGTTACAATTGGCGCTATCATTGACAGGGAAAACTGAAATGTCGACAATTGTCGCCATCGTCGACATTGTCAACTGTCGACAGGATAGAGTGAAATGTCGACAGTTACAATTGGTGCTATCGTCGACAGGGAAGACTGAAATGCCGACAGTCACAATTATCGCCATCGTCGCCATTGTCGATTGTCGACAGGGTAGAGTGAAATGTTGACAGTTACAATTGGCGCTATTGTCGACAGGGAAGACTGAAGTGCCTTCGTCTTCTTCTTTTTGATCGCTGGTATCACACTTGGAGAGCGTTCTCAAGATGAAATCTGTGGTTTTCTGCAGTTCTTCCACATGGCCATACAGCTTTTCAAGAAAAGAGGTTGACAAAGGCCAGATCTCTTCTCTCCTCAGCTGATATGTACTGCAACATTGAAGTATGTACTCTGTGGTATGTTTTGCTTCTCCACAAGGACAAGCGGGCGATGTCGTAAGGTGGAACCGCCTGTACATGTGTTGGTTTAGTCTGTTATGTCCAGTTCTGAGACGAAAAATGGTCACTTGCTCTGGCCTCGAGAGATGATGGTAGGCATCTTCTGATTGATGTGTTCTATAGAGTGACTTGATGATAGTCTTCATCTCTGTATGTGTAATCATGTTTTCTGTCTGATTCTCCTCTGCACCCACCTTTGCCATCTTGTCTGCTTCCTCATTTCCTTGGACTCCACAGTGTGAGGGGATCCACTGCAATGCTATCCGAAAGCATTTGATGGTTTGTAGTGCTTCTTCAAGTTGTGGCAGCTTACCTTTGGTGATAGCCTCAAGGACGGAGCGGGCATCAGATAAAAAGACAATCTGTGCAATAGGGACTGCTGTTCTGCTGATGGTATTAGCTGCATGGACCAGTGCTTCGACTTCAGCTCTGTAGTTTGTGCAGTGTTTGCCTGTCGGTATTGCAGCTGACACATGTTGTCCGTTTGGATACTGTATGTGCAGTCCGCACCTCCGCTCCTAATTGCATCTTTGGCTGATCCATCTGTGTGGATCCTTATCCATGTCTCCTGAGGGTACATTTCTTCCAGCATGGCTAGGATCAGGGCCTTCTTGCTCACATCACTGTGTTCATCTTTGGTTGTGAGATGAGGTACTGTGGTGCGAATAGCTATGCTCTCTAGTTTGTTTTCCCAGGGTGGAGGATCAAGGGTGTGGTTTGGGTGTTCTATTTGTGCTGGCAACATTTCTTGGTGTTTCCTTTGAAGTGCTTTTGTCTCTTTCACAACACTTGATCCTTTAAGTCTTCCTGATGACAGCTGTGCTTGCCTGATCTTCATCGGGTGGTTGTTGAACGATTTGAACTTTGCAGCTTGGATCAGTGCTTTGCATTCCCTTCCTTTACTAAGTGGGGGGGATGCCTGCTGTCTGCTCCCTTTTTTCTGTTTGTGTTGATCTCATCCACCAGTGATGATGCGCAGTGCCTGGTTTTGTACTCTGTCGAGGTTCTGTTGATGAGATTTAGCTGCCGTCATTCATAAGCCGGATCCATACTCAAGGTGTGGTCGTACGGCACCTAGGTGGATGGTCTTGGGGATCCTTTCATTGGCACCCACACTTTGTTCCTGCCAGCTTCCTCATGATGTTTAGCTTTCTTCTGGCCTTTGCCTCTGCGTTCTGTATGTGCTCTTTCCATGTTAATCCTCCGTCGTAGGTGACTCTCAGGTATGTCTGCTTGTCCTCGTCCTCGAGTGGAGTACCGTCCAGTGTCAGATTGCCAACCTTGGTTTTGGTGGACAGTGAGAATAGCATGGCTGATAATTTTTCTTTGTTGATGGTAATACACCAGCGATTGGCCCAAGCTGTAATTCTGTCCAAGGCGAGCTGCATTCTGTACGTGGCAGTCGTTGTGTACTCCTCGGTATACCAGAGTACGAAGTCATCTGCATAGAGGGCTGTTTGGATCCCATTGGGCAGCTCTGCTACAATGTCATTAATGAAGAGTATGAACAGAGTTGGTGATACTACTCGCCTTGTGGTACCCCTTGTCTCAGCAATACACTCTCTCCAGATTGTCCATCCACCGGCACCCTAGCTCTGCGATTGTGTAGGTATGACTTGGTCCATCGGAACATGTTGCCACCGATGCCTGTGCACTGGAGCTTCACGAGGAGGCCATCCTTCTACACCTTGTCAAATGCCTTCTGCAGATCGATAAAGGCAGCTAGCATCACCTTCTTGGCTTGAAAAGTGTCCTCTATGACCTGTGCATGATGTGTTGTTTGATCTTCTGTGCTCCTGTATTTTCTGAAGCCAGCCTGCTCTGAAACTATAATGTTCTCCGACTCCAGGTACCACTGCAACCATTGGTTGACGATGCGTTCCATGGTCTTGCATATGCAGCTTGTAAGACTGATAGGACGGTAGCTCAGTACTTTCGTCTTGTTCTTCCCTTTTTTCAGAATAGGGGTCATTCTGGCTTCCTTCCAGCACTGAGGAACCTCTCCATTGGTCCAACTGAGATTAAAGATGTCTAGCAACTTGCGGAGAGATGCATTACCAAGGTGTTGGATCATTTCATTCGCAATGCCATCTGGCCCGGTAGATCTCTTCTTCTTCAATTGGCGGATAGACTTCTTCAGTTCTGCGAAACTAATGTCAACTTTCATTGCATCGTGAGTGTTGGTGTCTGTTCTTTCCTTTTGCTCTTTTCTAACCTCTTTTTGACGTATTCGTGGTATAGAAATGTTGCTTTCTTTTGCATATGCAGCCATCTGCCCTGACAGTGTTTGTCCATCTTTTTCAAGAGTAATCTTCTCTCCCCAGACACCCTCATCATTCAGTGCTTTAGTCAGTCTCCATAGCTTTGTGGTGTCTCTCTCTAAATTAAACCCTGCCGTCTTTTTCCTGCAGCTTCTTCATTTGGCCTCCGGCTTGGTCTTTAGATACCTGGCTTTAGTTTGTTGTAGTGTGAAGTGGTTTTCATGACAGGGATTACCCTCTGTATCTTCTCTGGCTTTCTCTAGTTTATCATGTGCTGCTTGCAGTTCTGTTGTCCAGTAGGGGCGGTAGCTTTTCCTGAACCCTCGAGGAATCGCTCCGTTGGAAGACTTGAGGATACTTGAATTAAATTCCTTGACCGCATTGTTGATGTTTCTCCCTTCTACTGCTATGTTTTGGGTAAGCTCATTGGAACGAATGCCGAAGAGACTCCAATTTGCCTTTTTGTAGTTCCACCTTAGATGTTGAGGTGAACTTGTCGAAATACTTCCAGAAAGAGAGAGAGGAGGACTGGGCGGTGGTCGCTTCCTCCTAACTGCGATCCACCCACTCTACTGAGGTTTCTGTGAATGTCTTCTGTACAAAATGCCAAGTCCGGCATTGTTGTCGAGTGCCACCGGCGCGAGTAGAAGGTAGGTTGATCTGTGGGATCGTTGACAAGTAAAAGATGCTTTTCATCTTGCCATGCTTCAATGTCTTCTCCTCGTTTATCAAGTGTTCTGTATCCCCCATCTCTGAGACTGGCTATTAAAGTCTCCTGCAATGAGGCAGTGGCAGTTCGGGACCTGGATTGTGTCAAGTGAGAGATTCTTGTTATTAGGGCAGTAATAATTGACAATGTCAATCACAGAATTGCTGGTTGTTACCTTGATCTTGATATATTCTGCCTCTTCCATAAAGGTTTTGATCTGGCTGGCGTTCACGCTGTTTCGGACCAAGGTGATCACCCCGCCTTTCTTTCTTCCTCTTCGATCACACCGGAAAATCTGGTAACCTCTGATCTTAAATGGTTTTCCTTCTTGCAGGTGGGTCTTTTGGATGTAGCAGATAGCAATCTTGTTTTCGTACAGGAACTGTTCGAGCTCTGATTTCTTGTTGGTAACCCCTTCTGCGTTCCGCTGCATGATGTTGATACTGGGGTTCTCTTTGGGTTTGGTCTTCTCTTTCGGTTGGCCAGTAGCTCTCCATCCTCGTCCCCTGGCTCCACAAGACGAGTTGATGGGCGCTCCAGTAGCTGAGGGTGGGCTCCTTCGAGGCGTGGAGCCCGGCGCTGAACCTGCCTGGCGGATCCTCACAGGGCGATCACCATTTCGGTTGATTCGTTCGCCACGTTTCATTCATTTGACTTGTCCATAATGCTCTGGTTAGCCCCTCCAAATGTCTGGATTGACACCCAGTGGGTTACACCCCTGCGCCACGTTGGGGCCGAGCATGTCGTCTTAAACAGGTGACTGAAGTGCCGACAGTCACAATTGTCGCCATTGTCGCCATTGTGGACTGTCGACAGGGTAGAGTGAAATGTCGACTGTTACAATTGGCGCTATCGTCGATAGGGAAAACTGAAATGCCGACATTCTACAATTGTCGCCATCGTCGCCATTGTCGACAGGGAAGACTGAAATGTCGACAGTTACAATTGGCGCTATCGTCGACAGGGAAGACTGAAATGCCGACAGTCGCAATTGTCGCCATTTTCGACTGTGAACAGGGTAGAGTGAAATGTCGACAGTTACAATTGGCGCTATCGTCGACAGGGAAGTCTGAAATGCCAACAGTCGCAATTGTAATCATCGTCGACTGTCGACAGGGAAGACTGAAATGCTGACAGTCGCAATTGTCGTCATCGTCGACAGGGTAGAGTGAAATGTTGACAGTTACAATTGGCGCTATCGTCGACAGGGAAGACTGAAATGTCGACCATCGACAATTGTCACCATCGTCGCCATTGTCGACAGGGAAGACTGAAATTCCGACAGTCACAATTGTCGCCATCGTCGCCATTGTCGACCGTTGATAGGGTAGAGTGAAATGTCGACAGTTACATTTGGCGCTATCGTCGAGTGGGAAGACTGAAATGCCGACAGTCGCAATTGTCGCCATTGTCGACAGGGTAGAGTGAAATGTCTACAGTTACAATTGGTGCTATCGTCGACAGGGAAGACTGAAATTCCGACAGTCACAATTGTCGCCATCGTCGCCATTGTCGACTGTTGACAGGGTAGAGTGAAATGTCGACAGTTACAATTGGCGCTATCGTCGACAGGGAAGACTGAATGCCGACAGTCGCAATTGTCGCCATCGCCGCCATTGTCGCCTGTCGACAGGGTAGAGTGCAATGTCAACAGTTACAATTGGCGCTATCGTCGATAGGGAAGACTGAAATGCCGACAGTCGCAATTGTCATCATCATCGACTGTCGACAGGGAAGACTGAAATGCTGACAGTCGCAATTGTCGCCATCGTCGCCATCGTCGCCATTGTCGACTGTCAACAGGGTAGAGTGAAATGTCAACCATTACAATTGGCGTTATCATCGATAGGGAAGAATGAAATGTCGAGAGTCGACAATTGTCGCCATCATCGCCATTGTCGGCAGGGAAGACTGAAATTCCGACAGTCGCAATTATCGTCATCGTCGACTGTCAACACGGAACATTGAAATGCCGACAGTCGCAATTGTCGCCATTGTCGACTATCGACAGGGAAGACTGAAATGCTGGCAGTCGCAATTGTCACCGCCATCGCCATTGTAGGCAGGGTGCAGTGAAATGGCGACAGTTAGCATTGGCGTAGAGTGAATTGAAGTACTCCCAAACCTGAATTAGCTCGCATGAGGTGGTGTTCATGAAATTCTGTTTGTCACGAAATTTCGTGTAAAGAGTCATGAAGGATTGACCAAACATGGACCATCTTTGCTGGGCACCTTTTACAGACAGCGGCGACATATTACACATCTTGTATAGTGCATCATTGGAAATTATGCTGTCTGGCCATCGGTGTCCAGTGATGGTGCGTAGGTGTTTGCGGTGGCTGGCATCGAGTTTGTCTAGAGCTGCCTTTGGCGCTGCCCAGCTGTTACAGTTATACAGCATCAAGGCTCCGCAGGTTGCATTTTATAAAGGTGGTCTCTTTATCAAGGGCATCTTTGATCTACGAATCCCTAGCTTCCAGAAGGACCGGAAAGCTATGTTCCCCAGGACGCAGCGTGCAGAAATGTCAGCAGTACTACAAAACAGTGAGCCCAGGATTTTACTTTTCCTCCATGGTTCGCCGCCACGAAGTGGGCCGTAATTTTCTATAGTTTTATGCTTTGCGATAGGTATATGTGGGTGAACTCTGTTTTGGATTCATTCATAAAGAGATTCTCAATTTTTAGTTTGCTTGCAGCTATTGGGAGAAGTTCGTCATGGGTTTCTTTTCCTCGTCTATGAAGTCTACATCGTCGGCATATTCCATCTCTAGTGGCATGCCCAGTATTGACACTGGGTGGGGGGGGTGGTCTTGTGGAACTTTCCCGCACAGATTTCAATGCGGCAGCAAGGTAGCAGGTGAAAAGCACCGGAGATAGACCATCCCTCTGCGGGGAGCCGATTGATGTCTCAACCTCGACAGACTTCACTGACTTGACGCGTACTCTCGGCTTGATGTCGTAGCTCATCTTCATTGCAACTGGCCTGACATAGTACATCTAGGGGCGTTTAATTGTGTCGAAGGCTCGTGACATGTCAATTCCCATTTTGTGGAAGTCCCAGTGTTTGGGCATGACTACCGACACAAGCATGCGTTCAGCCCATACACTGTCTGTGCAGCTGCGTCCACATTTGAAGCCACTTTGACGTGATCTGGTGACGTAATCGATCTTGTCTCGGATGCGGCATAGAGTAACATTGGATAGGATTTTCCGCATGCTGTTGAGGAGCACAATGGGCCACAGATTGGCTGGAGGCCCCAGGTGGCTTCTTGGTCTTGGGTAGTCCGATAATGGTGCCTTGGCCTACAGCGTTGATGGGAACGTGGTGCATACAAGATGAAATGATTGGGTGCGTGATCGGTTTTGAGATAATGTCACTTACATATTTGAATAGTTCATTGCTCATGACATCAGGTCCAGATGCACATCCATTTTGCAGGGCTTTAAGTGCCTTCTCAACTTCTGCTGTTCTAATTGGTGTTAGTAATGAGCTGGGGTCGACTGAGAACGGGTACCAGGGCTCATCATCGTTGTCAGTGAACTGTTTATTAAACCATTCACGGATCGCCTCGGCTTTTCCCTGGTCAGTCCCGATAAGATGTCCTTCAGAGTTATGTACAGTGAGTGATGGTGTGTAGTCAGTAACTCTCAGGGCTCGGGCTGCCAGAAACATTTTGTGACAGTCATCCGTGGCAGTGATTTCATCTGCTAGGGAGTCTGCCTGTTGAATAGCAAGATCTTTAAAGCGTTCGCTAATGTGGCACAGAATAATATTGCGCTCCCGTCGTAGTTTTGTGCGGGCTTCACTTTGGCCACTTTGACAGATGCGCAGCCATAGCGCTTTCTGCTCTGCTGACAGTTTTACTACTAGCGGGTCGTCAGTATACCTAGTTTCGTTGTTTTTAAGAACACCTATGGTGCTGGTAGCGGATGATTCCATAAGTTTCAGTATTTTGGTTCGGGTTTCGTTTGGATCAGAGCCGACATCGATGTTAACTATCTGCTCCATGAGGGCTTTTTTGTATGACATTTGCGTGTCAGTGTCGCTGATGAGCTTGGGTAGGTTATAGGTGACTCTACCCTCTTACCTGGTATGGTGTTTATACATTAGGTAGAGATCGTTCATCTGAAGGAATGCAATGACTAGCTTATGGTCAGAATTGAGGTCTGTGTCTCCATACGAACGAGCGTTCCGGAGTAAGGGTTTTGCTTCTGTCTTGCATAGTATGAAGTCTATTTGCTTGAAGACAGCTGTTGTAGCCTTAGAACCTTTTGGGGCTTTGCGATCAGTAATGTGTCCAGTCTATGTTGTCCGGTGACGGCATGGGTGTTTGAAAGCCGGATTTGTGACAAATAGGCCATTGGAACTAAGGAATGCCACCAGTGCATCTCCATTGCTGTTGTGTGTGCCCTCTCCATAGGATCCCATGCATAAGCCAAGTCGTGAACTTTTGTCCGCAATCTCCACAGACGAACAGTTGCCATATAGCTGGGATTGTAATGACGGAGCTCAGTTCTGCATAGAAGGAATCTAATATTGCAGGATTCTCTTAGTCTTTTTCGGTATGTGGGCCGTATGCGTTGACAATTCGACGCTTAGTGATAGTGTGTTTTCGCGTAGGTATAGCCAGGTCGATGAATGCCACGCGATCACTGACGCATCCAAAACTAATGACATGATCCAAGACCCTTGGTTCGATTACGAAACCTAAGCCCCGGTATGTGGCCTGTTTTTGCTCCATGAGCACTAGCTTATGGCCTTGTGTAGTTGCTGCTCTGAGTGTTTAGCTACTTTAGTCGCTTGATGCATGCAATATCGATGTTATAGTGTTCACAGTCTGCACCTAAGGTTTGCCTCCTTGATGTTGCACTCAGGCCACGTACATTCCACATAGCTATGGTAAGCTCCTGGGAAGATTGAGTCGTCCGAGGATGTCGAGCGCAGTTCCTTGTTTGAAGAAGGGTAGACATAATCAGAGTTGCCTCTGTATGCGGATGTCAGCCCGAAATCCTTGATTCCTTAGTTTCCCAACACAGTTGGTACTTACGGAGAAGACCGGCGTGAAAGTATTATCTTTCTCCCCCAACCCCATCCCACCCCCGCCATCACACATATTTGTTGTTATTTATTATATTTTCTATAAACTCTTGTGAGCGAGTGGATGAGTTTTTCAATTTAGGGAAACATTATATTGACGAAACTATACAAATAGCAAGAACTCAGAGAAAATCGTCAATATGTCTAGACACTTATTTTGTCGACAGACAAAATACTTGCGCCACGACCATCCACGTTCGAAAACATCAAAAGAGAGACACGCTGCCAGAACAGAAACCACATAAATTATATCTTGATATCAAACAAATAAGGCGCATACTATATTTTGCTTATACAAGACGAGCAATGAATTGCAAGCGACCACACAGTAGCAAATACTCTGGTTTCTAATTTATAATGGACTCACATTCTGAAGTATATATTGAATTAATTCGAGGCTATATGTTTGTGTACAAAAGCTTATATGTACCTTTCCCTGCCATAGATGATGGTCAGGCCTTAGAACACATTCTTCACTCAACTGGGCAGATTTTCCAATGCAAATGTTCTTTGCAAATATTTCAATTTCAAAAAACTTGTCACCACAGTTTGCGGCAGTGTAATCCTAGAGACGCTGACTTCTAAGTATTCCAAAACATAGTTTTTCTAGAGGATAAACGGATTGAAAGTGCCTTTGCCTTTCGTCACTAATTGCTCCATTAGATGTTGTAAATATTGGGCATAATGTGAGAGATCTACTAGAATTTTCGGAGCTGTGCCTCTGTCGTCCCCATGTGTATGTTGGAGAAGAGATACTCAAATACCATAGCACAATGTCCAGCCCTCTCCATGATCCCTTTCTCTTCCCGTTGCGTGTTGTGTTGTTTGAACCGTGTCTGCGTGCAAATGGAGTCCATGCATGCTGCCTCGTCGCTTTATTCAACAGGCTTGTTTACGAGTCTCTTATGATTTACTTGGAGCCGGGCTGTGAGCGTATCTTGGAGAAAAATATTAATATGCAACCCTGACTTAAGCAATATTCTTCCCGGTTCATACACAGTTATAAGAGAATCGTAGACATGCGTTTGTATGGCGGTGACACTGATGCAAAATTAGAAACCCCGTACATATAATAGCTACTATAAGGTGGTCTTACAGCGTTTAGTAATTGCAATAATTTACACGTGACTACTAAAATGCATATACATCACATTTCCGGCAATTAATACGCGTGTGCAAAGCAGAATGTGAGTCTGTCGGAACGACCCTAACGGCAGTAAGGCGTGTGCACACACGACGCCATTACTGCCGTGATAAGATTTTATTCAGATCTCATTATAATAGCTTAATTACGACCCCGCATCAAACTCTTGACATGTTAATGGAAGTGACTGCATCTTAATGAAAAATCGCAATATGTAAAACAGGATTTATGGGAAGTCTGTACTCTGGTATTTTCAGAAAAAGAGACGTCGTGCGACCCCGGTAGGGAGCCGACCACGACCATTTAAGATGATCAGCAAATCTATCGCCAAATCAGTGCTGGCATTAACGTTGATGTCGTAACATCTATATCGCCCACATGACAATAGAGACATGCCACAATGCGCTTTGTGTTGTTTCGCTGTCTATGTTGTCGTTATATTTAATCGTTAAGTGAATGATGGATATTCCGGCAGGGTAATTGTATAACAACATATTCTGCGAATAAGTCATATAACTACGTGTAAAGTATTAACCTTTTAATGGCTACATTTTTTCAAGATTAGCAACGATATTTGCTGATTAAATGCCAATTTGTAAGCTAAGAGAAAACTATTTTTTGAAAATTTACCACTGGAATAACTGGGTCGGTTACCAAGCCAGGCATTCCAGTGGTTAATTTGCAAAAAGAATTCTTCTCTTAGCCTGTAAATGGACATTCCTTAAAAGGGCTGCAGAGGCCAGCTTTGGCCGATTTCGTCGTGAAAGTAAACAATTTCTATCGCCTTGTTCCTTAACTCAGCCGAAATATTGACAGACTACACACAACGGCCACGTGCACGTCAAAAGAGATGTTAATAAAATAATGTGAACTGTGTCTAACATGGCAGTATTCCCTACATTTCATACTAATAGATAATGCTCATAGATATAGAAATAAAATACTCACGTAGATTCACAGAACACCATTATCAAATTACTTAGTCATTTGCGGATCCGTCGCGTCGTTCGTTATTCAACATCGCACTTTGAAACACCAGTAAGAAATATGAGATAAAGTGTCAGAAAATCAATATAACCGAGGTGATTGTAAATTGGGCAATGTCAACGTTTAATTGATTTATCCAGAAGCTTGCTCAACTTCTCAGCAAAGTACGGGTTTACGGTTTTACCGTGCTGGCAGGTGATATCACGCGCTACAAGAACAAATACGTGAATGCGATCGTGCGCGTGCGTGCGTGCGTGCGTGCGTGCGTGATTGCGTGATTGCGTGATTGCGTGCGTGCGTGCATGAATGTGCGTGCGTGCGTGCGTGTGTGTGATTGTATGCGTGCGTGCGTGCATGCGTGCGTGTGTGCGCATGTGCGTGTGCGTGTGCGTGTGTGTGCCTGCCCGCAAACTTACCGAAACATGTATGGAGTTAATTTTCAAGGCTCACACACGCACGCAACGAGCCAGACACGCACACACACACGCACGCACGCACGCACGCATGTACGCACGACGCACGCACGCACGCACGCACGTACGTACGTACGTACGTACGTACGCACGCACACGAACGCATACATGGACACACACGCGTGTACACACACACACACACACGCACGCACACACACGGCCTACCGCACGCCGTCCCGCACCCACGCACTCTCGTGCGTGCGTGCGTGAATGAATGAATGAATGCGTGCGTACTTGTCTGTGTGCGTGCGTGCGAAGGTGCGTGCGTGGGTGCGTGCGTGCGTGCGTGCGTGTGTGGGTGGTTGCGTGCGCGCGTGCGTGCGTGCGTGCGTGCGTGAAGAGCCGCTTTGAAAAATAACTCCATACATTTTGTTATTTCAGGCAAGCAAGCAGGCAGGCAGGCTGGCATGCAGGCATGGGACGGACGGGCTGGTGAGCGGGCTGCTAGAGGAGTGCTCGGATAGGCAGGCTAGTGGGTGGGTCAGCGGTCGGGTGGATTTGTCTGTGGGTTGTAGGGTGGGTGGGTAATTGGTTTTGGGGCGGACAGGCGAGCGAGCTAGAGGTTGGATGGTTTGGTGATCTGGCGAGCGGGCTGGCTGGCGGGAGGGCGGGTGTGCTGTCGAGCGGGCAGGCTGTCACGTTGCCATGCAGACAGGCAGTCAGACAGGGAGGCAATGCTCACGTGAGCCTTCACGCGAGTCAGCTTGGAGATGTCCTTAATGTAGAACACATGGTGGTCCGCCACTCGCCACGGTCATGATATTCGGATAGTATGTGAATGTCTGGTCAATGCCAGCTACCCTCTTCTGTGAGTTCGTAAACACGAATCCCAGTCATCAAAATGAATTCTATCTTATCCAGCTGGTCTATTGTGTTGTTTTGCTCATCCTTTACCACCCTGTTATAAAACTGCTTGGTAAGCTGCACCGCTAGACATCTCGAGAGACATAGGGTGTCTTTGTCGCTGTCAAGAGCTATCACAATCTTCTTCTGCATGAGTTAGTCGTCCAGAGGGGCGTCCGTCCGTCCGTATAGAAAGAGTTGTATATGCCCTAGTAATAACTGGGGATCGAGAACAACGTTAACGTCAATATGGTTTGACCTGACGAAACTCCACTTGTTGTTGAGTCGAGCGATATTGTATGAGTCGAGACGTACTTGCTCTATGGCAAATACCCAGGTTTGACCTGTTGATAGTGTGTTCATTCAGGGACGTCACGAATCACCCTGCTATCCTCGATGTGGCAGAGGAGAGAGGTACCGTTGTAGTAAAAGTAGAAGGCGCTCTGTACAGTTTGTTGGATCTTTGCCATGATCTTGACTGCGATGGTTCCATTGCGTCCCTGGAAGAATATCCTGCATAATGTCTGTAATCATCTCTCAACTCTTTCCACATGCTCTAAGCGTTTGTTGAGAATTTGCTCATATTCTCGCCTCATACACACGCTCAGAATTTGCCCCACCCCACCCATCTTGAGCGTTCTCCCAGTCCTTCGTATATGGTACAGGCATTTCTCATCCGAGCAGGCACAGTCTCGGTTCGCAGGACAGAAGTCGTCTCCTCAACCAGCTGGTGAAACCTACGATGCTAGAGTTACTGTGCTTTCATGTGGCAATTCTCTGGATCATCTCTAGTGATCGCCGGACGCCTGTTCTATAGAGTAACTTTTGAAACTCTCCACCATGAGCTTGACCAATCATATCGTTCTAAATGGATTTCAGACCAGGTAAAAATGATACCACTGTCATCTGGAAGCCTCCATTCAGTGATTCCTGCCTCCCACCATCACCACTGTCTGGGAGTGCAGTCAGCTCAACAACAGCCTTTGCAGCTTCCTCTGTTGACGACACCAGGCTGGTGTAGAAGTGGCTCAAGATCTAGCTTGTGGCACGTGATCGAGAACCGTAACAGCGCGTGCCATCTTTCCCGTGACCCATTAAATAGTACATCTGGCAAGTTGTAGAGGCGGAGTTTGCTTGATACTACCGCGACAAGAAAACCGTGGTACAACGGTCGGTGCCATCCATCATGCCTGGTGTCCCCGAGAACACTGGGCTGATGGGAAGCACGGATCATTCCACAGTCTTCCATGGTTTCCTGGTCGTTGTGGTATGAAACAATCTCGATCACTACTACTAGTTGTAACGTGGTATAATGTATCATCCTTCTTTAAGAAAACCTCAAATAATTTTAGCATACCACCATTCCCACGTGTTTTCCCTACGCACTGTTCAACAACCACATAAGAAAGTTGAGATACGGGTATATACATTTATATTTCTTGACTGAGAAAGTGTCTAGCAAGAAACACTTTGCACTCATAATGTAGCGTGTTTCTGATGTATAGTAATGTCATAGAATGGTATAAGAGAAGCGGCATAATATACATGTACATGTTTATTCAAAAGTGCGTCAATGCATCAGAAAGTTAATTATGTAGCCAAGCTTCGTTGTTAATCCGAAACATATGAGCAAATGTTACTTGCATAAGAAATGCTTTTTTCTGTTCAAATCCCTTTTAGACACTCGGTTCCAATTAGCTTTGTTAGAAATACACCGGAAAGTGTAGCAATATTGGCTGTCTCACTCACTTCCTGAAGAATCACGTTTAAGAAAATACTGGCTTTTTGGGTTCATGCACTGATCTACCTGTTTCATCCGGACACCTTAGAGAGCCATGGGTAGATCTTAAGGACAGAAGATCGCTTATAGTTGTATTGATAGAAGAAACATGCTTCTTTAACCACTCGTGTGCTAACTTAACTCTTTAATGGTCAAGACCGGCAAAAACGGCAAAAAACGGACTATCTAGTAGTCTTGAGGAATATCCATTTTTAATCCAAGAGAATTTGATTTTTGAAAATTTACCACAGTAATGACTCTCACTCCAGTGGTAAATTTTCAAAAATAGACTTCTCTCTGCCGACAAATAGACACTAGTTAGCTAAGAAAAAACTGGATTTTTTTTACCATCTTCATGGTCAAGCCGGTCAAAAAAACAGCAGTAGGGGTCTTGAGTAATGTCTATTTGCACGACAACAGAAAGTAATTTTTCATGAAAAATCTTGACCATTAAAGGGGTATTTGATATAAGTAGAATTTTGAGTGCTTTGAGGCGCTGTTGACACAAGAGGGGTTAAAACATTGATTTTCTTTAGGGCCAGAGATGAATTTTCAATACCAAATGCTGTACACTAAGCAAAAATAACTATTTAGTGGCCTGCCGTTGAGCATCCATATATTATAAGATGTTTCCTTTATTTTTATTACCTGTAAATATATTCTAAGTAGTGGCATTTAGAATAATCCCCGGTTGGCTTACCTGCCTATAACGGTTACGTGTTTTCAGGTGCTATAGCATTGTGTTAAACCGATGATCAACAGCCAGTCTTCTTAATGGATACATCTGATTATATCACTCAAGTACATGACGTCACAATCAATTACGTCACATGTAGGATGACGTAACAATCGTAACTGACAGAAAACACTCCGTCATAAAGATGGAATAGTTAGCCAAGTGTACGAATTGTATGGCTTTATGGTTTTACTATTTAATAAACATTCTCTTCAATATTTTGAGTCCAATTTGACTGAACGCCATAGGCAGCAACAGCACTCAGTCAAGTTAGTTTCAACATATTCAATAGGTCACCTGTATGGTTACCTTGATATTGGGATTCTGTGAATTCGAGATTCGATGTATATAAGGCGATCTCGACACGCGCAAAGCGTGGAAGTGGCCTAGCTATAAATGGGTGGGATATAGTTACAAATGGATATCTCTATTTTGGTCATCATATTGTATCATCGTATTCCAGTTCACATGACGGATGAGATGTTTGAAGTGAAAGCCTGTCTTTAGTGAATTACCTTTGGCGCTTGAAGAAATGTCCAATATAAAACACGCGTGAATATATTAGCAGCAGCCTCAGTTGTAAGATTGAGAAATCATCAAATCGAGAAACAATTTGACAAGCTTACAAGCGGAAAATGTAGGATGTTTATCTGAACGTCCTCTAGCTTTCCAATACATTATCTCTTGCGCTTGGATGCCCTCCACAAATAAGTTCTAATAAGCGTCTATTCACCAAGAATGTTCTCGTATCGACAAGATGTCCGCCCTAACCTCGTACACGCTATCGCATACCTTAGATAGTCAATAATGTGACGCTGACGTGTTCTGGTTCTTATTACGTTCTGCGTGATGTGTACCGGGTGACCTGGCTTCGTTTCTTAGGTTGATGGTGTTTCCTAATAAACAGCAATGAGTGATATATCCGACAAGTTCACTATTGTGTGAATTAATTGAGACATGGCAAAGAAATAGAAACTACTTAGCTGAAAGCTCGCTTTAAAGTCATAATGTATGCGCTTACATGACTTACAAGTTCACACAAACTAACAAATCAATTGCAAACATTGGTTTACGTACGGCATACATGAAATGGTTAATTGATAAAAGTAGCATTTTGGCCGCTTTGATGCGCCTGTTGACACAAGAGGGGTTAACATCCCATACATGTTGACGCGAGGGTGACGCCATTTTGTCTCATCACGAAATACTGGGTAATAAAGTGAGAGTGCCAATAGAGCGTATTCTTTAGTATCTCATAAATACCATATTAGGCAGCAACAGCTTACAGTCAAATCTGTTTCAAAATACTAAACAGCATGATACATGTGTGGTTTCTTTTACACGACGCTACCAAACCATTAATTGCACAACTAATATATGTGGAACAACTATAATTTCTTCCACTTGACTGCCTCCGCCAGGTATTTTGGTAATAATTACATAGACTGATTGTTTGCTAGCCGAACAATTGGTGACGTCCCTAATCCAATATATCCGTTTTCCCGCATGAGACGCCGCTGGCTAATCCTCTGGAATCTTATAACGCCAGGAGGAGAAAGAGCAATGATCCTGGCACATCTGCTCGAGGAAGATTCAATATTGACATTAACTGAGAATTTGATTCGTTCATCGCACGTACCAGACCCACATTGACTAGGAGGTTGGATAGATGAACACATTTTAGATGAGTTGTTGATTAAATGGATGCTGTTATCTATTTTTGATAACGGCAATGTTGAAAGTTACTTCTGTCAATGAGACTATCGGCTTAGAAACAGCATACGTGTCGAAATGAATATCAGTTAGTCCGAATAATACCAGATTAATGTAAGCTGGCAATGCAGCTTGACGTAGGGTACGCTCCAAATATTGACCGAATGTGGTTGCCCCTGTGGGAAACATGACTTAAATTGCCAGCGGAAAATAAATGCAGCAGCTGTTCAATATTCACAGTGGAATAAAATTCTTCTTTAGCTCATACAATATATTAATTTATTCACATTCAGTTACCACCCATCGCGGTTGTATACATGTGCTTGCCTATATAACAATGAATTTTAAACATCGAGTATATTTGCTTAGACACGCTGGACTAAACAGCCCAGACCAATTTCAGAATGGTTAATTCAACACTGCCTAAGATGTGAGTAATGAAACATACTGAGCGCACAATGATTCGGTTGCGTACCTTATTCTAATGTATATTTGCTTACTATTTACTTACACAAAATTTCCGGTGCAACTATTAAGCAACACTTATTAGGAACCAATCCAAGATGGGCATACGACTGTTCGTCATAAGCATACAGACCATGCCTTATTCTGCTATATTCAATAGACTGGTGCAATTCTAGCTATGCCCCGCTTATTTCTCGGTGCGACCAAACCACTTTTATGGTGTGTTGGAATCAATTTAATAGTTTCAAGGTAATTGTACAGTAAAGCTGGTAACTATTTCGTAATTAATTTGGCTGGCAGATGTTATAGTAAAGATTCCCAGTCAAATCAGTTCCGAAATATTCATCAAAATGTTTATTAAATTGGACATACATTTCACAGACGTCATGGCAGTCTTATCGATTTTCATGACCGAGCTATACGTCATTATAACAGTGACGTCAGGTAAAAGTGACTTATTTGATTATGACATCAGCTACTTGAGTGACAGATAAGATCCCCCCAGTTAAGGAGAACCAATGTACATGTATATTCACTGAAGTAATTATATAACATCGATCCTGCGGATTGTGGCGAGTAGTTTCTGCAACTGATAGGAGCACCACATATAGATAAGCCCATGTTTATCATACCGATATAAACTAAATTGTATTTCAGCACATACTCCAGTTAACATTATACCATGAACTCGAATTCCATTGATAAACTAAATTGTAGCGCCATGTGGACTGATTCTCAATGATGTATCACACTTCCGAAAGATTTCCTGTTGCTCCAAATGGAATCTCACCCTTCAATCTTGCCAGAATATATCACAATAGATCCTGGACTAGTTGGTCCTCTGTAAGCTCAATAGTACGCAACTGAGCGTTGCGGCACACCAGAAGACAGGGAAAGTAGCATAGACTCGCTGCCATTAATGATGACGATACTCGAAACAACTTGCAAACCATGAAAATAGTGTTCCTGGAACCTCAAATCGTATCAAGTTCTGCAGCAGGTCGCCATGTCAGATACGGTCAATTACTTTGGATATATAAAAACTAAAAACAGTTCTTCCTTTTGATTGTCAAGTGTATCGATCATATCCGTATATATATCTAATAACTAATTGACGGTAGAATGTTTGGGAAGAAACACAGACTGGTGATGTGTCATATCATCTATAATAGAAATGTAAACGTATTTAAAAAGCTTCCTTTCCATGACTTTACTTAAACATGTCAGTAGTGATATTAGTCGATAATTTGAACACGAGTTCTTATTCACTATCCAAGAAGTTGTAAAACGAGAATTTCTAAGAGAAGGGTAAAAAAATTGCACCAAGATTGGGGACAAAACTTGTTTAGCCTCTACGACCCGTTTTGGACCAATTGCCTTCGATCTGTCCAGGTTAGTTCAAATATCAGTGGTTGTTAGAGTCATAATGAGTTGGGGGTGTTTTTGTATATACTTGCAGAACGGGAAAAGTAGGATTGGGAGTCGTCTATTGTAACAATGCTGGTAAAGTAATTGCTATGACGATTAGCCTTCTCCGGAAGATCATAGAGAAATGTGCCATCTTGACGCTTGAGTGGTGGCATTTCGTTTAATTTTGAATTGGTGTAAGATAGGAATGATTTGCTCATTTTCACTACTCTTTGGAGCCAGTGTGTCCATTTCTTTCCCAGCCGCCTTGTCTCTAAGTTCCCGCTTGGCCATCCTAACCAGCGTGTTTATATGATTCCTTTGCTTCTTGAAAGCGATTATGTCGTGCTCTTGATTTGTTTTCCTTGACTTTTTAAAAAGATTGTCTCTGATCCTCATTTCGTGCTTAATCTTATTTGACATCCATGGCTTAGGGTTAGGGTTAGGGATTGGATTTATAGTTACAATTTTGTTAGGTATGCATGTATTAGCTGCTTGACCGATTTGTGGTAATGACATGACACCATGCGTCAACATCAGTTTCATTGAGATGGATATTCCAGGATGCGTTGACCAAGTCATCCCTAACTTTATCCCGTCCGCTTTTGCAGAGTCTGTCGCTAGATCTGTCATGTGTATGATTTACTTGTGTGCATTGCAGATGCTAGGACCGGCTAAACTGGGTGTGGTCACTGCGGAAAGTTGATATGACAGTCTTCTCTTTTAGTATTCCTCTATTATTGATTATCATTGGATCTAGGTACGTATTCGATTCTGGCCTAGTTACTTCATTTATTAACTGGTAGAACCCAAATCTAGTGATTATATTAAGTAGGCGGTGTTTGGTCAGATTCACAATATCTTCGTTTAGGTCCCGACGTATGGTTAGGGGTTTGTTTGCGCTAAGATCCCGGACATGCTCTATGGTTTTTTTATATGTCTCCCCATTTGTCTATATCTGTATTACCTAGCCGATAAATTGCGCATACGAGCACGGGACAATCGTGGACCTCTAGCCATGTCATTTCACCATCAGCGCATATCGTTGTTGGATATGTAAACACATACACCTACCTACGCATGGCTGCCGATCTCTGCGATAAGGTTCCTGGAAGCCAAGAAGCTTAACGATGTTATTGTTAATAGTTGGTGTGAGATGGTTTTCAGTAACAGCTGGAAAGTTGGAAAAGTTAGCTTTAAGATACACTCAACAAGATGAATTTTATCTTTTGGGCCACATACCTGTAAGTGTACAGTAGAAAGATCATTGTTGTTGGCTGCTGGACGTGTATTTAATTCACATCTTCAGCTAAAATACGAAATATGGAAACGATTAGTAAGATGGATACAATATTATGACGATAAATAGGAATTGACATGAATTGAATATTAATGATACGGGCCACGGAGACAATATAACATATTATGGATCCGATAACTCATTACCGATGGTCGATAGGGTACGACAGAGAAGACGAAATATATATGCGGTATATTGGGAGAAACACGTATACATGAACAGCACAATGAGCTGCATTGGAATCACTATGAGGGTGGTTGACATTAAGAAAGCAGAGATATTATCAGAGTAGGAATAGGAACAAAAAGGACAGTTTATAGGAAAGGTAGAATACAGAAACAAGAGATATGATTGGAATATTATAGGTTTTAATAAGAGGAGAATAGCATTTGGGAAGTTACTAACAACGTGTAATAAATTGTATATCTTTGGTGAATTCATAATTTAATAAACATTCTGTTGAATATTTTGAAACTAGTTTGAGTGAGAGTTGTTGCTGCCATACATATTCAAGTCTAATTAATTCAAAATATTCAACAGCTTATGGGTTTAATTACCTTCACATTGAGATTTTGGGAATTCAGGGTTCAAAGATTCAAATCAATTCCAAGACACGTAGCAAGTGGGCGGAGCTTAGTTAGAAATGGGCGTGGCATAGCTTGAACTGAATTAAATTGACCGAGAGGCCTATGTGAAGTGACCTCATTAATCAGCATTATCACTGATACTTAAAGACGCGATGACTTAAGTATATTAAGTTAGTCGGCTTACAGCTTATGCACTATCTTCCTGGATCAACAGTCTATTAAGTCAGAAATTAATATCCGATTGTGTAATTCTGACGTGTAATTGTATCTGATTTTATCTAACAATGAAGTATGAGAGGAATTAGCCCATAATGGATGCAGCATATGATTGCAGGGCAGACGTCAACCAATTCACCTATTGACATTTCCTACTTCTAAGCAGACGAACTAGCTGCGTTTCTCCCATATTCTTATTTATGATACGATCATTAAGCTGTTTAATTCCCATCTGCTGTCTTTATACAAAATGCGATTTAAGAAGAACGACTAATTCGCGGCTGGTTCTTTGTATCGCATAGATATATATTACACATTCGTCCCATATTGTAAATAGTTACACTAACGGATACTGTTTCCGATTCTAATATATCGCCATAGCTGACCCGCCGGAGCCATATAGTCAGTGATCTTCGTCAGCTGAGTTGACCATCTACCCGTGGTATCAAGGTCCCATTGGCGTGAATCAGCAACTCAAAGAGACATAATTAGTTTCTGTTTCATGCGTGGATTTCTTTCGCCCAAGTAATAGCCTCAGAAGTTCTCTGCCCTTTTTGGAATGGGTTTGATTGCTATATATTCCATAGCGTCATTCAGAATGCCTTCGCCAGCTTTCAGAGTAACAATCAACAAGGCAAGATAAACTACTGGTAGGCAAAGCATGACATAATCCCTTTAGTTTTATCCAAGTATGTATAACCAATAACTTTTCTCTCTGGTCCACCTAGTCACCAGATGCTAATGTGAACCTGAGTCTCTCTCCAACTTCCTCATATTAAGGCAGTATTCAAGCCAGGACTCTGGATTAGAAACTAGGCTTGGTTCTGTGGCTGAATATTTTGGATGGGTTTATATTAACCAAGAAGAGTGTGAACGGGTCGTGAAGTTTAACAGAAAAACAGCTACAATACCCTCATCAGTTAGGGGATGCCACCTAGCAACTAGGAATTATATTGGTTTCTTTTTTAAGTTCCTAGATTCCCAGTACTATTTAATATATGGTAGGTTAATGTCGTCAGGTAGACTCACCACCAGACTGGCTCGTGACAGTACCTTTTCCTAGTTATATGCTAGGAAAAGGTACTGTTTGCACGCCTTTCTGATATAATCCTGGGTCCTGACGATGATGATGACGACGATGATGTCGACGATGGCAACGACGACGACGACGATGACTGGAACGGAGATAGAAAGGACGTCGTCGATAAAGACGACGACGACGACGACGACGGCGACGACGACGACAACGACAACGACAACGACAACGACGACGACGACGACGACGACGACGACGACACACTACATTCTACAGCTGTATGAATAGAAACATCCTGCTGATGTAATCAGTCATCCGAATGTACACGTTGTTAATGCTGAGAATCTGTCTTAGGATTTAAGTAGTCCGTACTATCTCAACCGCGACTGTGTGACTGATATTTGGTGAGACTAATGGGCCGGTTTAATGTCAGAATAGTATTCACACCACATGGAGGCAAAGAATAGTAGAAATGCGTTATTTTATCTGTGAAATAACATAAGGCTGGCTTTCCATAGAAGCTCACACCTCACGCATCACGCCTCCACACCTCAGATGCGCGTTTCCATCAATGCCATTTAAACCAATTCACGCTTCATTTCTGAGTACGGTTTCTTGGCATAGGATGAAACTGTATTTTCATAATACATCTGCGTATCAAATTTCGTCAAAATATGCAAAAAGTGTTCAGGATGTTCACTTTTGCAAAATGTATAATGTAAATAAGTTTGCACCAAAAATGTGTTTCTGAATTTACTACAAAACTAGGAACAAATTTTTAGAATTTCATATCTCGGCTATTTATTATCGGCTGGAAAGACTTGTCTGGTGTGATTTTCAGAGAGATTGGATATATAGTCTTGGAGGAGAAGAAAGTAAACATTTTCTGTTGAATTAAAAAAAAATATATAAATTTAAACAAATTCCAAATTAAACTTACCTTGCAAATATTCAATTATTCATCTTTTGCCGCGAATTTTCCAGTAAACGGTATATGCATGGTGAGGGTAAAGCGGTGGCTTTCGGCGTCTTGATTCTCGCTCTCCCTGCCCTAATAACATGGCCACGCCACTGCCGATAACCCATACACCTCCCGGGGGGGGGGGGGATTTCCCATATACCTTTGATAGGTGTCAATGGGTTTGCCGCGCGGGAGGGATGTTCTCTTTAGTTACACAATTAACCTTATTTGCTCTCTACATCCATCATGGGGAATCAATTATGGTACGAGAGAGCACTGTCCCGTACTTAATCAATTATTAAAGAGCACATCCCGTAACATAGCAAGTGGCCATTCCAATGACGTCAACGAGTACTGTGTTTCTTGAATATTTCATAAAGGGGTTGACTGATATATAGCTGCTTCGTCATGTGTCAGAACCAGGTTTCACTCAAATAATTTGCGAAAGATTCAGCAAATGTCTCGTTATGGCAACATGACTGTGGTGTGTCTTGTCGAGTTAAGCTCGAGTTTCTGAACAAAGTGTTTGAATCATGATGAACCAATCTAATAATAACCGACTGTTGTTTAGACAGCTTTCTGGACAAATGGATGAATCCAATCTGTCCCTCAAGTATATGACGTTATAATGACTTATGGCACGTGTATGCTACCGTCACAATCAGAAGGAGCAGTGAATACTAACCTATCTAAGTCTGTTATGGACCAGAATAGTCCATCATGTGTACGGATTGTATGAATTTACCATATAATAAACATCTGGTTGAATAGTTTGAAACTAATTTGGCTTGGCATTGTTGCCCCAGCTGTCCGCTGTTCAAATTAGTTTCAAAATATTCGACATGTTAGCTGTACAGTTACAATGAATTTGGAATTCTGGGAATTCAGGATTCAAAGGATATAAATCGATCCCAACATGCGCAAAGCGGGGGTGGTGTGGGGGCGTGGTGGTGGTGTGAGGGGTGTGTGTGTGTGTGGTGGCGGCAGAGCTTAGTTAGAAATGGGCGGGGGATAACTAAAGTGGATTCATCCACTATCAACAGGAGCTGTCAATGTAAAAGCATTGTACGCATATGTTAACATGATTTACCTATTTGTCTTCAGTATTCACCAAAAGTCAGTAATCATTTAAATGAAACAGGTTCCGTTCACACCAACATAGCATGATCAATCATTCTTGCTCATGTGGCTGGTAAGAGATTAAGGCTGAGTGTTAAATAGAAGGTGCTCGAAAATAGCACAAATGCGCTGCCACCACCAGAGATAGAAGACATTATAATTATACCAGGACTGCACATACTAAGGGGTGGTCCATGAAAGATGCACCGATCCACCACAGAGTAACTCCACAATTACAAAGTGTGTGTTCATGGGGGATATACGGGTGACAATGACATATTCGTATATGAACATTTGAGCTAGACACATTCACGTGTTTGTAAAACTCCATAATAAGAATGGCAATCAAAATAAGGCTTAACTCCAATATTTGTGTTCGCTGTTGTTGTTGTTGTTGATCACTGTCGAGCTTAGTTAGACAATGCTATATAATAGTATGTCGTACGTAAACCAATGTTTGCAAGTGAGTTGTTAGTTTGTGGTATGTTTTTGTAAAATTTGACATATCAAGAGTATCATCACAAGGATATAGTTATCACCAGTGCTTTAAAAGTGCTACTTAGCTACATAACGCGTGTGCGAGAATATTCGACAAGACCAAACCCTCTCATCTCAAAACTAAAGATGCCACAAGAAATGGAGCATGCAGAAGATGTCTACTTCATAGATGAATTAAAGGGCCCCTTGATGAGCTTTTCAAAATGCTGCAAGCCATCTCGAAGACACACATCTATTTATGAACGAGGGCAAAACATTCTGACACTCGCTTCTCTGCCATTAACATTTCGAATTTCTCGACAGGCTGTTCTACGTCATTTTGATTATCACGTCAACAAATATGTGACATATTCTATTATGACGTCAGATGCCTAAGCAATAGATCAGATCCCTCCATTTTCTAGCTATCCCTTGATGGTGATCAATAGATACAATGCAGCTTAATCTCTGTATCTCAACAACAACAGTCAATACCATTGTTTTCAAATTTTGCACCTGTATTCCCATTAGTGGTGTGTACAAAATGCCGACATTGACAAGCATGAGTAAGGTGGATGCATTCAAATATGTATGCCTTTGATTTGATGTTGAAAGAATTGCCTGTGAATTTCCTATGAATGTTCATCTTATCATTTGATCAGATTTCTGTGATTTCTCAATTTCAGCCGTACTTTGCCTTACCAAATAACACATCTCTGGCTAAGATATCAAAACATTTTTTAAATTGTGCATTATTAACATAAACGAGATTTGGAACATACACGTGTTGCATAACCTTTGACGAATAAGTGTCATTCGGTCAGGGAACCTGAGGTATTCCTGCTCAATCAGCTAATTGGATGGTGGTCTGATGAAGTGAGTAAGACGACTTTGCTTGACTCATTAGATAGGTAAACATACAGTAAATACACAATATTTATTTTAGTCACCTGTAGGGGTGCCTACCTATCTGACCCCTCCTACTACCCTTAGATGCATGATTTAAAGGGTACTCATTAAAGACACTGAGACTTTTCTCATTGCAAACTTGAGGTTAAACATGTATTTAATTGATGATAGTTTAAACTGCTAACTGGGAAACCCTTTAGATAATGTTCAGCTTTAAAGCCATCAATTCATAGCTAAGTAAACAGGTAGGTGAATGGTCAACAATAACAGTTGATGACGATGTAAAGCTAAAACATATGAGTAAGGTCCTCCTGTTTGGCAGAGGAGAGGAAATGATCATTAAGACAATAGTCTGCATGGTAAAGAAAGACACCAGTGTTTGGTACACGGATATTCATAAACCCAACAACAACAGCAACAATGTTATAATCGTCTAATACTTAAGGATAGCATCTCAGCCTAAATATTTGTAGCTGAGTACTTAAAACAGTATCATATTGTTCAAAGGGTAATAACTTGCAAACATATACTATGCAAACCATTGTGTGTAAATAGGCTGTACTTGTCGTCAGGAAAAATAGAAGATATTTGAAAATCATATGAAGATGGAGGAATATGATCAGAATTATTCGGTAAGTCAATCCATACATGATTTATACTATTCCACAAAATGTTTAAGTTGAGTTCAAATAATCTTCTTGAACTAAATTTTACTTTCTGTGACAATTGATCAATATATATAGAGAATAATATATATAAACCATTTCATTCAAAACATCTGTTGTACAACCTGACACTGATTGTCGTGACATATCAACCACGGATTTGTAAAAAACCCAACGTAAAGCCATATGCATATCAACCCCAAATCCAATATAAAATAACTGAAGATGAAATTTCATATAATGCAATCGTTTCAAGAGCCAGTTAGTTAATGTGGGTAATTAGAATTTAGAAAACCTGCACATACTGAATCAGAAAAGCTCATATTCTTGATTTATATAAGCGAATAAGAAGAAGAAGGTGATGACGAAGAAGAAGAACTACTCATGGAATACTAGGCATACAATCACTCTCATATATTTACTATTATTTTGCATTGGTATTGAAATTATCTGATTTTGCATGAGTTTTGAAGTGAAAACTAAATCGGCATTAAATTGGTTCACAATGTTTCCAAAGTGCCTACCAGAGTGCGGTTATTAGTGTTGGAACATTATCTAATTCATTGGAACAATTTGCTCCTGTAGCAACATGCTCATTTGGAATAAAAGGAACCTGACGTTTCAGTATTTCAAGTGAATCCTGGATAAGGCATTCAATATTTTCAAACTTAGATGAGTGGAAACTCATGCTGGCAATAACAGTATCGTGAACCTATTTATCTATCATACATAGCTTTTGGTATGCCTTGTGCAATGAGTTAAAAGACATTCGAAGCATAGGTCTTTTCTCATGTATTAGTGTAATACACATCACCATTGCCACCATCGCCATTTATCTATATATAATTCATGTGAACTGTGCTTTGAGAAATCGGACCCATCACAATTCCTATTTTCGAACTAGTAGTCTCCCCTTGCAAACATAATAGCCTCTTGTCAGTGGTATCTGTAGCTAGATTATAATAATAGACTTATAGACTCACCTTTAACGGTGGCAACGTGGCCATCAAAGGAGAGGATAACAAGCCCATTTGGTATTTGAATTAGCTTATTGTAGGCTGAATATACAGAAACGTGGTATTGTGAGAAATAAATAAGAAACATGCTGAATTCTGATAGAAATTACACAGAAAATCATTGCTATCTGATGCCAGAGGCAGCGTGGGTGTTTCAGTGAAATTGTTGTCACTATGTGTAAAACTGATCTTAAGATACCATCTCTGACAGGCTGAATAACTTTTACTCCCGCAATATTCTGTAATGTAGGTTTAATAACCACATTGCCTCACTGAAGTGCCTCTTGTGTGGCATTGGCTTGGAATATGGCCTTAATGTCCTGGAGTACGACACTCGAGGGTAAAACGATTAACCTTATTTTTCTCTGCTTCCATTAGCAAATCAATTACAATACGTCTACTCAATACAGGTATCATAGTACTTCATTCAAAATGTTCCACTTGACATAGTCCATACACAAGCCTAGCACATTCTATTAACACAATGCTCCACTGAGTAGTATTACGTATTACAGCAGTTTAATATATTATCATATGATATGGCTTAGAAATAAGTTAACATGTTTTCAAAAACAAAAACCATAAGCATGTTAGTTTATTGCAATATTGAACACAATGTAAGTATACGTCTTCTGAATATTTTGCACTTAATTTGATTGGAAGCCATTGCTGCTTCCCAATCATATTAGGATCAAGTATGTTTTATTTTGTTTTGGAAACACGCTATGTCTGAACTTAACTACAATAGTATTCACGAACGACTTAATCAAGCTTGTATCTGCTGGAGAATTTGTAAAAAATTAATTAATTGTACACAGCTTCATCTTAGAGCAGCAACAGTTCTCAATTAATTAATGATCTGTGTATTCCACAAAATATGTGGCAAGTCATAATGAGTGTCCATTCTCCTGTGGCTTAATGCATGTCATTCAGAACACAGAGCTTTTGTAGATCACAATATGACCTCATGACTGCTGTCTATACTGTGAGTAAAGCATTCTGAGCAAATTGTCAACGATTAGATGCCAATGTAACTGCCTTTTAGAAACATGTTAACATGATTTACGAGAATCTGTGACAGTTGATGTATAGACAGCCGATGTATACATCGGCAGTAAACATTTAAATGAAACATGTTTTGTTCATACTGGAAGAGTGTGATCACTCGTAGATATGAATTTTAGAGCCCAATGCACAATGGCAATTTGTTAGCACATTGAGATAATATGTTTATATTCTTTCCATAAGAATGGGACAGTTGTCCGTAGACATTTCCAGATACAGATTTAAATGATGCCCATGTTTACTTTATGCTATGGGTTATTCATTTGATTTATAACGGTAATTGTTTATTTTTGCTAATCCTAAAAATTTGATTCATTTTATGGTCTCTATGTTATATGTTATGTATGAGTGTACATAGTCGGGTATTTAGTGAATGTTAAATATAGCATATACCTAATGTCAGGGTTTAGTTGTCTTTAAATATTTTTAAAGATTCTTGCCAAATTCATAAGAATTTGTACTTATGGGTTACTTTTCTTTATTTTATTTTTCTTAATTTCTAGATGCTGTGTCAGCTTTTCAAATGTTGTTAGCCTTTTCTATGCGGATGAATGGTAAATGGTCTGAATTTATATCTTTCACAAACATGTATGATTGCATTTTGGAATTTACAGTGTTATTTGAGAGAATGTTTTCAAGAAACTGTAGCAGATTTAGTGGTTACTCTAGGTGGTTTTGCTATAAATGGTAGTTCTCAAATGTTCTTCACATATTTATAAAATCATGCATGTGTGTGTTATATGTCTTGATTTGTAAGTCACTTTCAGGAGAAGGTTAGATGTCACTGATAAGTGTATTCTTATCTTAGCCATTTCACTAAACAGATTAACAAATTCATTTATTTTTGTCAGTTATTTCTCATAATACTGAAAGTCAATTTATAAAATAGGCACACATGCAATAGAACAGATTAGGATAGAACAGAAAGTATGCAAGGAAAATGACCAAATGAGCATAATGTTATGGCTGGATTTTCTGCAAGACACTATGCGTTTAATATAACCACCGAGTTAGCTCAGATAAATGGAAATAAAATCAGAATATAATTTCAACATGATTTGGCGTTCTGAAATCCCTGATCATGTTCTATGAGAATCCGTTTCATACATTTCTAGGTATGGCACCCCATTTCTGAATCGATTTGAAGTATTAAAAAGTGATTTCCAAGAAATTAAATATCAAGTTTATTATATAGGTAAGCTGTTGATTATTTGAAATTGCTGCAAGCTTCCAGACAAATCAGTTTCCAAATATTCAAAAGAATGTTGATTAATTTGCAAATTCGTTAAAGACATACAATTAGTACACATTGAGGACAATGTTTCCGAAGTGCCTACTTCAATTTTACTTCATTCTGATTGTGACATCCGACGCCTTAGAGCATTGTGGGTGTATGTACCCGCCGGGGGCGCACATGGCTCCGCCGCTTGCTATTGTTGTTGCTGCTGGTCAGCCAGCCTCGGGTTGGGGAGCGGTCGCCACGCATCTCTGGTGTCCACAAAAAAACGACCTCCAGGGCCCGTGGAATGATCACGTTCCAGTGGGCTCGTGCAGCCATTGCTGCGAAAATTGAACACTACCGTATCTTCCTGGCTGTTCATGTCCCCGGTGTGTCTAGCCGTCATTTCCAAGGTGGAAAGAATGGTGCCAGCACACACATTTACTTACCTGATTTTAGTAACAAACACTTTATATTTGTGTGTCACTTATGAACGGTGTATGTAAAAATGAGAGTGGTGAATTTGGATTTATGTCTCGCCGGAGGTAGCTAACAGATCTAGTTATATATAGACGGTATCGTGGAAGATACCCATGTGGGGGGGGGGGGGGCTTTGGTCAGGGCACATCAGTTGGTTTAATATAAACTATATCTGCATCAGTCTGGCCAAAAATCATTGGTTTTGCGAGAGGAAAGTTCCTCGCGCGGACCTCCGTCACAGGAAAATGCCTATGACACTGTAGCGGAGGAAGAGAAAAGATATGAGAGAGAGAAGCCGCCCTGCATAAGATGCATGGGGAAAATGGGGAACCCATACCAAACAGTACCAATAATGACGGAATCTTTACCGTTTGTTTGAGAGGAAATATGCGACGGTGTAGTACCATGCTCCGCATGGAGGATGACCGATGGAGGAAAACGACTGACCATTACAATGAGGGGAATGGGGAACCAATACCTCTTCATGGCAAGGATGACTATGCCCTTGCCATTTGTTTGAGAGGAAATTTATGAGGGTACCACACCATAGCACCTTGTGAGAAGGCAACCAGTTGGAAGCTAACTATAAAAAATGTGAAAAAGGGGGTGGATATAATTTCACCGTTTGCGTTGCAAACGTTAGAGAGACATCCCACGGTAACGAAAACTGAGGAGGAAAATTATGTTGGCCTTCACTGCACAAGGCAGGGAATACACAATTTTGCGAGAGAAAATGCCTCACGCGGGCATCCGACAAAAAGAAAAATGCCTTCAACGCCGAAGTGGAGGAGGAGAGCGGTATAATGGGCTGCCCTCCTATCCTACAAAGAGAAAACAAATTTGTCATGTGTATTTGTCCTAATATAGTTATTTTACTGTTGTGTGCCTATGGTGTGTGCGTGATGATACGGTGGCTGATTCATTTCAGCACGATTGTCTTAAGTTAAAGATACGGTTGTAGTTGGAACCGTCCATTTTTGTGTACCTAAAATTGGCCTAGACTAATGTTTAGTTGTAAGTTCAAAACATATATTTTTAGCCCGCAAATTGTGTAGCACCAACTGTCTTCAACGAATACGTCTTTCTGGCGAGGATGCTCGGTACCATTGCCGATACCCTACGGAGCATCTCTCCTCTCACCGACCGCGAGCAACATATTGTCTTGTGGTAGTTTTGGAGCTGCAAAGTGATCCTTCCACATACCACATCACAACCACAAATAACAACACATGGACAAATTACTTTGACAGAAACGTGTTTATAGAAAGCAGATTTTGGCTTACTTATGGTGGGGAGAGAGATTTCATCTACGGCGGCTATCCCATAGGCATGGCGAGCTCTAAGGCTTTACCCAGTCACCGTTATGAGTTAGATGGTGAGCCAAGTTTCTATCCATCACCTAAGATTGCGAGTACACACCGTATGAGATCCATACCCTGGCGTTGTCGTTTAGCTGATTTAGGTTTGGACAAAAGTCGCCTTAAAGTGTAGATTTCGGCTACCAAGATAAATGGTTATTTTAGGTAAATAAACCTCCTCTATTCGAAAATTGTATTAGTTAATAATATAAATGCCGTATTAAAAAAATATAGGCAAATTATCATTAATTTCCGAGGATTGCCGAACAAAATCTCCCTCGTACTTGTGACTTAACAAGTGGAACCGGTGAAAAAAGTGGAAACGCCGTCGTTTCCCGATAGACTACTCGGTCTCAGACGTGACAGATTTGTATGGAAATTGGGAATACGATATTTGGATGTCGATTGGGGCTAATAAGCGTATAGAATTAAAATATTGATCAATACTGCATCTGCAGCGGAGAATGTAATACACATTTCCGGACGATCGCTTAACGAGACCGCTCAATGGCAATTAGCGGGTACTCGGATACTGGTATGTAAGAATCGGTTCCTCACGATGTTTATTTGTTTTTGTGAAAATTGTGTTTGTAAACACGCATTTATCAGGTTATAGAAAGTCAAAATGAAGAAATACTGTGTATCGTAGAGCACTAAACGTCACATTGAACGGAATATACCAATTAATTCTTTTGATAGTCCAACGATTGGAGTACACCTGAAAAGCTGGCTTGTAGAGATGAGCAGGTGATTGACGAGCCATGACTGAGTCAGTGCAGGACAACGTGGGGCAAGAAATGGAGATACGTTACACTCAAAGGTGTCAATTCGCTTTCAAGTTATAAAGGTATAATCATAAATTTATTGTTTACATATTGTAATTGTTCAAACAATTCGTTTTATTTTATTAATCCTATTAGAAGGTAATTAATTGAATTACTAAAACACCCGTTTTCATTAATTCCACTCAACCAAACCAATCGTCAACTGTTTAGCGTGCTGGAAATAGACATTATCACGCTGATGGAGGTTTACTTTTGTTCACACACATATGCGTAATGGATATTTCAGAAGTTCAGGGGTGGATCGATCCCCCATACGAGCATTGTGCTGGTGTAGCATTGTTTTGGTGTAGCTTAGCTAATGATGAGTGGGGCATAGCTAAAACAGGAAAGGTGTGTTGTTAGAAAGCTATAATAATGATATATGTATATTGATTTACTGTTAAAACATCTTGCTGTTGTGTATGTTTGCTGTGCATTAGGTTATTTTGCTACATGTACAAACCGGCATGAGAATTATCCTAGCAGTGTAATGATTACTACCGTCATAAATTAAAATCTCTTAAAAAAATCAATAGAGGGCTTAAATAATTTCAGATATATTGCACACAATCTTCTCTAAGGCCAAAATAAAAAAGGCTATACCGCCAGTCTATACTGGCATCTGTCATGTTAGTTCTCTCTTTTTTTAATGAGCAGGCATAGATAAAGACAATGACCACCACTAACTGGTGCCTTAGCCTCTTCGATGAATGGTTGAGTTTAGATTTCCATTTAATTTTGAATTGCCTCCATCAAGTTAATCAGTAATATTATCACAGAGTGGAAATTATATGCCTATGAAGAGACCACCTTATTGAACACAAACAAGTAGCCACTGTATACAGTCTCCTCACCCTTTAACCCTTGAATTTCTTTTAAATTTCGATTTACTGATGCAAGAGATTATTTTTGAAATTTTACCACTGGAATTACTGGCTCGCTTATCGATCCAGTCATTCCAATGGTAGATTTTCAAAAATAGCCTTCTTGGTCTGCAAATGGACATTTCTCAAGACCACTGCAGAAGCCGTTTTTAGAGGTGACCTCACTGACCATGAAGGTTTCATTGAAGTTCGAAAATGGGCTTTAACATAAACAAAGTAGTGGAATTATTGTACAATCGCTCCACACCCCACACACCCGCCCCACCCCCTCCCCACCCCACCCCCACACCCCACCACTACACACCTGCCTGTGTTAACCCAAATCACACCAGAAGCTTCTGGGATATCCGTAACTCCATTATTTGATTTGTAGACCATGTACATCTAAATTTTCACGGTTGGTCGGATCACGGCCAAAGTCTGAACGATCCTTTGTTTGTTGCTAAGATTTGAGCCAAATCAGCTCGGTAGTAGATACACTTCTGGATACCAAATGCATTAGCACCTACGGGATGAGGATTAAACTATGATTTCGGAATTGATTGTAGTACATAGGTTTTGTTTATGTCAAGAGAGATCTCGTCTGTCTGGATAAATGTTTGGATATTTAACACTTTAATGGTTACATTTCGTAACAAAAATCGGCATATCTCCTTACCGAATGTTCATCTGCAGGTCATGAGAATTATATTTTTGAAAATTTACCACTAGAATGACTGGCTCCATTATCAAGTCATCCAGTCCAGTGATAAGTTTTCAAAAATTAATCTCTTGACCATCATGCATGCTAACATTTGCTTACCAGTAAATATTAACTACAGAGCGAGCAAGATCACCCTCCACCTAATGACGGATTTTCCTTATGAAACATGGCAATGTTGTGGAAGCCTAATGCACGGTTACAAACTTTCCTATTAAAATTTGAGCCAAATTGGTTGACTGATCACACCCAACATCTGAAAATTCTCTTTTCACAGTATCAGCCTTTATTGTGTTAAAATTGTATCCAAATTTGATCAGTAATTTTTAGCACACCCATTCTGAAGGGACAAGTGACTAAGCGAGCTTATACCATGGTGCCCTTTGCCTCTGTCGCCTGCCCATCTATAATTCTTTTTATGAAAATACTTCTGGCCATTAACCACCGATATTAATCAGAGTGTGCTTAGATAGCTCTATGATAGTAGGCTTCCCAGAACTTATCCAGAAATTTGATTGGTAAATTTTCCAATGGCCACCTGAATATTTGACCTGGACATCTTGGGTTTTACTATAATTTTTTTTAATCTTTCAAAACATATAATTACGGTAAACCTCCTTAAAAATTACCCAATTTTAACCAAGCTTGGCTGGCATGACCTTAAACCTCATGGAATTTTTTGATACAAACTATTACTTGATTGGTTGATCTTTACAATGGCTATCTAGGATTTCAAAAATCTTCCAAAGCACATTTTTGTCTTAAAGATGACAGTTTATTTCAACAAGACCTGTATGTAAATACCAATACCTCTAAGATGCTACATTATATGATCATGACTTATGGAGAGGCGAGTGGTTGCTCTCCTCTTGCCTAAGGTTAATTCTAGGCGAACATCTCATAGATTGCCTGTATTGTTTAGTAACGATGATAGAATATATAGGCGAGTACTAACACTGCTCGCTTCACTGGTTTAAATTTAAATTCAGGAGAGCAGGTGATTACTCCGCTTCAAAATTCTCCTGGAGAGACATGTATGATTCTTGACATTTATACAGAATCTGGTTGTTAAATCTTTTGTGCTCATTTTGGATTTCTGAAATTAGGACTGAAATTTGGTAAAAAATACTTATCAGTAATTAATACATTTTATTACTGGGCCGATTTCAATCAAACTTGGCTGCTATAGTGTTAGGCATCCGAATAGAATATACAAAAAATTGATGGGTGGATTTATTTCAGCAGCTATCTTGGCCTGTAAATAGACATTCAATAGGCAGATATTAAATTTTTTGGACCAAATTTGACCATTAAAGGGTTAAGAGGTTACTCTTACAAATGTCTGGCCACAATGTGTGCTTTTAAAACTAAAAACTATTGCTGGCAACAGTACTCCAGGTGAGCGATACTGAGCTCCAGACACGCTATCAGATCTGAATGCAATACCTTATTACCTCTACCGGGCAAGGGTAATGAGACAATCATGATAAGCCTACAGGTACAATAACTGAAGCACTTGTGTCTCCATATTTTGAAAGTAAACCGACTAAAGGTGACAAGATGATTAAATTCTGTTTAGTCAAAGCATAATAATTAGGATATTAATCCTTTATCTCTCACAGACCGGCTATTACCGATTTGTTATAATCTAGGGGAGATTCTGTTGAATATTTTGAAACTAATTTGGCTGGGAACTTTTGCTTTCTATGGCAACAACAACTTCCAGTTAAATTATTAGCTTCAAAATATTCACAACAACATTATTGAATAAGTCTTGATATCGAGAGGCTGTAATTAAAAAGATCAGGTTTTTATGAAAGTAGATACACTGATGTATATTTTAGAAAGAATAATGCTGTAAGCTATTCAAGACAATAACGGTTTAAAAGCAGTATTATTTCAAAATATGTCTCAGTTTGAATTCTTGTTTACTTAACGAGTAGACTTCTGAAAGTGCTTCAATATCCTTCATATCGATTCAATAAACTCGGGGAACATGCTTCATACATATATTTCAACATCTCTCTTTAACTGTCCTTTCTTTTGCAGGTCTGTGATAGTCGTGTTATTCATGTACTGAAGTCTCAGTCTTACCCTGAGAGTGATACTCGCCTTGAGGAAATCTATGTGATTTTAGGGGGTTTAACCATTTATCTAGAGGACTAGACCCACTTTCTGAGATAACGACGTGTCATGTGCATAACTTTGCTCAGCTGAATATGTGATGTTATAGTGTGTGCTTTAGTAAGAACTGCTTTAATCCCCTGGCAGGATGAGAACTATCGCCATGTGGGACACTCAGTGTGGAGGCTTCCTTCAGTGACACACACCTATTATTGATAACCTACTGTGAACAATAGGCAGTATTCACACATGCGGCTACATTTCACTCACTGTCTGCAGATCTGATTTATATGGGACAAAATTCGGTACATATTGTGCTTTAATCACCAGGCGGAATTCTACTGTCTATGACTCTATGTTCTGAGAATATTATCATATATATATATACTGTTGTGATATAACAGATTTAATAATCTTTCACAATAAAAACTTTTATTATTGCTTAAATGGTCAAATTTCGTTATTAGTCATTTGAAATTGTTGAAATTCTCATTAATTTCACAGATTTGTGTCAATCAACGCTACCTCCAGAACAGCCACCATAATATATTATAATTTAAAGAAAATGAAAAGATGAACATCGAAATGTTGTTGATTGGTACCATCATAGAGGAATACAACTACTAACTCCAGTAAAATACCAGAGATGAATCAGAATAACTTAAAACGATGTTTCTAAACATAGACATTAACATGTATTTATCTGAATAATCAGAGCAATCATTTTACCCATATTGCAAACAATCAAAGATGTAAGTGGACCTAAGTGCCTATCAGTGGGGTTTAAGTGCCACACAAATAGTATTCCATTTGTGCATTGACACGTATAACAGAGCTTATTTACTGCTTGCTACTGGTGCAATACTGCTGATTATTTTGAAAACAATCTGACTGGAAGTAGTTGCTAGCAGCAGCAAGGATTCTCAGTCAAAATGTTTTCCAGTTGGCTAGTGTAATTTTCACTGATTGTTTCTATGGTCACAAAATGATGCCAGCGAATAATTTGAAACCATTTTCACTGAAATTCTTTGCTGCATATACCAGTGGCCTGTCAAATTGTTTTCAGAATAGTTTCGGGTGTTTTATATCGCTGTAACTAGCAGATATACTGGTAGATCACTGTTATATAACAAGTACAGTAATAACAGGACCACATGTAAAAATGAACAGAATTAGATTTATCTCTCCTGGCGCATCTGAGCATTGGGAGGCATATTACGGTAGCTTAGTTGCTTTACGTTATTCTGATTCATTGTATCTTTTTACTGGTGATAGTAGTTACATTACTGTATGGTGTTACCAATCAACACCATTTGGAAGCTCCCTTTTCCTTTACCTTAACCACATACATCAAGTGTGGGCAAGATTTATCCATGATGTTTTGTTGTCCATGAGTCTCTTAATTCTTTTGGTTTTATCCATGAAACTCCAGTGTCAGTCTGGCACTCTATAGCTTTTTCAAGGGGTTTAATACAATATAAGAAAGCTGTTGGATATTCAGCAAATAATTTTACTGGAAGGTGGTGTTAGCATAACCCTTTCATTGACAAATCCCTGAAAAAATTAATTCCTTACGACATAAAACTTATTCTGTTGAATATTTTGAAATTGATTTAATGGGAAGTTATTGTTTCCTAAGGCAGAAACAGTTTCTAGACAGATCAATTTCAAAATATTCAACAGTTTTCCTCTATGGTTGCCTTGAAAATGAGATATGGGGAATTCATCCGTGAGAGGGTTAAAGCAAACAGGGGTCAGAAAAGCATAGCACAATGAAAGCATGGGCCTTCACAGTACACTCAGGTATTAGTACAGTCATTCTATATGAAATCATAGCACAATGAAAGCATGGGCCTTCACAGTACACTCAGCCATTATATGTGAAATCATAGAAGATTGTTGTTGCATAAACTATTGAAATTACTATGATTCTTGTGCATGGCTAAATTTCAATAAACTGAGAATATTCGGAAAATATCAGATCATTATTAACTCGCCTGACCTGAAGGCCCAAGTGAACCTATGCCATGGTGTTCGTCCGTCGGTCAAATTGCATATCCTGGGTCAGCTTATGCAATCGTAATTCGGTTGTAATGAATAACCTGGACAGATTTGCACAATATTCATGTCGTTGATACATGTATATTTTTCAATTGGGCCGCTATGACGTCAAAAGTGTCTGTTTTTGAAGCAATGTTGCCAACTGAAAGCTTTTACTGTTTGAGATTTAGCTTTGACCTCAAAATTGGTGCACATATTCGGGACCTCATGGACACACATTCGGCCAGTAGAACTAGAGTTATTCACAGTGTCCACACTGTGAATAATCGAAGAAATTATTGCTGAAAGCTGTTGAATTGTGATTTTTACCCAAAAGAAGTCGAAGCACTCCATTCTCATATTAACCCTTGCGTCTGGCGACGCAGGTAAGAAATCATGACAGTTATGGCCGATTATGAGATAAATGCTGACAAAACGAGCTTATGCCGTGGTGGTCGTGACTCAGCTGTCTGTCAAATCGCATCTTCTATGACCAATTTCAGGCAAATTTGTCTGGGAGAATCTTATCGTGTTAGCAGGGCTCGATTATAAGACTAACCTGTTAACCCGAGGATAGTAGAATTTCATATGTAAAACTGCACCTGCACTAACCTGTCTGGGTTAGTTGCTCTCAAAAGAGGAGAGACAAAAAACCCTATTCTAATGTCATTATGTTGAGTACCCACCAAAGGCAGCAATGGCTTTCCAGACAAACTAATTTCAAAATATTCAACGGCTTCTCTGTATCAGTGATTGGATTAAAGAACTGATCAGCTTTGAGCTTACAAACATTGGGTTAGTGAAGTTTGCTGCGGGATAGTAAAATCAATGATGTACTATCCTGCCTGGTTAGCAGAACAAATCCTTAAAATCTACCCCTGGGTGTTAGGCTCCAGAACATCTCTTCAGAATTCTGATTGATCCATAAATTGATCGGTGAAAATCTTAGATTTTATAAATGATTTACCGGAAATTGTCAAAATGCATCTCCTTGGTGGATTTCAACAAAATTTGGCTATAAGAACCGTATGGTGCTACGCTTCAGAACTTCGATTAGTCATTTTTGGGGTGAAAATCTTGGATTCCATGAAAAAGTTCCCGGAAATTGCCAATATGCATCTCCTCAGCCGCTTGGTTGATTTTAACCAAATTTAACTAGATGGACCCTATGGTGGTACGCTCCCAAAGTTCTATTCAGAAATTTGATTGATCAGATGTCTCATCCTTAACCATTTACCCCTAAAATTCTTCAAAATAAGTGTCAATTTTCTCATAGAAAATGTCCATTTGCAGGTCGAGATTATTTTAGAAAAATTGTAGCACTGGAATGACTGGCTTGATTATCGAGCCAGTCATTCCAGTAGTAAATTTTGCAAAATAGTATTCTACTGGAGTCCTGGTCTGAAAATGGGCATTTCTCAGATCTACCGCAAAAGCAATTTTTTGGGCGGCATGAGAATTATTGGGTTAATCAATTCCCAGTTTTAACCAAATTCAGACAGGAGTACCCCATATTGAGTGCCCGGAATTTTAACTGATCCATTTTCAGGTGAACATCTTGTATTTGAAAATGACATCACAGGAAGTGCTTGCGGTTCAGGCTGAAACTCCTGATATTTCATCGATAACTAAGGGTGATTAAAGTTTGTTTAAAAGAAATTGATCAGTGATAAAACATGGCTGTCATGGACCAATAATAATTTACTGTTTGGTGGCCATGTTGGTTCTTTATTGGTTCAATGGAACCTTTCATTCGATCTGATTGTGCGCTACAGATAGGCAACTACTGGGTGCATGAGAGAAGAGTCAAGAAGATAGCCAATGTTTCCTCCTGTGGTAAGAAAATCCACCACTGAGCCGTGAACTGGGTTCGTCGTTTAAGTAGTCCATTGTTGTGAACCATGCCACTCCCTTAAATTTGATTTTAAATTATTTGTTTGTTTGATATATTTATCATGTCGATATTTTCAAGGTAACATTCATGATTTATGCCAGGTTTACAATTCTATCAGTGTTCACTCAAGGTCGCTTAAACTTATATAAGCCTATAGGCTCAGCTTTTTTTAGCCAATTTCCCAGATGTGTTGGCTTTCAAGATTCAAAATTATTATCATAACGGCTACATTTTTTACATAGGCCTTTATCTTTGAAAAGGAAATAGCGTATGCTTTCCAAAAATTTAAAAGCAAAATCATACTTAGGAAATGGGATATCTATAAAGAAATCCATAAGTTTTAAGTTTATGAAAAGTCAGCAATTGACCCATTCACTACTGGTAAGCAACTATCCCATTTAATTATTAAATGCCAATTTATCAACGTTCAAACAGTTTGGATACATTGACAAATTGACAGTTAATAACTACATAATATTTTAATGGCAATTTGATGTAAATGTGTTTCTGCCGATGATTTTGGCAGATTTCATTTCTACAGAACCTCGAGAAAGTTTATTTCAGATAAAGGGGTTTCCTTCTTTCGTGTTTATTATTGCTCATTAATATGTATGAGCTGAAAGAATGCGGGTTTTATCCAATCATTATCGCGATTCTGGCATTCCTGTGAAGGAATCGTTTAGTGGACTCGATTTACCCGTTTGTTGCTGGATAGAAGATACGACGAACCTTCGATTCGCGCAATGCTAAATGCTAGCGGGATGGATTGGCGATTGAGCTGTCGCTAAAAATCGTTTAATATTAGAAAATTTATTCTAATATGTACAGCGGGATTTTAGAACATGATTCACAATTCTTTTTTTATATCAGAATCAATAGTACGACGCATTTTTCTAGCGTATTTTTAACACATGTATGCCTACCACCGAGACCCGCGAAATCTCAATACTATCGCTCGGCAAACATTGCCACAGTTTAATCTGATGGAAATTAATCAAAGGATAAATTATTCACGTGTGTTTCGATATCGTACTACGCATCTTTGTGTCATTTTAACAAAATCAATTGCATGAATATATCTAAATGCAACTCTTTTCTCCTTGCCAGTCGGACTAAATAACACGTCAACGACTAGAGGGAATTCCTTCGTCCCTTCCACGTGTGACGTGTGTCACGTGGTGCGTTTCACCGGTTTTACGGAACTTGCCGAGTGATATTAGGAAGCAGCAAAAGGCATAATTTTTAACATTTATAATCACGTTCTTCTAGCATACACGTTTTAAAAAGAATACAAGTGCATGATAACATGTTAATCTAGCATCACTCTATCTGTTTTCAAAAGAAAATACCAGGCATGATCTGCACTTTAAGAACACTGCTGGGACTGTAACGGTGTTGCCTTATTTATATTTTCGCAGTGTTTCCTACTTTGGCATAAAATGTCTTGCTTAATAGGTATCCGAAGATATTCTGGGTATGTATGTGAACAGCAAATTGATTCTGCCCAGCCACAAACCTGCTGCAGTTTCTTGAGATGGTCCTAGCCATTCTGACGGTGGGAATTCAAACAATTATTTCGGCCAGATGGCCAGCGAAGCGTAATCAAAGGCAGTTACTCTCCACTTTAATATAGGAGGCCTTAATATGGATGGGCAACTATGAAAATCAGTAGTTCTGTTTATACAACGGTGTTATTGACCGTGAAGAAGAGTTTTAATAACAATTCTCCGTTTGAAGAGCAACCGTTCTTGGCTAGCTTAAAAACCTGTCCTATTGAGCTATCATAGTTCTAGGTTTAACGGTAGCATGTCATGTTCTCTGGCGAGAACATGAGCAGCGACTTTAATGTAAAATTAGTGCCATGTGGAGAAAATACAGTGATGCATTTGTTGTTGATGTATAGTGTAACCTAGGTGTAGTGCGGTCAAAATATTTGTGTAGTATTTACTGCTAACTAACAATATTGGCAGAATGCCTAATTACATAATGTTATGCGTTGTAAACGGTGTCAGCAAATAAACAGCACCGTGGGTCGAATCGACCCTATATTCCTAATGAATCGAGAGTGCGTGTTGTGTGCGGGGCAAGGTAGCTAGAGCAATCGTGCCTAGCTCTCTCTCGTTCTGGCACATGCTCGGGCGGTGCCCACACTTAGTTGGAGATCCAAAAGAGTCCGTTTTAATTTTGCCATATCTTCGCCAGATCTGAACCGATTTAATTTCTGTTCAATGTTTTAAATTCCTCATTCAATTTTAATATTAGTACATACCAAAATCTTTGAGGACGGTCCCATATTACGGAATTGCCATAATATGAGCAAGTATGAACATAAGTTGCCAATCTCCAACGGATAACGCGTCAACGTTTGTTTACATCTCATGGCCGCGCATGTGCGTAGGGCGATCTCACGGACTCTATGATGTTGTTCTCCTGCTGGAATGGCCGTTTATGTATGGCCCCGTATATGACCAGCGGAGGTGTGAGCACGGACCATCCGGGGCCGGCCGTCTTGTATGTACCCGGCGGTGTTCCATGCTACATTTACTGTGATAGTACTATTATCATTCTCAAGAGTGTACAAAGCAATATGAAAGATTTCCATTGTCGTGGGAGCATGTTAACATGTGTCCAATTAATCTGGAAACTATCGTAATTATTATTTTCAACTCACCAATAGAATAAGTCGGCCTGCCGCTCCGTCAGTCGTTTTGTTGATGGTCAGTCAGTGGTATGCTAAAATGGATACATTTGTGACAGTTTTGGTAAAACACTCTATGTCGCAAACTTAGTGCGTTCTCAAATATTTAATCAAGAGACAGTTTACATAAAAGACATAAAAAGAACTATATGCACAATATAAATATCGATGAAATAGCTGTTAGTTTGTTTTGAATATATACAGACCAGAGCTTAAATTAAGAAAGAGAACAGACGATAGTCCGTAAGCCAGATCCTAAAAAATTGGGTTACTCTACCTGAGTTGTACCCTTTATTTTAGTCTTCTTTTATGACAGATATATACATACCATATCAGACTTATGATGGTGTAGGAGAACCTGACCCTCAAACATTTCCATTTTCGTCAAAACACAGTAAAATGTCATGCGCTTTTTGGTGAAATTATGAAATTCGCTCACAGAATCATTCGCTGGTATTCAACTTATTCTTATACAGTTGGACACAAGGACAGCAGATGGCTTAGAGAATGTGAAACAGTTTCACTTGGCTGTTTTCAACTTGTATCGCAGCACGTCCAACCCTCACCCCAACCCACCCCTCCCCATCCTGACCTCTGACAGCTGCCCCACCCAAACAACCATCCCCAATCATCAAAAAATATATTTCATCAATCTGCACAGAATACCAAAATGATGTTTGTTTAACCACCACCCACCACGGCTTATTACCTCTAGGAGTTAAATTTGACTGGCATCTGAGGTGGCTCTCATATGTGGTACGAGGTTAGTATAGTATTGTGAAAGCTGTTTCATGTCTGTATCCTTTGCAAATACCACGCCACACTTTATGTCATGAATGACCATGACATTGTACCTGTTTTTCCAGAATGTTTCATGTAGACTACGTTTGCAATTAAAATGTGTTGTTACATTATTATTTGACCTTCCATACAACATCGCTTATCATTGGTTGTTTTGAATATATACATACTAGTAATACGTGTGCTGATCCCATCTCTGTGCTCTGTGAGAAGGCAATATTGTAAATGGTGGTCTGTGCATTTTAATCAGAGATTATGCCTGATGGAATAGATACATTCTCGTCGACTGATTGTTTGCAAGCAATACAAAACACAGCTGCAAGAATCGTGTCACTATGTAGTAAATACGATCACATTACTCCAATACTCCGTAATCTACACTGGCTACCCGTCGATAAACGTAGCGAGTTCAAAATTCTCTGCTTAACTTACAAATGCCTAGAAGGTACTGCCCGGCATATAGTAACATTCTTTGAAGCTCATCATAACATAGCTACAGCTCGAATCTATTCAATATTAGTGTAGGATGATTGCTCTTTCAAGTGGCAGCTTTATCGATTGTTGCTTGACACTTTCCGGAAACTGCCTAGTTTAACTGCGATTACAGAGGTTTAAGAACGATTTATTTTTATTTTGATACTTTATTAAAGCTTATAACCCGTGCCCCCAAAATCGAAACTTCGACAAATAGCACAATCTGCTTACTGTTTTATCATAATATTTATTCATTGTTCATTCTTATGATAAACTTATCCATTCCATTGTGCATTAGCACTATCAAGACCATGCGATATTTAAGATTCCTCAATGATTTTCATAATATATTTGGTTTAACCATTTGCCCACTGAATTTCAACTGTATGAATTCAAAGCTACTCTAACCGTTATTCATTGAATATATGGTTTGAAAAATTTCTCTACAGGAGGCAGCAACATTCTCAACGGGGTTCAAAATATTGAACATGATGATACTTATACGTATTACATCCACTTAATATATGTTGTAGTGGAAGCATCGTTATCTGGGCTATGTCAATCTCTTTGATAGCACCATAGGAATGTAATCGTCCTTAGATTGTACATTCTGTTGATTTAATCATTTCAACAAGAGATGGTCATAATGATAGAATGCAGCCACAACTATAATTTTATCTGATGCTATTCGCACACCATCTGAACATTCATTGTGCACCCAAGGTGGGATATATGCAGAAATGCATGGAGATCTGTTTCTGCTCGAGTACTTGAAAACAACTTCATTACGTTATCGTCATTGTATGTTTTTGCAAAGGGAAAGTTGGCACGATTTCGAACAATCTTCACAGCCGTTCTCAATTTAAGACCACCTGCTAATGTGCTTATTGCTCTCTCTCTCTCTCTCTCTCTCTCTCTCTCTCTCTCTCTCTCTCTCTCTCTGTGCGGAGCTGGAACTAAGTAGACTAATGATCAAGGAGACACGTCTTATTACTGCTTGCTATTATATCATCTTGACCGCTTGATGCTGCTCACTGATTTGAATTGGATAACTTCCAACATGAATCTTCCATTAGAAGAAATTCATCGTATCGCCCAGTTTGAATCAAAATACTATCGTCACATCTCTCACTTAGTTCTAGGGTTCCAGTGGATATTGTAAGTGCCTCCATCCACATGGTCGTATATTCGTCTGCGCATGCGCGCATCAAGAAATGGAACTAACTCCTCTGAAATTGATTGGTCTAATTCAAGGAAATGTGTTATTTCATCCAGAGACGTTTGTACTTCAAAAAATGTGTTCTGTGTGATTGTGGATTATAAGACCTCGGTCAAAAAGTTCAAATATCATGCACATTCTGTCTATGATAGTATCTCCGGAGAAATCGTTTTGTCCAATCCAATAAAATGTGCGTTTTAGGTGACCATATCATTGCCGATCCAATGATGTTATTTTTGGTGTATTTCCCCATGTTGGTGTGAGTTTTGGTGATTTGTGTAGTGAAAGTATAAATGGCATGAAGTTTGGTTGGCACATCCTGCACATGTTACTTACTTAAGATATTCAGATTAAATTAGACGTGTGAGAAATACACGAAGAGGTGAAGCACTATTGGTTGACTCCCTCACTCCTGAGAGAGAGAGAGAGAGAGAGAGAGAGGAGAGAGAGAGAGAGAGAGAGAGAGAGAGAGAGGGAGAGAGAGAGAGAGAGACAGAGAGAGAGAGAGAGAGAGAGAGAGAGCGAGAGAGAGAGAGAGAGCGGGAGAAAGAGAGAGGGGGGGACAGGCGGAGAGAAGGGGGGGGAGAGGGAGGGAGTGGGAGCGGGAGAGTGGCGAGAGAGAGAGGGGAGAGAGAGGGAGAGAGGGATAGGGAGGGAGAGAGAGAGGAAGAGAGAGGGGGGAGAAAGAGAGGGAGAGAGAGCGAGAGAGACAGAGAGAGTGAGAGAGTGGGAGAGGGGGAGAGAGGGAGAGATAGGTAGAGAGAGAGAGAGAGGGAGAGAGTGGGAGCGAGGGAGAGGGGCAGAGAGAGAGAGGGTGGTGGTGAAGAGAGTGGGGAGAGAGGGAGAGAGGTGGAGAGAATGGGGGAGAGAGAGCGAGGGAGAGAGGGGGAGAGAGACTGCTATCAGAATACTGACCTCTTGGGTCCACAATCAGATCGACATCTTGTATATGGCCACCATTGGGAGCAGCACGAAATGAATGTTAAAGACATATGGTCTTATTTTATTTTTCAGCTAATCAGATGAATGTGTGCTACCACATATTTGCGTTTCAACTTGTATTTATTCGTTGACTTACTTTACAGAAGTACACCCCTGTAGGCGAGAGTGGGAGAGGGGGAGAGGGGGAGAGGGGCAGAGAGAGAGGGTGGGGGTGGTGGAGAGAGAGACCGGGAGAAAGAGGGAGGGGGTGGGAGAGGCAGAGAGAAGGGGGGGGGGAGGGAGTGGAAGAGGGAGAGTGGAGAGAGAGAGAGGGAGAGAGAGAGAGGGAGAGAGGGAGAGGGAGGGACAGAGATGGAGAGAGAGCGGGGAGAGAGAGGGAGAGAGAGCGAGAGAGAGAGGGAGAGGGGCAGAGAGAGAGAGAGAGTGGGGAGAGAGGGAGAGAGGTGGAGAGAATGGGAGAGAGAGCGAGGGAGAGAGGGGGAGAGAGAGTGAGAGAGAGAGAGGGGGAGAGAGAGTGAGAGAGAGAGGGGGAGAGGGAGAGAGATGGAGAAAGGGAGAGAGAGAGAAAGAGAGAGAGAGAGGCAGACAGAGGGAGAGGAATGGAGGGAGGGAGAGAGAGAGAGAGGGGGGGGGGAGGGAGCGGAAGAGAGAGGGGGAGACTGCTATCAGAATACTGACCTCTTGGGTTCACAGTCAGATCGACATCTTGTATATGGCCACCATTGGTAGCAGCACGAAATGAATGTTAAAGACATATGGTCTTATTTTATTTTTCAGCTAATCAGATGAATGTGTGCTACCACATATTTGCGTTTCAACTTGTATTTAATCGTTGACCTACTTTACAGAAGTACACCACTGTAGGCGTCCATAGGCAACTGTTTTGCCATTCAGCATGTACACTCATTATTCAATCTACGCCTATCTGAGCATATTCGTCAAGGTGCTGGGTAAAAGGTGTTATTACTGTTAGAAGAAACCCAAATCTAAATCTAAATATTCGATGACAAGCTATTTTTATTAAGCATACAAGAATCTTTAGTGGCCTCATTTCACCATCTTTATATTATAAATGTTTTCCTTTATTTAGATCACCTCTGAATCTTTTTTAAGTAGTGGCTTTTAGAATGATCATCGAGTGGCATACCTGCCAATAACGACTTCCTGTTTTCAGGTGCCACAAGATTGGGTTTCCTTACAGTTGACTATGAACAGCCATCTACCTTAATAAGCCATCATCCTGTGCCACCCGAATCATTTTTCTATGACAGATCAGATTTCTTATACGCGGCCTTTCTTTAGGGAACACCCTCGATGAAGTGTCCAATATAAAAGACGTTGGACAATATTAGCATCGGCCGCATCTGAAGATTGAGAAATCGTGAAATCGGGAATCAATCTGACAAGCTAACAACCGGTAAATGTGGGATGTTCATCTGATGGTCCTGTAGCTTTCCAATAAATTATCTCTTGTGCTTGGATTCCCTCGGCAAATTAGTTTTAATAAGCATCTATTAACCAAGAATATTCTCGCGTCGACAAGATGTCCGCGCTAACCTATCGCATACCTTCCAAAGTCAACAACGCGACACCGATTCATTGTGGTTGTTATTAAATTCTGTATGATGTGTACATGGTGACCTGGCGTCGTTTCTTAGCTTGATGATGTTTCTTAATAAACACCAACGATTGATATACCAGACAAGTTCCCCAATGTGTGAATTAATTGCGACATGGCAAAGAAATATATCCTGCTTCACTGAAAGCTAGATTAATGGTAATTTATCCACTTATCCACTTACAAGTTCACATTCCGAACTGACATCTGAATGAATGGACCTCTCCTATTTATCCATCCAGCATATGACGTCATAATCAACTACATGGCATATAGGATAAAGACATGATAAATGGCGTCATGAATGATGTAAATATGCTCGTCCCGAACGCATACTTGATGACGGCCTAAGACGTTATTGTACGAATCGTATGCCTTTACTATTTAACAAACATGCTGTTGAACATATTGAAATTAATTTGACAGGTGCTGTTGTTGCCATAGACAGTTCACCTGTATATATTTCTGAAATGTAATAGTTGGGGAGTTCAGGGGGATGTGTGGATGGAGCTTAGCTAGAGATGTGCGAAACATGGTTAAAACTTGATTCCTCCATTGAGGAGAGTCAAATTAATGTTGCATTAGATTTTACTGTCTAAACAGCATAATCCTACAGCGACATTATTTTGCAACTCAAGACCACCATCCCAGGTAAGACGTGTATGTTGCCCACGCGTTTGCCCAACACATGTGGTCATAGTGGCTCCAATGTGGCTGTCACCATGTGTCCAACATCAATTTCTAATTTGACTAGTGCTGGCATAATACGTTGAGCCAATTGCATCTGTCCAATGTCAGGCCAACTTCATCAACACATAGCACATTTACCTAATGTTGGTCTAAAATAGCAAAGCAAACGAATTTTATAAGCTTTGTTTTTGTTCATTGTGTTCATTGTCATAATGTGTGTGCAATATCTTAGGCAATACACTATTTGCGGACACGCTTGGCGCAATCTCAGAAACTGCAATAAAAAACGTCCTTCACTTGGACTTGGATGAAATACACATTTAATGAAATAAGTAAATATTGCACACAATTCCATGATGTTGTTTTCTTAAAACGATTTTAATCTCATTTCAAATGTTGTACCGTATGTCATGGCATAGAGAATTCCATAGTGTTCATGTCTCGACACATTCCTCTATTTGTAGCGAAATTAATTGTTAAACCCCTCTTGTGTCAACTTGTCGTTACAATGAGAACACCGCCTCTGTAGTAGTCTTGAGGTCTGTCTAATTGCAGGTTAACAAAAGACTATTTCTGAAAATTTACCATTGGGATAACTGGATCGGTTACCGAGTCAGTCATTCCAGCTGGTGATTTTACAAAAAAATACCCTTCTCTTGGCCTGCATATGGACACTGACAAAGCAGTTCTCTTGGTCAGCAAATGGTCATTCACTGAGCAAATATTTGAAATTTCTTTAAAAGCCTGATAAATATAAGGGTTAATTGATAGAAGTAGCATTTTGAGCGCTTTGTTGTGCCTGTTGACACAAGAGGTGTTAACATCCCATAAATCTTGAAGCGAGATGGACGCAATTTTGTCTCGTTAAACGACAGTGTGCAATGAAGTGCGAGTGCCAATAAAGCACATTCTTTAGTATCTTATACCACATTAGACAGCAACAGCTTCCAATCTGATTTGCGTCAAAATAGTAAGCTGCATGATACCTGTATGGTTGCTTTTACAGTTTACTACCAAACTATTAATTGCACAATTGATATTTGGAACAACTATGATTTCTTCCACTTGATTCCGTCAGTATTTTGGTGATAATTACATGGATTGATTTTTTGCTAGCCGAACAATTGGTGACGACCCTTATTTAATGAATCCGTTTTCCCGCATGAGAAGCCGCTGGCTAATCCTCTGGAATCTTATAACGCCAGGAGGAGAAAGAGCAATGATCGGGACACATCTGCTCGAGGAAGATTCAATATTGACATTAACTGAGATTTCGATTCGATCATCGTACGTGCCAACCCCACACTGATTAGGAGGTTGCATAGATGAACACATTTTGAGTTGTTGATTAACTGGATGCCGTTAACTATTTTTGATAACGGCAGTGTTGAAGGTTGCTTCTGTCTTAGAAACAGCACAAGTGTCGACATAAATATCAGTTAGTCCGAATGATGCCAGATTAATGTAAACTGGCAATGCAGCTTGAATTGGAGTAAGCTCCAAATATTGACCAAATTTGTTTGCCCCTGTGGGAAACATGGCTAAAATTGCCAGCGGAACATTACTGCGGCAGATGTTCAATATGCACTGTAGAATAAAATTCTACTTTACCACATATATTAATATAAACACATTTAGTTATCGTCCATCGCGGTTGTATATGTTTGCTTGGATATCTATTATTGAATTTTAAACATCGAGCATATTTGCTTAGACCCGCTGGACTAAAAACCTAGACCAATTTCAGAACGACTAATGTGCATAAAGAATTCAATAAAGTCACCCGTTTAATTCAACACCGTCTAAGAAGTGAGTAATGAAACACACCGAGCTCTCAATGATTTGATTTAGTCCAGGAGGTCAGAATCGTGACGTAGCACACCCAGTATTCGGAAGGTCTGACACTTGCTGTGGCTTGGGGGACATGTCCCACACATTTTAAGCCCTGTTGTACAAACAAATTGTGGTAGCACTAATTAGTTATCCTGATTTCTTTGCATAGGGGGTCAAGGCTTTGGCTGTATCCACAGTGCACAACGATATAAGCATGATCGTATCATAACTCAAAGTAATATCGTATTAGATTCACCATATATGATATGTCGACGGACATCGACCTAACATATATCCAACATACATTTTGCATGCATATACCAAAGGCGAGGGTGAAATGTGAAGGTTATATTTTATGTATGTATACTAACTCCATCATAGAATCTGTATATCCAGCTGTACCACTATTGGCAAAGCACCCAGGTAATGGTGGTTGGAATGAGACAGATGGATGTGGTGGTAATCGGTGCGGAAAAACAAATTAAAATGAATACTACACCTCACATCTGCTATGGCGCCATATTTCTACAGCATGGACAGAACCAATTATGCAAGATGGCTGCCAATATATCTTGCGGACATGAAGATGCTTCCAAGTACACACCCCCATGTACATGAACAATTCTTGAATGGAAATCATTCCGTAAGTCGCTCAGACCATCCATTCAATCAAGTGTGGACAGATATGGCCTTAGAGCAATCGATTAATTTGGATTCCAAAAAGCGAGGTGGTATTATTGGAATAACACAAAAGCCAGGAGCTTAGGAGAGGTGGTTTTTAACTAGCCACGATAGGGCAGCCATAACAACGGTCACAAAGCAAATGTGTGGGTTACAAGATAGTCACATGTTTGGAGTACATAAGGAAATGGGGACTAATCGAATGAACAGGGATAAACCGATGTGCAGAAGATACTTTCGATGTTCTCATCAGATATAATGACCAATCCCTTTAATATTGCGGAAAACGACGACAGCGAGTGTCTTCCGCTTGTAAACATTGCAACTGGCGTGGTATTGCCTAGTGAAATCGCCAAGAGACTTGTTTCCGCATGTGACATTGGTAAGGAGATTATGGAAAATTTTGTTCAGGAGCGGCTGGACACTAACACGAGAAGCTTTTGGGACACGTTGCCACACTTAAAACTTAAAACACTTGCCAGCCTAGCACAGAAGAAAAAACTCAAAACAAATGATGAAAAAATTCACAATGTGAGATCTGACCGCGAACTATTTGGTCGATTAATTTTTGCCGCAAGGTCCAGAGATGTTGATTTAAAACTAGTGATGACGTAGGAACTGTCTGCTGTTCCACTATCATTGTCACATACGGATGGGACTCTAGAAAGAATGTGAAAAGTGTTTTGTTAAGTGAACTAGAAAAGGAAGTAAATGTTGATGGACGGCTTCCACCTGTTGACAAGACAGGCGCAACAGCTTATGTAGTAGATGGCATGCCAATTGTGCAAATGGTTAAAACTGGACGTACGTCTACATTTGGAGAATTGGCTGATAAATACTGGCACATCTTTACAGTTCCACTGAATCAAGAAGACTGCAACAGTGTAGATATAGTTTTTGACAGATATGATAGACTGGAATCTCTCAAAGCGGAAGAGCGGCTAAAACGTGGGTCATCAACAGCATTGGAAGTAAAGATTGCTGGATAAAATACTCCCGTTCCAAAGCAATGGGCCAAGTACATCAGCAATCCAAGCAACAAAAGTAACCTGGTTGCATTTCTCAGCAAGCGGTGGCGTGATACTGGTCCAAATATGCTATCTGCCGACAATTGCGTCATTCTTGCTGGTGGCTTTAACGATGGAATGGATGTTGTTGTCATTTCAGCGAACAATTCGTCGTATTTGGAAGAACTTCGATCAGATCACGAGGAAGCAGATACGCGTATGATGTTGCACGCGCTACATGCTTCAAAAGACCACATGCGTGTTGTTATACAGTCTCCTGATACAGACGTGGCAGTACTTAGTATATATACGTATCGTTCGCCTCACTATTCTGAACTATGGTTCCGTACGGGCACAAAGGACAAATTGCGATACATACCAATACATTTGCGATACATACCAATACATACAGTTGCTCAAGTACTGGGCCCAGCTATCTGTCTGTCTTTGCCTGGGTTTCATTCCCTTACAGGTTGTGATAGCACTAGTGCATTATTTGGAGTCGCTAAGAGAAAAGCATTCAATCTCTTAAAGTCATCTGAATGTCATCAGCTTAGCTTAGTCCAACTCGGCGAACATGTTGACTTATCACCGAATACTGCAATTCTATGTGAGAAATTTGTCTGTGAGTTATACCACCAGGGATGTGGGAAAGACAGCTGATGAAACCCGTTATTGGCTCTTTTGTCAAAAGAGACAAAGAAATGAAAATCTTCCACCTACATCGAATAGTCTAAAGCATCACACCGAAAGGGCCAATTTTCAAGCTCTTGTTTGGAGACGTTCATTGCAAGCTGTTCAGAATCTTCCATCTCCAAATGGACATGGCTGGAGTATAGTGGATGGTTTACTCAAGCCTGTTCTAATGTCAAAGGATCCTTCTCCATTTGGATTAATTGAACTCACATCATGTAGATGTCAAAAGTCTGCCTGCAAAAGAACAGATCTCTGTCAATGCAAGGCTAACAATCTACTCTGCACTGAAGCATGCCTTTGTATGGGAGGTTAAATGTGTGACAATGTTCAGCATACAATTGTCGAAGATGACTCTGACACGGATGAGTAACATTCTCTCATTTGCTCACGTGATAAATATGTCCTGCCAGCTTGTGTAGACATGCACTGCATGTCAGTTAAAAGTTTAATTATGAAAAATGTAGAAAACATGGGCATTGCTAAGGTATTGCTAGTCACAAGAAGACCTAAGTGCCCCAATATGTACAAAGCAACATACGGGTGTCTTAAACGAGGTTGATTATGTATAAATCTGCGATATACGATCACTCCTTTCCATTGTGGTTAAGATTGTATTGATATAACATGCGCTTAAGTTTGTGAAAAATTTACCATTGTGAAAATTGTTTGAGAGCTACATTCAACACCTATTGTAAATGGGCTTCTCACTGGTTAGTGATACCACAATTTTCTTGTACAACACGGCTCAGAATATACCCAAGACATCGGTCTAGCATAATATAGAGACAAACCTTCTGAATACTGGGTGTGCTACGAAACCATTCTTCTAGACCCCTTTTGAAAATTGGCTCCCGGACTAATTGCACAGACTTATATTAATGTATATTTGCTTACAATTTACTTACACAAACTCAGCAAATTAAACACCACTTATGAGTAACCACTCCAAAGTGGACATAAACGTGTTTGTCATGGACATACAGAACAGGCCTTATTCTATTATATTTAATAGATGGTACATTTCTAGCTATGCTCCGCCAATTTCCCGTTACATCCAGCCAACATGTACGGCCTATTGGAATCAATTTAATATATACTTTGGAACTTGAATTCCGAGAATTCCAGTTTCAAGGTAATTGTACAGGAAAGCTGTTAACTATTTTGAAGTTAATTTGGCTGGCAGATGTTACTGCCTATGGTAGCAACAGTTCCCAATCAAGTCCATTCCAAAATATTCAACATACTGTTAATTAAATTGGAAATTCATTGAAAGACATACATTACGTACACTTCATGGCGGACTTTCATGACGAAGCTATATGTCATTACAACGGTGAAGTCAGGTAAATGTGAGTGACAGATTAGATCCTTCCAGTTAAGGAGCACCGATGTACATGTATATTCATTGAAGTAATTATATAACCTCGATCCGGCAGTGTGTGGAAAAGAGTTTCTGCAACTGGCGGGAGCACCACCTATAGATAAATCAATGTTTATTATACCGACATAAACCAAATTGAACCTATTCCAGTTAACATTATACCATGAACTCGAATTCCATTTGTAAACCAACATGCTGCACCATGTGCAATGGTTATCTCTCAAGGACGCTTAATGGGCGCTTTGATTAGTTTTACTTTGACAAATCCATGTTCCTCGATGCATCAAGCTTCCGAAGGAGTTCATGTTGTTCCAAATAGAATCTCAACCTTCAATCTGGCCATATTATATCACAATAGATCCAGGACTAGTTGATCCTTCGTAATCTCAGTAGTATGGAACTGAGCATTGCGCCACACCAGAATACAACGAAAATAGCATAGACCCACTGCCATTAATGACTACTCACTGATGGTGATTCTCGAGATAACTTGCAAGCCATGCGAGTACTGGTCCAGTAATGCCAAATTGTACCAATTTGCAGCGGTGCCAGGTTCAGATAAATGCTTTGGATATATCCAAAAATAAAAACAGTACTTCCTTTCGATTACCACGTGTTTCAACCATATCGGTATAAATCGAAGGTTTGGGAAGAAAGTCAGACTGGTGAGGGGTTACATCATCTATAATACAATTGTAAGCGCGTGTAAAAGCTGCCCTGTCCATGACCTTACTTAAACACCTCAGTAGTGATATTAGTCGATAATTAGAACAGGATTTCTTGTTGCCATTTTTAGCGATTGGCGCTACATTAGCCACTTTCCAAGAAGTTGGAAAATGGGAATTTCTAAGATAAAAGTTAAAAAATTGCCCCATGATTTCGGCCAAAAGTTATTTAGCCTCTACGAGTAGTTTTGGACCAATTGCCTTCAACTTGTCCAGCTTAGATTATACAAATCAAATATCAGTGGCTGTTAGAGTTATAATGTTTAGGGACGTTTTGTATATAATTGCAGAACGGGAAACTGGGCATGGGAGTCGTCTATTGTAACAATACTGGCAACATAATTGCTATGAAGATTAGCCTTCTCCTGAAGATCATGGGGAATGAGCCATTTTGACACGCGGTGATGGCATTTTGTTGAAGTTTGAATTAGTATAGGATAGGAATGATTTGCTCAATTTCCACCTCTGTTTGGAGCCATTACATCTATTTATTATTCTCGCAGCCGTCTCGCCTCTAAATTCCTGCTTGGCCATACTAACTAGAGCGTTTACATGATTCTCTGCTTTTTGAATTTGATTATGTCGTGCTCTTGGTTAGTTTTTCTGGTCTTCTTAAAACGTTTTTCTGTGATACTCATTTCTTATTTGACATCCATGGTTTATCATTTGGATTTTATTGTTACAATGTTGATGACTATGCATGTATTAGCTGCAAGAATAATAGTTGTGGTAATAGTACGGCTCCATATGTCAACATTATTTTCTTTGAGGATAATTGTCCAAGATGCGTTGGCCAAATCATCACCAAGTTTATCCCAATCCGCTTTTGCATAGTCTGTCAATAGATCTGTCGCTTGTATGATTTATGTTTGTGTATTGCAGATGCTAAGACCAGATATACTTGGGTGTGATTACTTTCGGAAAGGTGACATGACATCGCTATCTTTTAGTATTCTTCGATTATTGATTTGTATTGGCTCTAACAAGGTATTCGATACAGGCCTATAGTTACTTCATTTATTGGCTGGTGGAGCTCACGTGTAGTGGTTATAACATGTAGATGGTGTTTGGTCGGGTAAAAGATGTCTTCGTTTAGACCCCAAGTAGGCTTATAGTTTTGTTTGGGCTAAGCTCCCGGACATGGTCTATATTTTCAGATATGACTTGTCATTTGTAATATTTGTATTAGGTGGCCGATGAATAACGCATATGACCACTTCTGGGGGATCGTGGACTTCTATTCATATCATTTCAAATTATTTGTATTCGGTACGACAATTAGCCGCTGTGTTGTAACTGGTGTCGGATATATAAATGCATACACCTCCCCACGCTTGTCGACGGTTTCTGCGATGAGGTTCCTGGAAGCATGGATGCTTAACAATATTGTTGTTAAGCGTTGGTTTGAGATGCCTCAGTAATAGCAATACTGCTAAAGTTGGAAAGGTCAGCCTTGACAAGATGAATGTAACCTTTACGCCACATAGATGTAAGTGTACAATAGAAAGATCATTGTCTTTGGCTGCAGGACATGGATTTAATCTTACATCTCCAGCTAAAAAAGAAGCAATATGGAAAATGTAAGTAAGATGGACATAATATTCTGGCAATACATAGGAATTGACATTAATTGAATAGTCCGATACATGCCATGGAAATAATGTAACATATTATGGATTAGAGTGTTGAAACCTTCTTGACTGATGACCTTGAAAACCCCCAGATCAAACAACTCAATTGCCCCATGATAAATCATTAGCCATGGTCGATATGGTACGACAAAGAAGATGAAATAGAAATCAATGGATGGGTTCATATTAAGCAAGACGCGTATGGAAGGCCCGTGAAGTTATAAAGAAAAAGAGCTACAATACCATCATCAGTTACGGGATGCCACCTAGCAGCTAGGAATCATATTGGTTTCTGCTTTAAGTTCCTAGATTCTCAGTACTATTTAATACAGGATAGGTCAAAGTCACCAGGTAGATTAACCATCAGAATAGCTCGTGAACAGTACCTTTTCCTAGTTAAATGCTAGGAAAAGGTACTGTTTAGGCGTCCTTCTGATATAATCCTGGATACTGACGATGCTGATGACGACAACGATGAGGACAATGACAGCGACGGCGACGACGACGATGACAGAAACGGTGATGGCAAGGACGTCGACGTCAACGACCACGACGATGACGACGATGACGGCGACAATGACGACGACTACGACGACTACGACGACTACGACGACGTACTGCATTCTGCGGCTGTAGGAGTAGAAAATCCTGCTGCTGCAATCAGTCATCCGAATTTACACGTTGTTAATGCTGAGAATCTTTGTTAGGTTTTACGTAGCCCGTGCCAGCTCTACCCCTAAACGGCGGCCGTATGACACATATTAGGTGAGACTAATGGGCCGGTTTAATATCAGAACAGAATTCACGCTACATGAAGGCAAGGAATAGTATAAATGCGTTTTTTAATCTATATAATAACACAAGCGGTGACACTGTATTGCTATTCAGCTTTACTAAATAATTTAAACAAATTCCAAATTAAATTTGCGCCAAGCCCGGCAAATATTAAATTATTCATCTATTGCGCACAATTTCCAATAAACGTTGTACGCATGGTGAGGGTAAATCGGTGACTTTCGGCGTCTTTTGATTCTCGCTCTCCCTGCCCTAATAACATGGTCACGCCACTGCTGATAACACAAAAACCTCCCTGAGGGATTTCCCATAAGCCTTTGATTGGTGTTAATGGGTTTGCTGTGCTGGAGTCCTGTTCCCTCTAGTCAAAGAATTATCCTTTGTTTTATCTACAACCATCATGGGGAATCAATTATGGTACGAGGGAACATTGCCCCATACTTAATCAATTGTTAAAATGCTAACTGCGAACCTTATGTCTTAATCTGGATGTACTTAGGAAGCTAGGATAACATGACTGTGACACAGCCTTCTGGGTGAATCCTAGAGCACAACCCGTAACATAGAAGTTGGTATTCTAATGACGTCAACGGGTACTGTGCTTATTGAATATATTATAAAGAAGTGGACTGATAGCTGCTTCGTCATTTATCAGAACCATTTTTCACTCAAATAACTTTCGAAAATATCAGCAAATGTCTCGTTATGGCAACATGATTGTGGTTTGTCTTGGATAGTTAAACTCGAGTTTCTGAACAAAGTGTTTGACTTTGACGTGCCCGTTATGGACCTTGAATAGTCCGTTACGTGTACGAATTGTATGACTTTACCATGTAATAAACATGCTGTTGAATAGTTTGCAACTAATTTGATTTGGCACTGTTGCTGACGTAGACAATAACATCCGCTGTTCAAATTAGTTTCAAAATATTCTACAGGTTAGCCGTACAGTTACAATGAATTTGGTATTCAGGGAATTCAGGATTAAAAGGATAGCCATTGATCCCACCATGCGCAAAGCGTGGGCGGAGCTTAGTTAGAGATGGGCGGGGGAAGCTAAAGTAGATTCAACCATCAGCAACCGTAACTGTCAATGTAAAAGCATTGTACACATATGTTAACATGAGTTACCTAATTGTCTTCAGTACACACCAAACGGCAGTAATCATTTAAATTAAACAGGTTCCGTTTACACCGCAATAGCGTGATCAATCATTCTTGTTCACGTGGCTGGTAAGAGATTCGTGCTGAGTGTCAAATAGAAGGTGCTAGCTATAGCACAATGGGTTGGCACCAACAGAGATAGAAGACACTATAATTAGACTAGGACTGCAAATGCTAAGCGGTGGTCCATGAAAGATGCACTGCTCCACCACAACCTAACTCTGCAATTACAACGGGCGTGTTCTCTGGGGATATGGGTGAAAATGGCATATTCGTATGTGTAAATTTGAGCTGCACAAACTCACTTGTTTGTAAAGCTCCATATACAAGAATGGGAATTAAAATATGACAAGGCTCTAATATTGTCGTTTGCTGTTGTTGTTGGGTACGGTCGAGCTTAGTGAGACATACTATATAATAGTATGTCATACGTGAACCAATACTGTTGCAAGCAATTTGCTCGTTTGTTATTTGTTTGTGTTAAATTGTATGTGATCCTTTAGACACAATGTTGCATTATCCGTGTATGTCAACAACAACAATCAGTGCCATTGTTTTCAAATTTTCCATCTATATACCCATTAGTGTTTGTGCGCACAATGTGCATTCCTTTGAATTGATGTTGAAGGAATTGCCAATTTCCTATGAATTTTCATCTTATCCATTTCTCTTTGCTCAGAATTCTGTGATTTCTCAATTCCATAATTTGTCACTAAATCTTGAGCTACATACAAAATAATACATCTCCTTTTGCTGAGATAGATACACATTATTTAAATTGTGCATCATAAAAATGAGAGTTGGAGCATACATGGGTTATGCAACCATTGCAGAATATGTTATTCGGCCAAAACAGGGTAAATGAACGATATTTACCTTAGTCATCTTAGGTTCTTCCTACAAATCTGACCTTTTTTATGACTCTCCCATCGCAGATGCATGATTCAAGGAGTATTCATTCAAGACACGGAGACCTTTCTTTTGCAAACACAAGGCTAAGCATATACTTAATTGATGATAGTTTAAATCGTTACAAAATTCTAGAACAATATTATAACAGCATGTCCTGGTAGCAACTTCTAGACTTCAACACGGGGATCCATTTCTAGTTATGCCCCGCCCATTTCTAGCTATGCCCAAATCTTTTCTGGGTATATCCCGTCACTTTCTAGCTAAGCTCTGACACCTTCGCACACATTTACTGGCATTGAGAAGACTATTTTTCTGCAAATCTACCACTCTAACTGTGAAACATTTTCAGGTCCAGTGAAAATTCCATTATTATTCACATCTCATGCATTAGTGTAATGCACATCACCATTGCCACCATCACAATATATCGCTATATAATTCATGTGAACTATGTCCTTTGCGAAACCTGACCCATTACAATTCATATTTTCGGACTAGTAGTCTCTCCTTGCAAAATAATAGCCTCTTGTCTGTACTATCTTATAGAATCACTGTTAACGGTGCCAAAGTAGCCATCAAAGGAGAGGATAACGAGCGCATTTGGAGTTTGAATTAACCCATTGCATGCTGAATTTACGGAATCGTGGCATTGTGAGAAATAAATAGGAAACATGTTGCAATTTGATAGCTTTTACACTGAAAATAATTGCTGTCTGATGCCAGAAGCGGCGTGGACGTTTCAGTGAAATGGGCATCACTATGTGTAACACACACCTAACGATACCATCTCTGAGAGGCTGATGTGTAATCTTTACTTATGCAATATTCTGTAATATAGGTCTAATCACCCGAATGCCTCGCTGAAGTGTCTGCTGTGTGTAATTCGGTGTGAATATGGCTTTATTTTGTCTTGGAGTAGTATACTCGAGGATAATACAATTAACCTTATTTTACTCTGCCACCAAGAGCAAGCCAATTACTGTACGTCTACTCAATATATGTCTCATACTACTTCATTCAAAGTGTTTCACTTGAACTGGCCCATACAAAATGCTAGAACATTCTAGTACCATTGCGTGTTGCGGCAGCATAATATATTATCACATGGTACGACTTAGAAATAATTTAACATGTTTTCGAAAACAAAAAACAGAAGCATGTTAGATTATTACAATATTGACCACGATGTACGTATTGAGTATTGGTCTGCTGCAAATTTTGCATTTAATTTGATTAAACGCCATTGCTGCTTTCCAAATCATATTAGTATCAAATTATTCAACAGTATGGTTCATTTTGCTTTGGAAACAAGTTATGTATGAGCGTAACTGCAACAGTATACGGCTTAATCAAGCTTATATCTGCTGAAGATTTTATAAAGAAATGATTTAATTGAGCACAGTTTCATCTTAGAGTAGCAATAGTTCTCAATTAATTAATGATCTGGGTGTTCCACAAAATATGTGGTAAATCATAATGAGTGTTCATTCTCCTGTGGCTTAATGCATGCCATTCAAAACATAATATATCGGCAGTAAACCTTCAAATGAAACATGTTTTGTTCATACTGGAATAATGTGATCACTCGTAGAAATTGAAATCATGTCTTTCACAAAAATGTCTGATTGCGTTTTGGAATTTACAGTGTTATTTGAAAGAATGTGCTCAAGAAACATTAGTAGTTTCAGAGGCGGTTTCGCTATAAATGGATAGTACTCGAATGTTCTTCATATATTTATAGTTGTATTAATTATTTTTAAATATTCTTGCCAAATTCATAAGAATTAGTACTTAAGGGATACTTTTCTTTATTTCATTTTTCTATATTTCTAAATGCTGTGTCTGCTTTCCAAATGGTGTTAACCTATTTTTATTTTCTATGTAGAAGAATGGTATCACGTCTTTCACATGTAAGATTGCATTTTGGAATTTATAGTGTTATTTGACAGAATATGTTCGAGAAACAGTAGTGGTGTTAGAGGGTGCTCTAGGTGTTTTTGCTATAAATGGATAGTACTCGATATGTTCTTTATATATTTATAAAATCATATGTGTGTTATATTTCTTGTTTTGTAAGTCAATTACGGGAGAAGTTTAGATGACACTGAAAATTGTATTCTTAGCTTAGGGATTCTACTAAACAGATTAACAAATTCTTTTATTATTGTCAGTTCTTTCACATAATACTGAAAGCCAACAAATAAAATAGGCGCACATGCAAGAGAACAGACTAGAATAGAATAGAAATTATGCAAATGAGCATAATGTTAAGGCTGAATTTTCTATAAGATACTGTGCATTTAATATGGCCGCAGATTTAGTTCAGATAAATGGAAATAAAATTAAAATATAATTTCAACATGATTTGGCCTTTGGAAATCCCTTATAATTTTCTATGGGCAGCTGATTCATCCATTTCGAGGTATAGGACACCAATTTCTGACTAAGCATCGTCCTTTCTAGTTGGAATCGATTTGAAATTTTAAACCGTGAATTCCTGGAAATTAAATCTCAAGGTCACTATACAGGTAAGCTGCTGATTATTTGAAAGAAATTTGAATTGGATCTGTTTCTGTCAGCTTCCAGGCAAATAAGTTTCCAAATAATCAACATAATGTTTATTAATTTGCAAATTCGTGAAATACATACAATTAGTACACGTTGGTGACAGACTCTTCAATCTTACTTCATTCTGATTGTGACATCCGTTACGTAGTGACGTAATTTATAGTGACGTCATATTCTTGAGTGACTGATCTGATCTCCCATGCCTGTACCACTCATGTTAGAACAGCAGCTAAGTCAGCAATACTATGAACCATGAAAGGAGCACAACTCTCGCCTACTCTTCTAATGAACTGGTCAGACTTTTCGATGTTGTGTATATATTATGACAACTAGGATGACAGCATCCGTTGTTGTCGGCAACAAGAGGTTTTCAAAAGAACAACGGTAAAATGGAGATGAAGCAGTGAATCAACATGATATTGTTTTCAAGCAAAAAAGCTAAGAGGATAATTTTGCATCATAATCTAAAAGGCAATGATAATTTAACCTGTGATGAAGACTCACAGAACAGCATTCTCCAAATACCAGGGTCCTTTGTATTTGGCCTGGAGTGCCATTATTCGGTGTGAAGATTTGCAATACAAGTGAGATATATGAGACAAAGTGTCAGAAAATCAATATAACGGAGGTGATTCTAAATCTTGTAATGCCAGGGTCTAATTTCTTTATCCAGAAGAATAGCACAGCTGCTCCAACGCCTTAGAGAATTATGGGCTTACTGTGATAGTACTATCAGCATTCTCTAGAATTTGCACAAGCAATATGAATGATTTCCGTTAATGTGGGAGCAGGTTAACATGCGTCTGATTAATCTGGAAACTATGGTAATTATTATTTTCAACTCGCCAATAGAATAAGTCGGTCTGTCAGTCCATCGGTTGTTTGCTTGATTGGTCAGTCAGTTGTTCAGTAGGACATCAAATGGTTAATTTTTTACAGTATTGGCAAAACACTCTGTATCACAATCTTAGTGCATTCTCAATTGATTAATCGAGAGACCGTTTACATAAAAGAAATAAAAGGAACTATGCACACAGTATAAACATGAAATGGCAATTAGTTTGTTGTGAATATATACAGATGACATCTGAAATTAAGCAAAATATCATACTATAGCAGTCGATGAGCCATATCCTAATAAATTGGCCTACCCTAACTGAGTTGCATCCTTTGTTTTAGTCTTGTTTTAGGTTATATATATATATATATATATATATATATATATATATATATATATATATATATATATATATATATATATATATATATATATATATATATATATATATATATATATATATATATATATATATATATATATATATGCTAAAACAAGACTAGGGTTATCAGACTTATGATGGTGTAGGAAAATCTGACCCTGACCTTTCGTTAAAATATATATCAAGGTCATTTTCTTCTGGAGGCAGCAACATTCTCAAAGTTGTTCAAAATATTGAACATGATGTTACTTATACGTGTTACATTCACTTACTATATTGTGCAATTGAAACATCTTTGTCTGGTCTATGTCAGTTTCTTTGATTATGTGATAGATGGGAATGTAATAGTCCTTAGATTGTACATTCTGTTAATTTAATCATTCCACCAAAAGATGGTCATAGCGATCGGCAGCAGCCACAACTATGTTTATATCTGTGTGAAGATCCATTGTTACCCCAAGCTGCGATATGCAGAAATCCATGGAGATCTGTTTCTGCTTGAGTACTTGACAACAACTTCATTATGTTATTGCCATTGTCTGCTTTTGGGGAGTGAATGTCGTCTCGATTTCGAACAATCTTCGCAGCCATTCTCAATTTAAGACCACCTGCTAAGGTGCGTATTGCCCTTTCTGTGCTGAGCTTGAACTGAGTAAACCAATGTTCAAGAAGAAATATCTTATTACTGCTTGCTATTATATCATCTTGTCTGCTTGATGTTCCACACTGATTTGAATTGGATCACTCCCAACATGTATCTGGCATTGGATGAAATGCACCGCATTGGCCAGTTGAATAATTGTCCTTAATATACTCTCGTCATAGATCTCATTTAGCATTCTAGTGGATATTGTAAGTGCCTCCATCCATATTATCGTCCATTCGTCTGCATGCCCGTGCATCCAGAAATGGAACTAACTCCTCTGGAATGGTTTGGTCTAATTCAAGGAAATGTTTTATCTCATTGAAAAGCGTTTGTAGAACTTCAGAATTTTTTTTGTTAGGTATGATTTTGGATTATAAGACACCTTTTATATTGATTCCGTCTCCTCGGTCTAAAAGTTCAAATTTAATCCACACTCTGTCTATGACACTATTTCCCCTGAAATCATTTGGTCGAATCCAATAAAATGTATTTTTACATGACTATATCATTGCCGATTGAATGACGTTATTATTTGTGTTGTACTTCGCCACCCCCGCCCTCCCCACCACACCACTCTCTGAGGGTCCCGGGATGCAGGGTCGATTGGCCAAATATCATACAAATTCTGTCCACCACACTATTTCCTCCAAAATTGCTTTCGACCCAATATGTTATGTGAGTTACCCATATGATTGATGATGGACAAAATGATCTTTACATTGGGGGCATGTCTGCATTGACTGCATGGCTATATCATGTTCACGATAATTTTGCTGTCCCATCTATCTATACTTTAGCATTGACAAAGAGTCAGTACCACATTTAACCTTCCCATCTTCTCCTAAATACTTCATGAGAATGTGGAGTCCACCTAATGTCAAAATAAGACTGCGGTACTAGACTGGCTCTTTGTTCCATATTGTGTAAGTTATTTCGTAGATGGTTCCATCCCGGACCATTACTGCATGAGTAAGTCAAAATCATCAATGCATTACACACTACGTCTGGGTTACATTGTGTTGAAGGGGCAGCAACAAATTGTTGCTGACGTGATGTCTTTATGTCCCAGTGCTGTTTGAAATATTTTCCACACATGGCATTCAGCTTTTACCTCTAGGATATTTGTTGGGTGGCATCGGGAGTGCTCATATATGGTACGTCGTTAGTATATTGTTGTAAAAGCTGTTTCATATCTGTATCCTTTGCAAATAGCATGGCACACTTCGTGTCTTGAATGAACATGATATTGTACATGTTTTTCGAGAATGTTCCATGTAGACTAAGATTGCAATTAAATGTGTTGGTCCATACAGCATCTCTTATCGTTAGTTGTTTTGAATATATTATATACTAGTCATATATATGCTAATCTTCTATGTGTGCTCTGTGAGAAATTGAGATTGTCATGTGTATTTTGCTCAGAGACTCTGCTTGATGGAATAGATACATTCTCGTCTCCTGATTGTTCATCATGTCATCCACAGATAGTAACATTCTTTGGAGTTCATCATAACAGAGGTACAGCTCAGATCTATTCAATATTACTATATGATGAGTGTGCCTCGTTTTGTCATGCACATATATAATCGGATAAACTGGTTGCGCGGATATGTTTTGATGATCTTCGTGGATTATTCTCGGTAGTTGAGGCCTTTGCTGTTCGAATCTAAGCATTTTTAAACTGGTTCCATTTTAAATACAACTCTAATTGCCAGCTTGTAATAAATAAATCAGCTTCTCTTTATGACTCAAGCAGACTAAGCAACTGTGGAATCCATGGTTCGTTCCATTTATCGGTGTGTTAGGCTTTACTATGATATTTTAGCATTGCCATAGGGTTCGACAGCATTTATTTTCCAAATAGCGTGTAAATCTTGATGCAGATTCAAAACTGTATCGTCAGATACTCACAAGATGTTACATACATTTGTAGTTCGGATTGACCGGTCAGGTGCCGGCCATACCAACTAAGCTGGGTACGTTCCCTGAACACGCCCCCCACCCCCTGGGTAGAGCTATGGGCGTATATGGGCCTATGAAAGAGATCGCGTTGTAAAAACGACTAAGTTCATTAAAGCGTATAATGCGCATGCGCGCGCTTCATACTATTCTGACAGAGCGCGTATTTCACGAACAAGATAGGATGGCGCTTTTAGTGTACCGAGTAGGTACATTGTAATCCTTTTCTCATTACTAGTTCCCGCGAATCTGGCATTAATCAAGACCAGAATTCGATGGGCTTTCCGAATCTGTAAACCATTTCAAAATAGGTTAAGAAATCCATGGAAAACCCCTTTTGATTATCTTCAAAATATTGCCGTGATGTCGTAACCACATGCATGCAGAACTTCTAGAATGTTCTAGAACATTCGACTGCGTTATTATTAGCGGAAGCCTGCGACTATGACGTCACGAGTAGTATAAAAGGAGATGAAATCCAGAACTCGAGAGCATCCTCGGCCAGGGGTGGAATAGGTTGGATCTGTATGCGGCTACTATCAGCAAAACAGGCATTAAGCAGATGACTTTTGTATCGAAAGGTTTCTCTTCCATAGTGACTGCAGCAATTCAACCCACCGCACTAACGCAATTTTGTATCTCCCGATTGTGTGGGAGCATTTTTGGAACTTTTGAATATTGTTCACGAATACATCAATACATCAAGAACTAACTCGGAACACAAACTTGCGGTGTGGCATTTCCATGCCTGAATATGTGATTCTACAGATGTAGAGGCAGCGATGTTCTTTGGTGGATGACTCGCCGGCCGCGCCAAAAAGTGGTTATTCTACCATCCCGCACTGATGTCGTGCAGGTTTATTTAAACTGTTTGACCACAGCAAGTAAACTTTGCCCGGTACGTCACAACCCCCCCCCCCCCCACCCCCCCCCCTCCCCCGATTATGAATGGGTTGTTATTAACTTCCATTCAAAATCATCGGTGTACGGGAACTTTGGTCTTAGCAGTAATGTTATTGTATCTCTTAGTGACTACTGGTTAGACATTCTCTATTGTGATTACAGTCCTGAGTTCGATCCGCTCCCGTCCTGGACTGCATGCGGAAATCCTGTTTATGGGAACAAGCATGTAGGAACTTTCCAGCTTCCAGAGAACACGTCAACTCACGTCAAACCAAGGATGGCATATCAATTCCAGTAACACGATAGCCCATGCTTACGAATGGCTACGATTATTCAACTAACTATACTTAACATTTTAAATATTCCATTAATTACAGCTTTAATAATTATACTTTATCTGTATACACGGTCCCGATGACTAAAAGGCACCCTAATGGTCTTAGGACCGCTAGTTATAACGTCTGTATCTGTTTATAGTTATTCTTATTTTCTGTAAGGTGTTTTACTAACCGCACCGTAGTAGGTTTCTCAACCTGTACTTTATATATTATTCTGATCATTTTACATTGTATTGTTTATTCTGGTTAGTTTTATATATGGCAAGTAGCCATCAGTTTATATGTTTTGTTTATTTATAGAAAAATATAGGACTGCAGTGCACGTAGGAAACACTATACAACAACATATATGTATGCAACACGTTCTCCCGCCACCAACAATTTTTCACTGAGGTCACTGTCCGTGCTATAACTCTGTTTATCCCGGCATGCTACCGACTAAAAGCCTTTCTATTCAGCTCGATAGGATAGGTTTAATATGGTTAGAGACAATTTCTTCGTTAGGAGACACATAGTGTACACCTCTTCTCCGGTAGTTGCGATAATTTAGCGACGCACCCCGGCTAGGCTTGCACGATATTGTCCTAGGCGGTATCGCGATATATCGTGGTGAAAAAATCGCGATATTTCGATATATCATACAGCCTATTTTAAAGGTATATGAATTCACAGGGTGAATTGGTCTTGGGTTGAGTTGGACTGCATGGTGTGGGTTATGTAGCCGTATCGGTTTTGCTCCGACTTTTCATATCATATTTAACCGGATGACTTCTAATTGGTAAATTTCAAAAAAACTTGAACTCCAGTCGCCAAGATGCTTAAACTAAGACCGATCGTTAATAAAACGAAAATAGGACACAATTAATAATTTCTTGCCGCTTTACCCATTGGCGTAATGTAATCCATCATTGCGGGAATGAAATTATTATATTGGACAACCTAAATATTGTGTACTCTGTTAAAATCGTCGTTTTTTACATGAAAATGAATCCTAAAATTTGGCATTTCACCTCGTCTTTGTAAAAATATACAAATCACGTGATATTCGGAATGTGCTTTAGATCCATAGGCATCTAATGTTTAGATCTGCTCCGAATTTACCGAGTACCCAGTTAATAATAATAGTTAGCATTCAGAAACATCTCGGATAGTTCATCTCATTTAGCTATCACATTTGTGAACGCACCTCCCTCGCCTCCAAAACCAGGAGAGCGAGCAATATCACGTGATTTATATATTTTACTAATAATAGTTAGCCTTCAGAAACGTCTAGGATAGTTCGCCATGCTTGCTAAAGCGTATATACCATCTCATTTAGCTATCACATTTGTGAACGCACCATCTCTCGCCTCCAAAAACAGGAAAGCAAGCAATATCACGTGATTTAGTTATTCCCGCGACGTCATTTAATGTCAAATTTTGGACTAATTTTGATTTTATAAACCATGCTTATTACAAAACAGGCAATATTTATAGCTTCCCACGTAATAATTTCACTCCCGCGATCATGGTTTTGAGGTATACAGTAAGGTAGCAAGAAATTTTACCGGTAAATTGCGTTGAATTTTCGTATTAATGTCGTCTTTCAAAGTAATTTTAGAGAATGAACTTCAACTTTTGTTACCTATTCCTAGTATAATCCCACCCCTTTCTCAGAGATGTTGGTTTGGAAAGAAATTGAACAGCTTGCCGTAATAGACACCTATGCTACAAATAGACAGTAAAATTTTGGCGATATTTCGATTTTCTTTAAATCACATCGTAAAAGATCGTGGCCGGAAAAAAATCGCGATTTTCGATAATATCGGATAATCGTGCAAGCCTAACACCGGCAAGGTTGTGTAAGATTGGCCAACATACCTAATGGGCCTCATATTTCTAAGTTATTGTCTCTCTTCACGTTCCACTGAGCCTTATGGCCTCTTAATTGTTTGTATGCCCCTATCCGCACCATGGACTGATGAGACCCTGGGAAACTATTGGAGATTCCGAGCGGTGATGACCAGGGTGTGGTGTTACACACATTTCCCGGTGTCTTTGGATACTTAGTAGTTAGTTACCCTTGCCAAGGTAGGAAGCACTGCTAAAACATATCTTAATTATTATTTTATTTTATCTGCTGGACAATCCTCCCGCACCGCAGTGCATAACTGGACAACATGCGTTTAAACCTAACGTCAGGTTAAAAAGATAGATCCATAGGACCTGGTGACGGGCGAGATGCGCATCCCCACCGAATTCCATAAGAATGTCTGGGCATGATATTAAGATCTGCCACACCTCACGGGAAGGACATTCACGGTGGGTATTCGTCTCTCTTGCCCCCACCATAACGATAGATCAGTTGCCTAAAATGCTTTGTGAAAAGTAACCAATGACCTCTGACGTTTTATGTGGTTACGGAGCAAGATGTCTGGATTCTTACCCAGTTTGGAGATCTTGCGAAGTAACATGTATGCACGCTGTCTTCAGTATTGAAGTCTCAGGGCATCCATTCTCAATGACAGCCGTATCTAAAAGCTAGGTAGACGCCAGCCATTTGCGGCCTAAGATAGTTCTTGTCTCTAAAAACAAAATATTTGGTTAGGCATAGAAGAAGGCCCGCATAAATAAAAGCGGCAACTACTAATTCAGCATATTGAAAACTACATAAGTTGGTGACGTGGGAATCCTTCGGGAATCGCTCGTCCCGTCTTCACGTAAAACAGTATGCAACCTTATAGTCATAATTTCACTAGGCATGGTCTTTTCTTTAAAGAATTTTGGTGGAATATTAGAATAAGCCCCCTTTCGGCCAATACTCTTCTCCCACTTTAAGCGACGGCGACATTTTTCTGTGACGGAGGCCCGTGCGAGGCACTTGCCTCTCGCAAGGATTCAGTGATGACGGCCCATGCAAGGATAATACTCCTCACCCAAAATAGCACTAGGAGTAGTGCCCGCGTGAGGCACATGGCTTTTCGATACTATAAAAGATAAGTGTCTCTCCTTTCAGCTTAGAAGTATAATAGCTTATATTAAGTGAATTAGTTATCTCGTGTACTGAAGCCTCCCTTGCGGGTATACCTCTGCGGACCTACGAGTATGTGTGGTACCTCTGGGAGCCCCACGTTTAAAAGTTCATCAGGCTGTCTCTATGTCTTGTATTTTCGTATGCTCATTATATTTATCTAGCATACTTGGTGGTCTGTTTTAGGTAAAATCATTGTATAGACTTATATTAATTAGATCACCAATCAAATCTTGTAAGTCAATGGATCATGAAATTGCTATGGGCAGGCATACTGGTGAAACAAACTCTTGGGATGAGACTGTAGCGTTTAATCTTCGTGACGATGGTCGCATGGCGCTACCTGAACGATTGAGTTCCACCGGTCTCAGGAGCTGCTCTTTGTTACCCGCATGGCAGTATCGCATGGGATCCATAACCCTGAGACCAGAAGCTAACCAGCATCATCATTTGTCATGCACATGCGGCGTGGCGAGTCGACACCAGACAGCGGAACATCCCGATACTACAGGTCACATGCTCACAGACTATGCCAGAAATTCGCAAGCGGAATCAACAACTCCACAATACAACCTGTTTTCGCCTATCAGTGAGGGCACCTTTCGGGATGCCTCACAGGCGGGAACAGAGTTTAGAACTATATCGGACGCCTGCTACAGGCCAACTCCATCAGGGCCGATTCGTGGACGATCACGACACAGACCCGATTACGGGCACACCTACAATCCTTCAGACTACTATCGTTCACCCATGTCATCTACGGAAACTGTATGTCAGGGTGACAATCCATATCATAGACAACCTCCCGTACCGCCCCCATCAAATACATCACTATATTCGAGGGGAACACCACAGCATCATCGGGAGGAATCGGCACCACCTTTTCACTGGTACATCAGTCATGCTACACACCACGACTGCCAGCCGATTGCACCACCGCCATATGAGGAATATCAGTCCTCACCATGAGAGGAACGTCCGCATAATCTTCATGATATTCCGCCTCCAGTCCATAGACCCATGCCGGTTTATGGCTCTACAACTGGGCGGGCTTCACTAGATTGGAGTATGCGCGTTTTCGCTCCTCGGCATTGGCATCGATGGGAAACACCAACACCACTGCCACGACCACCTGCACAACGACCAGCATCAGAGTATTGATCAGTCTCCCGGATACCACCACCGCCCGAGCTTCAACCACTTCATTCTTCCCGTGGTCCTGGCCGAGTCATTCTCCCTCCCGAATTTAGCGGGGAGGGTGACTCAACCAATTATAAAATTCAGTTCGAAATTATACGTCGAACTAACCACTGGAACGATCAGCAGATGGGTGAATATCTCGCCGCAAAGCTTTCCGGAAAAGCCCTTCAAGTTCTTGCGGATCTCGGGACTGATTATACACCCACTTGCACACAATTGGAACGAGCACTAACAGAACGATTTAGCGATACGGCTCTGAGAGAAACAAGCTGCTTACAACTTTAAAATCTCCGACGACGAGTGGGAGAAACTCTACCCGAGCTTGCTAGTCGAATCAGGAGACTAGTCACCTGCGCATATCCTATCACAAATTTAGAAGGCTTAACACATCTCCATTTGGACACTTTCATCAATGCGTTAAGCGGTGAACCCGCTCTGAAAGAAAAACTGTTTCTTGCCGACCACAGGAGTTTGGCCCAACTAACAGCCACCGCGGTCCACATAGAAAACTTCCTGGAGCGAGAGAAAAACAACCGATGCCAACTTCACCCTATCAATGAGTTAGAAGGTGCAGCTATCGCCACGTCCACCAACGCTCCCCTCAGATCATCAACATTTACTGCACCATCACCACCACGAACGACCTCACAGAATTCCAATCAGAACCAAGTGTCTGGAAGAAGGGGGCGTGGCCACAGAAGATGCTACAACAGAGCCCGGGCGCGGGAACCAGCGCAACAATAACAATAATAGCAACATGAAGGAACGTATGGACGAGATCAATAAACAGATCTCAGCATTGAAAAATGTAGTAACAACACTCAGCACGAACCTCGCCACCACTCACTTTAGAACAACAAACACCACCAACACTGCACCGCCACCAAACACCTGTTTCAGATGCGGTCAGCCAGGCCATTGGAGGGAATGGTGTCCTAACCGACCTCCATCAACGATGCCTGCCCCTGACCCCAGTACACCACGACTGGAGAAGCCGTTAAATCTTAAGGGCACCGATTGAAGAGTCCCGAGAGGGATAGGCTCCTCGAAGGGGGCTCTTAACAGGCGGCAATGGGCCCATGAGGGCACGGGGACACGTACAATCAAATCCATAGAGCTGAGGAGATACTGAAGGCCTCCGTGTCTATTGAAGGATGAATTCACATCCTACTGTGGTACCATCTAGTCGGTGCCATGTTCGGGCTGCTGAGACTTGGGTTCATCCTGTCTCAGTAAGTGAACATGCGTGGTGCGTGGATGATAGTCCACACCCAGGACATCTCTAGCAGACTAGAAGTTCGCTGTGTTTGCTAGAAATGGCCTCCAGGCAAGGCCGGGGAAAACGGTCAAAGTTTGTATTCTGTTGGCAGATAGATATGGATCAGACCGTCGGTTGCGCCTGAGCGTGAGTTCAGAGGGTGATCGCTATCAACTGGGTCGCCGGCTGGTCACCTTGATCATGTGAGTTCATCAACCCATTACCGGTTATGAGTGGTCAATATGGCTCAATGTACAGTCAAGCCATAGCAAGCGTTCGTATTGCGAGTCATGCCTCCTGTGATCAGAGAACATGACAAGTGTTTCTTTGGGAAGCAGGAGGGTATGTGTGTGAGACGGTGTAACCTGTCACTTGCCGGACGGGTGGAGCAGTCTGGCGCCCAGATACCCGTAGGCTGATTGACCTGTCTGGTATGATCTGCGCAGGGCCTCTCAGCTAAAATGACGTGAAAGAATGCTCTACGCGAGGGCCTTAGCTGCGAGGTGTCTGGCGGGCATCACCTCCATGGTACGGTCTATGTGGGGCTCCGGCCCCTTGCCAAAATCACCTTAATTGGCATCCAGTACTGTGTCCGCTCAGTTTGGGAGTTGTCAGTGTGTGCCTTGGCTCTGTTCCAGATTCTGTTCCCATAATTTGGACATGTCTTTATCTCAGTCATATACGGAGAGGTACCTAGCCTAGGCTGCATCCTGTGTGGGGAACTGGGCATCCATCCGACGTGGCGGGGACAGCGAACCACACCGGGAAGGCTAAAGGGTACAAGTGTACCTTGGTGCCCATATTTGCTTCCCGGCTCAACTGCGGCCCCCATACAACAACGTCTGATGGCCAACTATTACCAAACAAATTCAGCTTTTACACATACACCAAAACGCACGGCTTCACATATGTTGTTGCCAACGATGCCTCCCACATCCGCAGCATCGCCACCCCCCCTCTATCTCCACACATAACGAGCATTCTTTCCTTTGCAAAACGGCAGTGGTAGGTTGTAACACCTCCGCTGAAACAACGTTTTTACAAGCACCACGTCCCGCCACCAAAACACTGAATTCTCGGTGTCCCTCGGTGGTATACAAAACACCGTCACACACAACATCATCTCCCACATCCACAGACAGCAGCGACTCGGGAGAAACGGTTCACTCTGCCTCATGGATTCGTAACCGCCGACGTAGATGGGGAGATTCACGTCCCTGGCAGCGTCACTGTTTCTTCTGTGCTTCGCCAAAGCATCCAATGAAGCATTGCAAGAAATGGCTCGCAGGTAGAGCTTATTCGTCATCCCATACGCACCACTGTCTACACCACCATCGCATACCCAGAAACAGCAACATCTCCATCATCATTGCTACCCCCAGCTCCGTCTTCGCTGCAGCCCTCACAGCAGCGACGATGGCGGACTGGCCCCTTCCTCACTCAGCCATCCACCACATTAAAAGAACCCATTTGGAAACAGACCGATTATATACAGAATGATTCTGCTCCGACACCATTGTCGCGGATGGCATCATTGGAAACTCTTCCACGGATACACCGCAAAGTGATATACAGGTGTGCCTGTCTGTTTAAGGGTATTTCCACCGGTGCCACCATTGACACTGGCCCTTCAATCACAGTGTTCAACAAGCACTTATATGAGAGCATCCCACCTCATAAACAGCCTCCCCCTTAAACCTACAAACATGTACCTGCAGATGGCTATGGGAGCTGATGTGCTCGTAGCCGGTGTAGTTAATCTAGTCATGCAAATAGAGGAGATGCAATTCGTACAGCGAGATGTCATCGCCTCTATTCATAATGATTCCCTCCTTGGCTCTGATTTTCTCAGTGCCAGCGAAGCCATCATACATTGCAAACAACAGGAACCTGACATACATGGTCGACAGATACCTCTTGGACTGGCATCATCATTATATGACACGTGCGCAGTAATATTATCAAGTACCGCCACAGTTGAGCCAGGACAAGAGCAAATCTTGTGGGCCACCGCACCACAGTTAGGAAGCAACACACACATCACCATGCTGGAACCCGACCCTGATTATATGATCGCCTCGCAATGTGCAAGTCCCTGCATGATCGTGGACACTACTAATAAGGAACAGATACCTTTTAGAGTATTCAATGACACCGCAGACTCCATAACTCTTGAACCGGCGGTACGCTGCGGCCATTTATTGGACATAATCTCATTGGAATCACCTACACTTACCGACACACAACAGCATATAACTGATGATTTACCCGAACATTTACATGATTTATATCTATGTGCCACAGTTGGATTACCGCAATCACAGAAACACGAAATTCGGAAACTACTGTACAAATATCGCAATAGTTTTTCCTCCGGAGACATGGATCTCAGAGAACCTCATCTTGTGTGACACTCCATCGACACAGGCAATAATCGCCCCAAACGTCAACCTGTACGACATCTTCCCATTCATAAAGAAACGGAAGCGCATCAACAAGTTAACGATATGTTGCGGACCGGTATTATCGAACCCTCAGCATCTCCATGGGCCAGCCCAATAGTACTAGCAGGCAAAAAGGACGTAACCTTGCAGATTTGTATCGACTACCACCCGCCTTAATGATCTTAGTGTCAAGGACACTTATCCGTTACCTTGGATAGATCAGGCCTTGGATTCCTTGTCTGGAGTCAACTGGTGTTGTACCCTTGACTTAGCTGGCGGTTACTGTCAAGTGGCCATGGATGAAGCTGACATGAAAAAGACCGCATTCGTTTGTAGGGATGGTCTTTTTAAGTTTTGCAAGACGCCCTACGGCTTGTGCAGTGCTCCCGAAACTTTCGAATGCCTCATTGAGCAGGTATTAACAACCCTGCAATGGGATATCTGTCTCTGTTACATCAATGACGTAATCGTTTTTGGACCAACGTTTGAGCAAACCCATATCAATTTGGACACCGTGCTCTCCCGATTCCGCATGGCCAATTTGAAACTCAAGCCCAAGAAATGTCATCTCTTTAGACAGAGTGTTGAGTTCCTGGGACGCATCATATCTGGTGATGGAGTGGCTACTCAGCCGTCAAAAACCAAGGCAGTAGTGGAGTGGCCGACACCCTCTTCAGTCACAGAGCCACAGAGTTTTCTTGGCTTATGCCGGTACTGTCGCTGTTATATCCACCATTTCAGTGAGATTGCTTCACCCCTCTACAAGATCACCGAAAAAGATTTACCATTGGAGTGAACTCTTGACGACCACCCTGATTCTTGCTCATCCTAATCCAAACCTCGATTTCATCTTAGAGACTGACGCATGGGCTTACGCTATCGGCGCGGTTCTATCTCAGGTCACAGAAGATGGAACAGAGCGGGTATTGGGATATGGTTTGCATACTCTGAATAAAACGGAGAGAAAATACGCAACCACCAAGCAAGAACAACTAGCGGCGGTATATTTCGTCAAGTACTACTAGCGAGATGGCAGGATTACCTGCAGGCCTATAACTTCAACGTTGTTCACCGTCCCGGCAACTTGCATGGGAATGCCGACGCCCTCAGTATAGTTGGCGTGGAGGCTGAACACGATGAGGCCGACACCATGACACAGTCAACACAGCCATCTCCAGAGTTCCCCGAATTAAGGTGCGCAGAGTGGAATCCGGAGAAAATCGCACATGACCAAACAACAGACGTGCAGACATGAAACATATACGCATGGATCCAGGAGGGGGTACGTCCTCCCAAGGAATCGGTAACACCACTATCCACCATGGCTAAACATTATTACCAACGGTCCGAGGAATGTCACCTAATAAATAACGTTCTTTACATTAATAACCGTCTGGTAGTCCTGGAAAGTTATCGTAACCTCATAATAAAACAACTACATTATAACGACGGGAACCTGGCCATGGAAAGGGCTGTTACCCGTATCAAATCGAGATTCCACTGGATCGGAATTCGCGATAGTGTCAAGGTATGGGTTGCCAAATGTATCCCATGCCAAAGGCGTGCTGTTGGCCAGCACCACATCGCCCCCTGCCGAATTAAGATTGTTGGTCCACCGTGGGAGCAAGTGGCTATCGACGTGCTCGAACCCTTGAATACGATGGATGATGGAAATAAATACATCCTCGTATTACAAGACTATTTCACGAAATGGGTAGATGCATTTGCTTTGCTGGACCAAGATGCATCCACCTTAGCGGAGGTCTTGGCAAGCAATGTGTGCTGCTGGTTTGGTATGCCTTATGAGTTGCACTCCGATCAAGGAAGTAATTTTGAGAGCTGGCTCATATCGGAGCTCTGCAAATTGTTTCATATCGTCAAAACAAGGATGACTCCATATCACACCGTAGTGACGGGAACAGAGAGTGATTGGCTCCTTGAAGGGGTCCCGTCAACAGGTGGCTGTGGGCTTGTGAGAGTCCGGGGACATGATAAAGCACTGCTATAGTGCAGAGGAGATACTGAAGGCCTCTGTGTCTAATGAAGGATGAATTAACATCCTACTGTGGTACCGTCTATTCAGCATATTGTTCGGGCTGCTGAGATTTCTGGTTCATCCTGTCTCAGTAAGTGGACATGCATGGTGCGTGGATGATTGTCCACACCCAGGGCAAACTAGACTCTGCAGATGTACTATTGAGTCCGGTAGAGGGGCTCTGCAGGCAAGGCCAGGGAAAACAGTCAAAGTTCGTATTCTGTTGGCAGATAGGTACTGATCAGACCATCGGTTGCCGCTGAGCATGAGCTCAGATGGTGATCGCTATTGACTGGGTCGCTGGCCGGTCATCTTGATCATGTCAGTTCATCTGTGTGATCAAGGTGGCTTAATGTACAGTCAGGCCATGGCAAGCGTTCATATTGCGAGCCATGCCTCCCGTGATCAAAGATCATTAAAAGTGATTATTTGGGAAGCGGGAGGGTATATACATGAGAGGGGCATCACATGAAGGATCGTGGACTATGTTCCTCAATCATGTGTCTTGGGCATGGTTCTTGATCTCATGTTAGACTAGTGTCCCATGGACTATGTTCTTTGATCATGTTTTTATGAACCGGAGTCTCATGGGTAGTGTCAGGCCGTTCCAGTGTAGTTTGTTGACTCGCCGCGCCGCAAGTGCACGACAGGTGATGACGCTGGTTAGCATCCAGTCTCGGGGTGATGGACCTTGCACGAGACTGCCCTGCGGGAAACAAAAACCAGCTCCTAAGGCCGGTGGAACTCAATCATTCCGGTGGGGCCATACGACCATCGTCGAAAACATTAAACACAACTGTCTCATCCCAAGAATTTGTGTCACCAGTATGCCTGTCCATAGCAATTTCGTGATCTATGGACTTATAAGATTTGATTTGGTGACCTAAAAATATAAGTCTATACAATGAGTTTACCTAAACAATTATAAATATGCTAGATAATACTACAGTAAGAGCCTACGAAAATACGAGACATAGAGACAGGTAGATGAACTTTTAAATATGGGGCTCCCGGCGGTACCACACAGACTCGTAGGTCTGCAGAGGTATCCCCGTAAGGGAGGCTCCCATACACGAGACTTAACTAATTAACTTATTATAAGTTATTATACCGCTAAGCTGAAAGGAAGAAGGTTATCTCGGACGAAAAGTGACGTGCCTCACGCGGGCACTACTCCTAGGGCTATTTTGGGTGAGGAGTATTATCCTGGCGTGTACCGTCGTCGCTGAATCCTTGCGAGAGGCAAGTGCCTCGCGTGGGCCTCTGTCTCGGGAAGGTGTCGCCACTGCTTAAAGTGGGAGAAGAATAGTAGGCCAAAATGGGCCCACGCTAATATTTCAACCAAAAATGCTTTAGAAAGAAAAGACCATACCTAGTGGGATAATGACTATAGGGGTGCATACTGTTTTACGTGAAGACGGGACGGGGGATTCCTGATGGATTCCCTCATTACCGCCTTATGTGATTCTTGGTATGCTGAATTAGTAGTTGCCGCTTTATTTATGCGGGCCTTCTGCTTTGCTTAATTAGCTGTTAGTTGTTTTCAAAACAAGAATCATTTTTGGCCGCAAATGGCTGGTATCTACCTAGCTATTAGACACTGCTGTCACGGAGAACAGGTGCCCTAAGACATCAATACTGAAGACAGGGCTAATACATGTTACGCAGCAAGATCTCCGAACTGGATAAGAATCCAGACACCCCGCCCTGTAACCACATAAAACATTACAAGATATGGTTTACATTTCACGAAAGCATTATTAGACCATTGTTCTGTAGTTATGGTGGGGGTAAGAGAGACGAATACCCACCGTAGAGGTCCTTCCCGCAAGGGCATGCCAGATCTCAATATCATACCCAGACATTTTAGCAGAATTCGGTGGGGTACGTATCTCGCCGGTCACTGGGTCTTATGGAGCTAACCGTTTTACCTGTCGTTAGGTTTAGATACAAGTTGCCCAGTTTTGCACTGCGGTGCGGGAGGATTATTCAGTAAATAAAATAATAACTAATACATGTGTTTTCGCAGTGCTTTCCTACATTGGCTAAAGTCCTAACTACTAAGTATCCAAAGATACAATGGAAATGTGTGTGACACCACATCCTGGCCATCACCCCTCGGAAACCCCAGTAGTTTCCCTGAGTCTGATCAGCCCATAGTGCGGATGGGAACATCAAAACAATTAAGAAGCCACAAGGATGTGTGGAACATGAAGAGAGACAAAATCTTACTTATGAGTCTTACCAGAGTGCGGTGCTAGATTATGGCACTACCGGAAGAGAAGAGTATATTACACAGTATGTAATGAAGAAAGTGTCTCTAATCATTTTGAACCTATCCTATTGAGCTGAATAGAACAGGTTTAGTCAGTAGCATGCCGGGTTAAACAGAGTTATAGCACTGGTTGCGACCTCAGTGAAATGTTGTTGGTGGCGGGGGGGGGGGGGGGGAAAGTGCTGCATATATAAGTGTTGCTGTATAGTGTTTCCTACGTGCACTGCAGTCCTATATTTTCTATGAATAAGCAAAACATATGAACGGATGGTCACTGGCCATATATATATAAATAATCTAACCAGAACAATCAATACAGTATCAAATGATCAAGATACATATATCATTACAGGTTAACGAACCTACTATAGTGTGGTTAGCAACACATGGAGGAAAATGAGAATAACTGTAAACAGATACAGAAATTATAACTAGCAGTCCTAAGACCGTTACGGTTCCTTTTAGTCATCAGGACCGTTCTTACTGAGAATATAATTAACAAAACCTATATAGAGAAATAATTAAACTGTGAAGTATAGTTACTTGAATACTTGGTAGTCATTCTTGAGTTAGGCTACCGTGTTACTGAAATTGATACGTCAATCCGTAGTCGACGTGAGATGATGTGCTCTCCGGAAGCTGGAAAGTTCCCGCAGGTTGGTTCCCGCAAGGTGTTTTCCGCAAACAAGACTCCCACAAGAACACTCATGGTGGGAGGGATACATCACTCAGCACAGTAAGCCTAATAGAATGTCTAACGAGCAGTCAGTAAAAAATACGATAGTACTACTGTGGTGAAGAATGTTTCCGTACACCGATGGTACGGATGGAAGTTGTCAACAGCCCGATCACAAGCGGGGGTTGATGGATGCAGATGAAGATACAAAACAAAGCATCACAGTGCTGGGTACATCATCCAGCTCTGAAGACGCACTGGGCAGAGTTTACTTGCTGCAGTCGAAAGTCGAAAGAACCTACACGATATTAGTGTGGCAGTGATTGAAATACCACTTTTAGGCGTGGCCGGCAGATCCGGCGAGTCATCCATCAAAGAACATCATATTCGTGATATTCGTGAACAATTATCAAAAGTTCCAAATTACTCCCGTAAATGGGGAGGTACAAAATTGTTTTAGTGGGTGGGTTGGACAACTGCAAGCTACGGGATAAAAACCCAACACATTCCGAAGCAAAAGGAAAATGCGTATTGTCTGTCGCGTTTGTTAGTAGCTGGTACAGATTCAACCTGTTCGGCCCCTGGCCGAGGATGCTCTCGATCACTGGATCGCATTTCCTTTTATACTCCTCGTGATATCACAGATGCAGGCTCCAACCAATCATCGTTCGAGCAACAGCCAATCAGCGCGTAGCTAATAATAGCGCAGCCAAATGTTCTAGAACATTCTAGAAGTTTGCGTCTACGTGGTTATGACGTCACAGCAATATTTTGATGATAATCATGAAGAGTTTTCCATGAATAACTCAGCCATTTCTCAAGCGATTTTGAAATGGTTTACAGATTTGAAAAGCCCGTTGAATTCTGGTCTTGACTAATGCTAGATTTAACGGGAAAGGCACTCACCAAGGATTACAGGGTACCATCTCTGTACACTAAAAGCGCCATCCTATCTTGGTCATAACTATGCCCTCCATCGAAACAGCGTCCTGGCGCGCACATGCGCATCATGCATTTTAACGAACTTAGTCGTTTTTCCGACACGCTATCTCTCCCATAGGCCTACATATGCGTATGGCTCTACCCAGGGGGGCGTGTTCAGGAAACGATTCCAGGATGGGCGGCGCGTACCCAGCTCAGCTGGTACGGCCGGTATCTTACCGGTCGATCTGAACTACACTAGCTGTCCTATGCCTTGATTATACTTCTGATAAGACATAGTCCTTAGTCTTGTACGCAGATGCGGGAACGGCACCTAGCCTAGACTGTGCTCCTGCATGAGGTGCTGTGCGACGTTCCGTGACGAGGACAGACCCCACCGGGAAAGGCCAAAAGGTGTATAGTATTAGGTATCCTTTCCCCTAATACTATTTAGCAATGGTGGAGCGATTCAATCGAACTGTCGCGGAGATGCTTACAAAAGAAACATGCATTGATTGTAGAGATTTGGATCTACGGCTCCCCTATATACTCATGGCTTACCACTTGCCCTGAATTAGCCTTACCCCTGGATCTGGCAATGCCCCGGATACCAGGAGAGAAAAAGTCACCATCTCTCTATGTTGAACTATTGTGGCAGTGGATAGAACAAGCCCATGAGATAGTGAGAGAAACTTTATCCACTGCACACCAGCGGCAAAAGACATGGCACGACCGGAGAGTGCATGGAGATCCATATGAAACAGGAAGGATGGTCTGGGTACACGATTCACGATGGTCTGCAAACGTGCCAAGTAAACTGAGTTACCAGTTAAAAGGCCCCAATGTGGTAGTAGGTAAGATGTCGGACATAACTTACCATATCCATGCTTCGGATGGCCTGACCTCAGTTATCCACTTCGATCGACTTAAACCATGTGTCTGTGATGACCCAGCACCAGAGCTCGGAATGGGCATTTCTCTTGACACCGGTACCCAGACAGATATCTCTACGGAAAATAGTATTCCGCCGATAGCACAGAGCACCACGGTGCCAGTTCAACCCAACCTCTACCAAGCCACAATGCGGGTGAACAAGCAGCTAACACTGACGACAATGACGAGATACGTACTCGCCCTCTCCCTCCTCAGCACGTGTCTACTCGATCTTGGAAGCCGTATCTGAAGAACTTTTTGTTTGTGTTGTCCAAGGGACCGGATGGAAAAGCTGTTCCCCCGATCTCTTCCCATTCCCACCCACTTCATGCTATGCCCCCATCATAGAGTTACCACAAGCAGAAGCTGAGGCTGACCTAAGCCATGCTTCCTGTAGGGTGGAACATGTGATGAATAGTATGGAAGAGAAGAGGCTAGACGAAGCCTTGGCGTGTCTAGAACTGCAAAACCATACAACGGGGTGTACCCGACCACTCCCAAAAATCGCTGGTACAGAGAGGGATAGGCTCCTCGAATGTTTCCAGCGAACAGGCGGCAGTGGGCCTGCCAGGGTCCGGAGGCACGTAAAATCATTTCTATAGGGCTGAGGAGATACTGAAGGCCTCCGTGTCTAACGAAGGATGAATTAACATCCTACTGTCGCACCGTCTAGTCGCCGCAATGTTCGGGCTGCTGAGGTTTTGGTTCATCCAATCTCAGTAAGAGGGCATGTGTGGTACGTGCATGACAGTCCACACCCAGGGCGCTACAAGGCTCTGCAAACCCTTGAGGAACGCGGTTTGTCAGAGATGCCCTGCAGGCAAGGCCGCAGAAAGTTCGTACTCGGTTGGCAGATAGGTACGGATCAGACCGTCGGTTGCCCCTGAGCATGAGCTCAGATGGTGATCGCTATTGACTGGGTCCCGGCCGGTCATCTTGATCATGCAGTTCATCAACCCGTTCCTGGTTATGAGTGGTCAGGATGGCTCAATGTACAGTCAGACCATGGCAAGCGTTCGTATTGCGAGTCATGCCCCCTGTGATCAGAGGTCATGAAAAGTGATTCTTTGAGAAGCAGGAGGGTATGTGTGTGAGATGGTGTAACCTGTCACTTGCCAGACGAGTGGATCAGTCTGGCGCCCAGGTACCCATGGGGTGGATGACCTGTCTGGTACGATCTGCGCAGGGCCTCTCAGCTAAAATGCTAGCCTAGGCTGCATCATGTGTAGGGAACTGGGCGTCCATCTGACGTGGCGGGGACAGTGAACCACACCGGGAAGGCCAAAGTGTACAAGTGACCAATTCCCAACCATGCGGGACAATTAACCATAACCGCACCACCATCCTAAATCCAACTGGCATCCCTCATCTATGCACCGAGTTCGGACATCACTGGCCCAGTCCATTTCACACTCCACTCGTCGTCTGTTGACTGTCAATCTTCAGATATGAGAGAGACTGCTGCTACAGAGGAGGTGGCATTTCGCACCGCACTGACCAATATCCCCCGCGGTGGGCAGGGAAGCAGCCTGTTCAGCAGACTCTCGGCTCGAATTTTCCCAGTGTCTAAAAACTACGACAGGACACCAACCGTCATGTAATGGGAGATGACCACATCCCCCTGTCCAAAGGCCACCCCTCCATTAGGCCTACTATACGCCCTCATGAGCAGTCAGGACATCACACCACAGACAGAACGTCATCACATACAAAATACACCTGCCCTCAAGGTTGAATACGTCAATTCATCATTGTGCGTACATTACATGCATACTCAGTTATACTCAGCATGGCAAAGACATTCAACACTGGCAACAACATCGTTTAGCAGCACATATTGGTATTTAATTCCCAGTGGAGACGTAAAAACTCCTGCAACAGTTCTACCCACACCAGATACGGGATAAATAATATCTCCCGCAAACATTCCCCCCCCCCGCCTCCCGAAATAACAACAGACTCGGCATTCACCAGCGTGGAAAACTGGAATGCGTCCACTTTGCTTTAACATTGGCATCATATAGCAGCCCGGATCTCCCAACAACAACATTATCAATCAACAAACAACAGCCAACAAATCTCCCGCAAACCCCTTCTTATCTAGTTACGGGAGAACTGATCATATGGATAGAAGGATTGCATGACAGCATCCACAGTACGCGTCACGGGAGAAACGTTTGTCCAACATCCCTTTCCTCTCCTACAACGTCGTACGAGAATAGCCAAGACTACATACATCATGTCCACGTAATAACAGTCGATATTATTAAGAGAGCAAGATGCCCACATTGGCGTCAGTTACGAGTAGGATTTTGTACCGAAAAGCTGAATTCGCTAATGGATTGATAAAAGTTACGACAGCATCCAACCGGTCATCTGCACTCTAAAGTAGCTCTGTCCCGCCCACGGGCTCGGCCATTACAGAGCGAAATACCATCAAGGTTCGATAAAGTTGACATCACGCCACCTCGCCATCACGCCACCTCCCCCACTCCCACACCTGGCAACAATAAAAAACGTCACCTTCACCACAGCGCAAGCATCATCCACAGATAACTAGCTACGCATATCAAACTCAAATCACCAACATGTCAGGAACATAGACACTCAGGTTGACTGTATTCACAATCTCCAAACGACGGCATTATAAATTGTAACACTGTGCGCACCCCCTTCCGAGTTGTACTGTAATTTAACCATTATTGAGTGGTATTAATGCGTACGGTCTAGGCAGGGACGGAACCAGTTCTATCCATTAAGGAGAATGCTTGGCGGCCCTCCCGCTCGGAAAACACAGCTATCTTGTCTGGATCAGTAACTTTGATCTACCGCCTGAATAGATCTGTTTAAACCACACATCAAATTACTTACAGCTTGACTATTATATTTTTGATTAAGAACACAACTGCTATACCGTGCTACAAATCATTGGCGCACGGGCCGGTAAAGCGCCATCAAAAATCTAACAGTATAATTACAATGAGAATTTCAAAAATTCTCGTCTCTGCGTTCCAGTCCACAATCAACACAGGTTGAGAACTACCTTTACAGACAACTATAAGACGCATGTTTAAGAACCTGCGCAAATAGGGACATTGTTTTAAACGGAATCTTGATATAACATGTATATTTCCATATCTCGCATCTGCAAGGACTACACCTCAGCAACAGTATTTCGGCCATCGCCGTAAACAGCACATATGTTTCCGATCAACCACATGTTTCCAAGGGCCACGTGACATTTACTGCTATTTCCAGTAAATTGGATCAAATGCTTTAAACAAAAGAGCCGCCGAAATACGCGAAGGAGGAGTGGCGAGGGTGAGTCGGTGTAATTACAGCTGACGTCAACAGGCTCCCACACACCCCATCGGGCGCTCCAGCCTAAAATTAAAACAGGCAAGTTTATAAGCATCCTATCTGAAAAACCGCATCACGCTAATTAAAAGGTGATGCTCCACGGGAATAAGTAGTACCCTGTTTTTATGTTGATCGGAAAATTTTAAATGCACTAAAGTAAGACTAAGTTAGTGAGCCATTTCCCTTACAATTAAAAGTACTCCCTTTATACAGGAGGAATTGATCCTGTGACGATCAGAATGGGAAAAAGGAAAAACTTTCCATATAAGGCTGACGACCCAATCATCTGCCAAACTTCCAGGTGTGGTCATCCGCCGTCTATGACATGACTAAATAGTATAAAAGGAGGAAGCGTGCTCTGAAACTTCGTCTTCCCGTCAAAACTCGACACCAGGGAAGAACAAATAGCATTAGGCTTCTTTCGTGTCGAAAACTAAATTCTGCTGTTTCTTTATTATTAATTCATTATTACAATACTTGGCCTGAAAAGTTAAAAATGAAGAGATATGGTTTTACGTTTTAACTAGGTTCCTGCAACCAACTACCATGCGGGAACGAGATGTCACTCCTCGAAGATTTAGCGTGGTCGGATTCATCTGAGGAAGAATCGGTACCAGTTTCGAAAAGATTCCTATGCAGCTCGTTATTAGCTAGCGGAGAACCCTGTACCAGATCTTTTACGAGAAATTCCGACCGCACTCTTCATATTAACAAGGATCATCTTTTCCATACAGATTTCTGTGTAACGTGTCAATATCTCTATACCTCTACCCACTCCGGAGTGATCCATGTGGTCCGTCATCATCACCGTGTGTTAGAAGTGACATTAATTCCTGGGGAAGAAAGCGAGGATCGTGCTGCTTTAGCCACATGTTTTGAATCTCGGTTACCAGTTAAAGTTCTCCCAACTGAGAAGATGGCCCGCATGAAGAATACTACCCGCAAACATCCAGTTAGTCATCGTCCTCTCGCGGCTACATTAGCTAATATATCAGCAGCCAGACGTGAAATACTACCCTCAATCGCATCAGTGAGCTCTATGCCACCTCCAGTCACCACATCCACACCGGTCCTGAAGCAGAGCAAGAAGCACATCCGGTCCGGCAGCACCCGCATCCGTAACCAGCCACAAAACTATAACCACTACAGCCGCACCCATATTGTCCGGAGCAATCGTGTCCAGTCAGCCAATATCGATATTTATCATGCCGCCTACGGAGATGGAGATTCCAAGCTACCTGCAGTCGCCATCTCCTCCTGACCTGACCATAGACGAGGGACCAGGACCACCGCAGCCTACATTCTGTTAGCATCACTCCAACCCGTGTCATCCAGCATCCGCATCCCAGTCTTTCTGATCCAGCGATCCGGAAGGGGACTACACCTGAATGATCATACATGGGAAAAAGACGTATCACTCACACGCAGGACATCCAGCCCGTGCCCAATGTCACTGCAAATCGCCTTTTGATGTACGCTACATCTCGGAAGATGTCATCACCTGCCACATCCGCTCCCACATCATTGCCTCGACCCACAATCTGACTCACCGCCATCAACATGACAACCAGCACTATCACCGTGACCATCACGAAGACCGCAGCATCAACCACCTCAACACCAACCAGCACTATCGCTGCCATACAAACACACATTCTAGCATCAGCAGTAACTGTGAGAGACATTATAGACATTCATATTCCCGCAAATATCACTTCAGACATTTCCGAAAGCGCCAGTGATAATGAACGCATCTCAGCATTAATAATTCATCCACCGTGACCAACCACCATCAGTCGCGGGACCCAGACTCAGTGGGGGAATTTTTCAGCAGAGGTGTGATCGTTTGTGTTACAGCAGAATATCAGTGATGTGACACGTCGAAAATTACTATCTATGCATTTATTTTTTAAATACTTTTCTTTTTATTAAATATGTTAGATCTATTGAATCCCGTCCCTGGGATGACTGTGGTTATAAGACACAGCTGCGCCACTTAGTTGCACAGCTGTGTCCCACACAAAATGAGCACTGCAGACTCCGGTGTTGTAAGAAAGTCGTGTGTGACGTAAAATATACAACACCCCACAGTGCAATAATGTCATAATCCCGTCATACAGTCTCAGCTATGCTGAGGCTGCCTGATAAACTAACTTTTGAGTTATTATTATGTTCTATTTTTCTTATTATTTTTCTTCCTGTCTTAGATGTCGGACGGCTATGGGGTCAGCGAGAGCTGCCCATTGCGGACCCGCTATAACGGGCCACAAATATTTTTAATCAAGCTACGTGTTGCGTACCCCTTTATTTACCTGGGGTGCGCAAGTAATTCGGTTGTAATATTTTAAATACCCTGTAAGGGTATGTTACGTGGAAATTATACACGTATATTCTATATATATACCATTATATATCTTAACTTAAATTGTGGTACGTTGGAGCGTGGGTGTTCTCAGTGGAGATAATAATTATCTGCACCAGAAGGGAACACCCATGCGAGCTATTGTTTAGAAATCATTGGCTAAACAAAGTTAAAAGCACACACCAAAATATTAAAACTAAAAAAATGAAAAGACCTGGAAAAATAATTCAAGGACAAAAATTAAAACTAAAAGTATGCCTCCCCTCTCCTCTTTGGCACCCCTATGTGCTCTGTCTCTTAAATACGCGTCTATTGCGTCACTACTCCTCTCCGGCCACGTGCCTACCTTGGAAGTCTATAATTTCCGCCTAGCATACTTCTAAGCTGGGTACGCGCCGCCCATCCTGGATTCGTTCCCTGAACACCCCCCCCCTGCGTAGAGCTATGGGTGTATATGGGCCTATGAGAGAGATTGCGTTGTAAAAACGACTAAGTTCGGTAAAGCGCATAGCGCACATGCGCGCGCTTAATACTATTCTGACGTATTTCATGACCAAGATAGGATGGCGCTTTTAGTGTACCGAATAGGTACATTGTAATCCTTTTCCCATAACTTGTTCTCGGGAATCTGGTATTAATCAAGACCAGAATTTGACGGGCTTTCTGAATCAGTAAACCATTTCAAAATCGGTTAAGAAATGGCTACGTTATCTACGAAAACCCCCTTTTGATTATCTTCAAAATATTGCTGTGACATCGTAACCACGTGCACGCAGAACATCTAGAATGTTCTAGAACACTCGACTGCGTTATTATTAGCTATGCGTTGATTGGCTATTGCTCGACCGATGATTGGTGGAATCCTGCGCCTATGACGTCACGAGTAGTATAAAAGGAGATGAAATCCAGAACTCAAGAGCATCCTTGGCCAGGGGCCGAATAGGTTAGATCTGTATGCGGCTACTATCAGCAATACAGGCATTACGCAGATGGCTTCTGTCTCGAAAGGTTTCTCTTCCGTAGCCACAGCAGCAATCCAACCCACCGCACTAAAGCAATTTTGTATCTCCCGATTGTGCCTTTCCCGGCCTGAATATGTGATTCTACAGATGTAGAGGCAGCGATGTTCTTTGGTGGATGACTCGCCGGCCGCGCCAAAAAGTGGTTATTCTACCATCTCCGCACTGATGTCGTGCAGGTTTTTTTTAAAACTTTTTGACCACAGAAAGTAAACTTTGCCTGGTACATCTTAAGAGCTAACTGATGTACCCTGCACCATCAAGCTTAGTTATGTATCTTCATCCGTATTCAACAACAACCCCCCCCCCCCCCCCCCCCGTTTATGAACGGGTTGTTATTAACTTCCATCCATACCATCGGTGTACGGGAACGTTCGTCTTAGTAGTAATGTTATTGTCTCTCTTACTGACTACTCGTTAGACATTCTATATTGTGATGCCAGTCCTGAGTTTGATCCGCTCCCGTCCTGGACTGCATGCGGAAATCCTGTTTGTGGGAACCGGCATGCGGGAACTTTCCATGTTCAAGAGAACGCATCAACCCACGTCAAACCAAAGATGACGTATCAATTTCATTAACACGTTAGCCCATGCTTAAGAATGGCTACCGATTATTCAAGTAACTATACTTAACATTTTAATTATTCCGTTAATTACAGCTTTAATAATTATACTTTATCTGTATAAACGGCCCCGATGACTAAAAGGCACCCTAATGGTCTTAGGACCGCTAGTTATAACTTCTGTATCTGTTTGTAGTTATTCTTATTTTCTGTAAGGTGTTTTACTAACTACCAGGTGTCTCAATCTGTACTTTATATATTATTCTGATCATTTTATATTGTATTGTTTATTCTGATTAGTTTTATATATGGCAAGTAGCCATCAGTTTATATGTTTTGTTTATCTATAGAAAAATATAGGACTGCAGTGCACGTAGGAAACACTATGCAGTAACATTTATATATGCAGCACGTTCTCCCACCACCAACAATTTCCCACTGAGTTCGCTGTCCGTGCTATAACTCTATTTAGCCCGGCATGCCACCGACTAAAAGCCTTTCTATTCAGTTCGATAGGACAGGTTTAATATGTTTAGAGACAATTTCTTCATCAGGACACACATAGTGTATGCCTCTTCTCCGGTAGTTGTGATAATTTAGCCCCGCACTCCGGCAAGGTTGTGTAAGATTGGCGAACATACCTAATGGGCCTCATATTTCTAAGTTATTGTCTCTCTTCATGTTCCACTGAGCCTTATGGCTTCTTAATTGTTTGGATGTCCCTATCCGCACCATGGACTGATGTGACCATGGGAAACTATTGGGGTTTCCAAGCCGTGATGGCCATGGTGTGGTGTCACACACATTTTCCGGTGTCTTTGGATACTTAGTAGTTAGTTACCCTTGCCAAGGTAGGAAGCACTGCTAAAACATATCTTAATTATTATTTTCTTTTATCTGCTGGACAATCCTCCCGCACCGCAGTGCATAACTGGGCAACTTGCGTTTAAACCTAACGCCAGGTTAAAAAGATAGCTCCGTAGGACCTGGTGACGGGCGAGATGCGCATCCCCACCGAATTCCTTAAGAATGTCTTGGCATCATATTAAGATCTGCCACAGCCTCACGGGAAGGACATACACGGTGGGTATTCGTCTCTCTTTCCCCCACCATAATGATAGATCAGTTGCCTAAAAATGCTTTTGTGAAAAGTAACCAATGGCCTGTGACGTTTTATGTGGTTACGGAGCAAGATGTCCGGATTCTTACCCAGTTCGGAGATCTTGCGAAGTAACATGTATGCACACTGTCCTCAGTATTGAAGTCTCGGGGCATCCATTCTCAATGGCAGACGTATCTAAAAGCTAGCTCGACGCCAGCCATTTACGGCCTAAGATAGTTCTTGTCTCTAAAAACTAAATATTAGGTTAGGCATAGAGGAAGGCCCGCACAAATAAAAGCGGCAACTACTAATTCAGCATATTGAAAACTACATAAGACGGTTACGTCAATCCTTCGGGAATCGCTCGTCCCGTCTTCACGTAAAACAGCACACACGCAACCGTATAGTCATAATTTCATTAGGCATGGGCTTGTCTTTACAGCATTTTGGTGGAATATTAGACCAATACTCTTCTCCCGCTTTAAACGATGGCGACATTTTTCTTTGAAGGAGGCCCACGCGAGGCACTTGCCTCTCGCAAGGATTCAGTGATGACGGCCCACGCGAGGATAATACTCCTCACCCAAACTAGCACTAGGAGTAGTGCCCGCGTGAGGCACATGGCTTTTCAACACTATAAAAGATACTTTTCTTTCCTTTCAGCTTAGAGGTATAATAGCGTATATTAAATTAATTAGTTATCTCGTGTACGGGAGCCTCCCTTGTGGGGATACCTCTGAGGACCTACGAGTCCGTGTGGTACCTCCGAGAGCCCCATGTTTAAAAGTTCATCAGGCCGTCTCTATGTCTTGTATTTTCGTATGCTCATTATATTTATCTAGCATACTTGACGGTCTGTATAAGGTAAAATCATTGTAGAGACTTATCTTAATTAGGCCACCAATCAAATCCAGTAAGTCCATAGATCACGAAATTGCCATGAACAGGCATACTGGTGACACAAACTCTTGGGATGAGACTGCTGTGTTTAATTTTCGCGACGATGGTCGCACGGCCCCACCGGAACGATTGAGTTCCACCGGCCTCAGGAGCCAGTCTTTGTTACCCGTAGGGCAGTATCTCACGGGATCCGTAACCCCGAGACCCGAAGCTAACCAGCGTCATCATTCGTCGTGCACATTCGGCGCATGTTCCCCCTAGTTGGTGTGAGGTTGGTGATTTGCGCAGTGAAAGTATAAGTTCCATGACGTTTGTTTGCCCCATCCTTCGCACATTACTTGGTTTAGACATTAAGATCTCATGAGCCTTGTTAGAAATACACGAGGAAGTGAAGCAATATTGGTTGCCTCCCTCACTGCCTAGACAGCTAGTTCTATCATGCTAATGACCTCTTGGGTTCACAGTCAGATCGACCTAATATGGCCATGTCAGAGAGCACCAAGAAATGAATGTTAAAGACATATGCTCTTATTTTATTTTCCAGCCAGTCAGATGAATGCGTGTTACCGCATGGTTGTGTTTCTTTACAACTTGTATTTATTCGTTAACTTACTTTAACCCGTTAATGTCTACATTATTTTAAGAAAATCAAAATATTTCCTTATTGAATTTTCATGTGCAGGCCAAGAGAAGAGTATTTTTGAAAATTTACCACTTGAATCGCTGGCTCGCTTATCAAGACTATATTAGCACCAGCCGCAGCTGTAAGATTGAGAAATCGTCAAATCGGGAATCAATTTGACAAGCTAACAAGCGGAAAATATGGGATGTTTTTTTTAACGTCCTCTAACTTTCCAATAAATTATCTCTTGCGATTTGATGCCCCAGACAAATAAGTTCTAATAAGCGTCTCCACCACCAAGAATATTCTCGCATCGACAGATGTTCCCCATAACCTTGTACACACTATCGCATACCTTAGATAGCCAATAATGTGACGCCGACGTGTTCTGGTTCTTATTACGGTCTGTGCGATATGTACCGGGTGACCTGGCATCATTTCTTAGGTTGATGATGTTTCCTAATAAACGCCAATGATTGATATATCAAACAAGTTCGCTATTGTGTGAATTAATTAAGACGAGGCAAAGAAATCTAACCTACTTAGCCGAAAGTTAGCTTAATTATAATTTATTCTCTTACACGACTTACACATTCACATTACGAATTGACAACTGAATGAGTCGACATTTCTAGTTTATCCATCCATCATATGACGCCGTAATTAACTTCGTGATGTATAGAATGATGACGTCATAATCAATGACGTCATGAATGACGTATTTAAATTCGTCGCGAATGCGTAATTGATGACGGGATAATGCGTTGTTGTACGAATTGTGTGTCCTTACTATGTAATACAAATGAATTTACCGTCGAAACAGCACAATCCTACAGCAACATTATTGTGCAAATCAAGACCACCACCCCAGAGAAAATATGTATATTGCCCAAGTGCCTGCCCAACACGTGTTGTAATAGTTGTCGCAATGTGGCCGTCACCATTTGACCATCATCACTTTCTTATTTGTCTAATGTTGCTCAGAATATTTTGGGCCAAATGCATCCGTCCAATGCCGGGCCAAATTCATCAACACAATAACAGATTTACCCCAAGTTGGTCCAACATAGCAAAGCAAACGAATTTTATAATGTCAATTTGTATTCACTGTGTTCATTGTTATAATGTTTGAGCAATATGTTAGGCAATACTCTATTTTTAGAAACAGTTGACGCAATGGTAGAAACCGCAACCAAAACGTTCATCCCATAGGCTTGGATGAAATACATCTTTAAAGAAATGTGTAAATATTGCACAAAATTCCACGACGTTGTTTTCTAAAAGCGATATTATGATCATTTCAAATGTTGTGGTCATAGGTTATGCATAGAGAATCCATAGTACTCAGCTCCCTACACATTCTTTTATCACAATTAGTTGCGCTTTAACATCCCGTCAATGTTGAACTGATGTCAATGCCGTGTTGTCTCCTCAAGCGAGAGAGCGTGAGGAAGTGGGAGTGTCAATAGAGCGCCTTCCTTAGTACGTAACGGCAATCATGTTGGATATTTCGAAACTAATTTGACTGGAAGCTGGTGCTGCCTTATTCAGAAGCAACGGCTTCTAGTAATACTTGTTTCAAAATACTCAACAGCGTATATGTATGGTTGCATTTACACGGGGCTACCAAACTATTAATTGCGCAGGTGATATGCGGAACGACATGATTTCTTCCACTTGATTGTCTCAGTCAGGTTTTTTGTGGTAATGGGCCTTTCCAGTTTTAGTTATGCACCGCCCATCTCTAGCTAAGCTCCACCCACACCACGCCCGTGTTGGGATCGATCAATCCTTGAAATCATGACTATCAAAGCTGTTAAATATCTTGAAAATAATTTGACTGCCTATGGCAGCAACAGCAACCATGCAGTCAAATTGGTTTCAAGATAGTCAACAGCTTACCAGTATAGTTTTCTGAAAATTGATGGTCAGGGAGCTCAGGGATCGATCGATCCCAACACGAGCGTTTAAACACAACTGGTGTATTAAATAGTAAATAAATACAATTCGAATAACAACATTTAGGTCGTCATCAATTGTGCGTTCGTAACGCGTCAAACCCGTTTCAAAATATTCGACAGAACGTTTATAAAATAGTAACGACGTACAATTTGTACAACGTGTCGGACTACTAAGTGCATTACATCGAGCCATTCATGTTGTAATTGATTATGACGTCATCCTACACGTCACGTAGGTGATTATGAGGCCATATGGTGGATGGATAAACTGGAAAGGTCCATTACATAGACTGATTGTTTGCTAGCAAATGGTGACGACCATAATCTAATATATCCGGGGTTTTCCCGAGAAGCCGCTGGATAATCTTCTGGAATCTGATAACGCCAGGAGGAGCAAGAGCAATACTCCTGTCCACCATACATATGCATGAGGAAGATTCAATATTGGCATCAACTGAGAAATTGATTCATTCATCGCACGCACCCCAGCTCCACTGATTAGCAAGATGGATAGATGAAGATATTTTAGACGAGCTGTTAAGTAAATGAATGCTGTTAACTATATTTATAACGGCGATGTTGAAAGTTGCTTCTGTCTTTAAGAGCATCAACTTAGAAACAACATAATTGTCGAAATGAATATCAGTTATCCTGAATGATACCAGTCAGTCTGTTTCTCTCAATATTTTATATTTCTGACAAATTCAAGAACGTCGAAACTCTAGTCCATACCAAGTTGTTTCAACAAAAGGTAAAATGCATTTTACTCCCAAGGTAAATGTGCGATTCCATTTATGTTCATTGATATATTATGGCAAGGCTGTTAGTCGGAGTTTTGCATGCTATTCTGTTAACAACATTGTAAAGTATAACAAATCTTTGGGTTTCCCGTTTACGAGCGAGTGTTTCTCTTTCCGTTCCATGTATAAATCATTCGTGTGTGCACTGCGTGTTAGACCGTTTATTGTTCTAAATGTTTCTTTTTGAACATGTTCTAGTGTAGTTGTAAGATATTCTGGTAGAGTATCCCAAGCAACGCCAGCATATTCCAAACCTGCCCTGACGAAGCTGTTATACATTATGGCAATGCGCGTCCGGTCTAGTACATATTTATATGACCCTTAAGTAGTGAACGTTTGTGCTGGGCCTTGGATATTAGCATTTCCACGTGGTTGAGCCACCGGCCTTTACTGGTAAACGTAATTCTGAGGTAGCTATGGTAATTTATTGGAAGTATTTCTGAATGCTTGAACATTACACAGTGAGACCAGCAAGGATGTGGTTTTAAGGCATTAAATTCTAACAGCCAGGTGTTCACCCATTGGCTTATTATCTGTTGACCATGGCCTATAGAAGCACTTGCGTCTCTAGGTTGTTAGCTATTATGTATATGGGGCGTATCATCAGCAAACAGCTTAATATAGTTCAAGGTAGCACTGGTCAAGTCGTTTATAAAGACAAACAACAGTAGAGGATTAAGAACAGAGCGTGGCGGCACACCAACATACAGCGAACGTAGCATAGACTCATTGTCATTAATGACTACTCGCTGATGACGATTCTCGAGATAACCGTCAAATGCTTTGGATATATCAAAGAATTAAAACACTAATTCTTTTTGATCGTCAGGTGCATCGATAGCGCATCTACCTGGCGTGGATGATGACGTCATAATCATATCGGTATAAATATATAATAACTGATTGACGGTCGAATGTTTGGGAAGAAAGCCAGACTGGTAAGGCGTTATATCATCTGTAATAAAATTGTAGCGAGATTTAAAATCCGTTCTTTCCATGACCTTAAGTAAACAGGTCAGTAGTGATATTATTCGATCATTTGGACACGAGTTCTTGTCACCCTTTTTAATCATTGGCGTTACATTAGACACATTTTAAGATGTTGGAAAATGAGAATTTCTAAGCGAATGGTTGGAAAATTCCGCCGAGTTTGAGGCCAACATTTGTTTAGCCTCTACCAGTAGTTTTGGATCAATTTCCTTCAACGTCTCGAGGTTAGTTAAAATATCAGTTTGGGTCGTTTTTGTATATATTTGCAGAACGGAACACTGGGCTTAATCTTATTTGACATCCATGGTTTATCATTTGGATTTATTGTTACAATTGTGTTGGGTATGCATGTATTAGCTGCGTGAATAATATTTGCGGTATTAGTATGACACCACATGTCAACATCATTTTCATTGAGAAGAATATTCCAGGATGCGTTGGCCAAATCATCGCTAAGTTCACACCACTTCGCTTTTGCATAGTCTGTCCGTAGATCTGCCGCGTAGATGTGTATTGCAGATATTAGGATCAGATAAACTGGGGTGTGGTCGCTACAGAAAGGTGACATCACAGCACTGTCTTTTAGTATTCTTCCCTTATTGATTATTATCGGATCTAGCAATGTATTCGATACATGTCTATAGTTACTTCATTTATTAGCCGATGGAAGACAGATGTCGTAATTGGATTACGTAGGTGGTGTTTGGTCGGGTAAAACATATCTTCCTTTAAGTCCCCAAGTAGGGTTATGGGTTTCTTTAGGTTAGGATCCCGGGCATGGCCTATATTTGTTGATATGACATCATTTGTCAATATTTGTACTAGGTGGCCGATAAATAACGCATAAGCACTTCAGGACGATCGTGGACCTCTATTCATATCATTTCAACGCCAGTGCATTCGTGCTCGGTGCGACCAGTATCCGCTGTGCTGTTGGAAATATAAACACATACACCTCCCCACGCCTGTTGATATTCTCTGCAACAAACCTTCCAGGAAGCCTGGAAACTGAACGATAGTATTGTTAATAGTTGGTGTGAGATGGCTCTCACAAATGTCAATAAGACTAAAGTTTGACAGGTTAGCTCCAACAAGATGAATTGTACCTTTGTGTCACATACATGTAAGTGCACAATAGAAAGATGGTTGTTGTTGACTGCAGGACATGGATTAAATTCTGCATCTCCAGGTAAAAAGAGAATATGGCAAACTTTAGTAAGATAGACACAATATTCTGCCACTAAATACCAATTGGCATAAATTGAATAGTATGATACTCGCCACAGAAACAATGTTATGGATTGGACCGTAAACACTTTCTTGACCAATTACCTTGAAAAAAGCCCCCAAAGATCAAACAAACCAATTGCAGTACGATAAGTAGAAAAATCATTACCCATGGTCGATAGGGTACGACGGAGAAAACGAAATAAATGGGCTATAATGAGACAAACACGGATAC
>CM067374.1:95128510-95233510 GCA_034401795.1 Chaetoderma sp. LZ-2023a | reverse complement strand
GACTTTTTATGTCAACATGAGTGCGTGTTTACCTGAAGAGTTAAGATCGAGTTTCAGGACAAAGTGTTTAATAACCTTAAAAAAATCACGAGAAATCTCTCCATTAACAAATGCTTGTTGTGGAAAAAGCTTTCTGCGCAAATGAATGAATCCACTCTGTCACTCAACATAACGTAACATGTAGGTTGACGTCACAATTAAAATGAGTAGTGTATATCTTGAAACCAATTTGATGGGCGCTCTTCCTGCCATAGACAATAACATCCGCTGCTCAAATTAGTTTCAAAATATCCAACAGGTTAGCCGTACAGATACAATAAATTTGGTATTCAGGCAATTCAGGATTCTAAGGATATAAATCGATCCCAACACGCGCAAAACGTGGGTGGAGCTTAGTTAGAGATGGGCGGGCATAGCTAAAGTGGATTCTTCCATTATCAACCGTAGCTGTAAATGTTAAAGCATTGTACACATATGTTAACATGATTTACCTAATTGTCTTCAGTATGCACCAAAAGTCAGTAATCATTTAAATGAAACAGGTTCCGTTCACACCGGAATAGCGTGATAAATCAATCTTGCTCACGCGGCTGGTAATAGATTAGTGCTGAGCGTTAAATATAAATTACTAGATATAGCACAAATGCCACCAACAGAGATAGAAGACATACTAATTAGACTAGGACTCCACACGCTAAACGGTGGTCCATAAAAGATGCACCGATCCACCACAGACTAACTCCGCAATTACAAAGTTCGTGCTCCCTGGGGATATACGGGTGACAATGACATATTCCTATGTTTAAATTTGAGCTACACAATCGCACATGTTTGTAAAGCTCCATAATATGAATGGCAATTAAAATATCGCTTAGCTCCAATAGCTTTGTTTGCTGTTGTGGTTTGTTACTGTCTAGCTTAGTTAGACAATACTATGCATAGTATGTCGTATATAAACCAATGTTTGTAAGCCAGTTGTTAGGTTTTGGTTTGTTTTTGTAAAATTGGACAAATCAAGAGTATCATCACAAGGATATGGCTTATCACCAGTGCTCTACAATTGATACATAGCTACACAACTTGTGTGCGAGAATATTCGACAAGGCCAACCCCTCTCATCTCAAAACTAAATATGCCACTAGAAACGTAGCATGCAGAAGATGTCAAACTTCATAGATCAATTAAATGGCCGCTTGATGAGCGGCTTCAAAATTCTGCCAGTCATATTATAGCTACACCCCTCTTCATGAACGAGGTCAAAACATTCACACGCGTATACCTGCGCAACACAAAGGATAAGGAAGATACCTTTCAAGGGTGCGAATATGCCGAATCATGTCCTCGCTTCTTTGCCGTTACTGTTTCGAATTTCTCGACAGGGTGTTCTACGTCATTTCGATTATCACGTCAACAAATATGTGACATTTTCGATTTAGACACATTGTTGTTTTATCCGTGTATCTCAACAACAACAATCAGTACTATTGTTTTCAAATTGTGCACCTGTGTTCCTATTAGTGGTTTTGTACACAATGCCGGTATGGACATTTAATGCACGATATTTATCTTAGTCACCCGTAGGCGTGCCTACGTATATGGCCCTTCTTACTACCCTCCCATCTTAGATGCATGAGTCAATGGGTAGGCATTCAAGACACTGGCACCTTTCTCATGGAAAGCTTGAGGTTAAACACGGATTTAATTGATGATAGTTTAAAGCGCTAAAAAGCAAGAACAAAAATCGGTGCAGAATCTGCTGTTTGCTATTAACTTCTGCATTCCAATACATGGATCCATCCCTAGCAATTCCCCGTCTATTTCTAGCTATGCCCGTCCATTTCTAGCTATGCCCCGTCCATTTCTAGCTATACCCCATCCATTTCCAGTTAAAGTGTGCAGTTTGCACTTTTATCATTCATTACTACCCAGTTAGAGAGGCGATGCGTTACTTTTCGTTCAGACCATGAACAACAATGTGTATAAGGGAAATAATTTTGATAATGTTCAACTTTAAATCCGTTCATTTCATAGCAAAGTAAACAGGTATGCGACTGGTTAACAATAACGGTTTTCTAAAACATGTGAGTAAGATCCTTCTGTTTGGCGGAGGCGAGGAAATGGTCATTAAGACACTATTTTGCATGGTAAAGAAAGACACCAGTGTTTGGTACACTGATATTCATAAACACAACAACAACAACAATGTTCTACTCGGTTAATACTTGAGCATACAATTTCAGCCTAAATATATGTAGCCGAGTTCTTAAAAACAGTATCATATGGTTTAAAGATCAATAACTTGCAAACATATACTCTGCTGAAAATCATAGGAAGATGGAGGATATGATCCGAATTCTTCAATAAGTTAATCAATACATGAATTGTCCTATTCCACAAAACGTTTAAGTAGATTTCAAATGATCTCTCTGAACTAAATTTTACTTTCTGTGAAAATTGATCAATATGTATATCATGGTCTTCAGATACGATATCACCGATAGTAGTAATTCCTCTCAGGATTGATAACATCTAGTTAATCAGTTCTTTCATTACGGAAGAATGATTCAGAAAACTGTTTCATTCAAAACCTCTTTTGTACAACCTGGCGCTGATTGCCATGAAATATCAAACAACGATTTGTAAAAACAAAGTAAAGCATTATACATATCAACCTCAATTCTACCATAAAATAATTGAAGATGGAATTTGACATAATGCTCTCGTTTCAAGAACCCGTTAGTTAATGTGAGTAATTTGAATTCAGAACGCCTGTACAAATGAATCAGAAAAGCTCATATTCTTGATATATATGAGCGAATAAGAAAAAGAATAAGAGGAAGAAGAACTACTCATGGAATGCTCGGTATCCAACAACCCATATCATATATTTAATATTATTTTGCATGGGTATGGAAATTATCGAATTTTGCTTGAGTTTTGAAGCGAAAACCAAATCAGCATTAAATTTGTTCACAATGTTTCTGAACCACCTACTGGGCGAGGTTATTAGTGTGGGAACAGGTTCTAATTAGTTGGGATAATTTGCTCGTGAATCAACATGCCCATTTGAGCATACCATGTGGAAACCCGGAGCTGACAGAAGAGGACTCATGCTGAGACCTAGAGTCAAAAGAGGATCTGGGAGAGTATCTGTGAGTATCTGTGAGTATCATTTGGAATGAAAGAAAGCTGAATTTTCAGTATTTCAAGTGAATCCTGAGTAAGACATTCAATGTTTTGAAACTAAGATAAGTGGAAACTCATGGTGGTAATATAGCAGTAACCGCTTTAATAACCGTATCTTGGACCTATTTATCATGTTGTATCGCACGTAGCTTTTGTTATGTCAAGCTCAAAGAGTTGAAAGCTATTCGTGGCATAGGTCAATGTATTATTCACATCTCATGCATTAGTATAATGCACATCACCATGGCCATCATCACCATATATATATATATATATATAGTCATGAGAATCGCATGTTTTGAGAAATTGGACACATCACAATTCCTATTTTCGCACTAGTAGTCTCTCCTTGCAAAATAATAGCCTCTTGGCAGTGCTATCTATATATATAGGTCAGGTTTATAGTCTGCTTCCACTTGCGTGCTCAGCCGACTTTCCAACTTTACCCCCTGGTCATTGGGCCCATTTCACTCCTTGACAATCTCAACTCCCTTTTGGGAGCATACATATATACCTATCTGTAGCTAGATTACAAGAACAGACTTATAGAATTGCTGTTAAAGATCATATATGGAGAGTATATTTGAAGACATTATAATATATCCAGTCATTCCATATCATGTAGCTCTTATAAATTTGCTAATACATGGCATATTTTTATATTTATTGCCGATAAAGTACATAGCTTTAGAATATCGCGTCATGAATTACCTCCCTTGAATTCCAAGCAGCTGTGACGTCACAGTGGAACAACCACTCAGCATAGCTAATACAGGCAACACTGTATAACCAGGGTAACTTTTTCATTCTATTGTATTTAGCAATGAATTTTGATATAGGCAATGGTCTCAATTATATTCCAGGTAGACATTAGTCAGAAGTTTATAATAGCGCCGATGCCATATTTAAATATGAGATCTGCTTCGAGAAAATATCTCTGTGTGATTCTGTAGATACTGTATTTTTACGACACTATATCTTGCTACATCCGGTATTGGTGGGATGGCCGTCAAGCGCAGATCTAGGATTTTATTATTGAGTTAGTCCAATATTGGAAAGAGTCTGTGAGTGAGGGCGTGTCCCCTCCAAATGGTCGTTTCGGGAGATATGGGTGAGCTGGTTCTTCTCCCTGAAAATTCTGATGCTATGCGAAGTCATTTTCTGCATTCCATTTGATAAACAACATATCTATTTTGTATCCAAGCTGCGCCTATAATTCAGCAGAATCTGTTATGATTGTCCAGATGTATCTGTATTCCACCCCCCCCCCCCCCCTCCGACAACCCACCCACCACATACATGCAAGCACGTAAGCATACGCACACACACACACACCAAATGCAATCCACCGGTAGATCCAAATTGGCGAATTTGCCTAAGGTATCGCAATCAATTGTTTTGTTTAAGTCTAAGACTGGAGAAAGCTAGGCCCATATTGGATACATTTTATAGGCCTATATAATTAAATCTCCTGTAGACTTAAGCCACACTATTTGTGACAATCTAAAACATCAATTTTAACAAGCATTGATTACAATATCATTTAGGGATATACATTATGTCAGCAATGAGTGATCGGGGTGGGGAAGGGTGGGGGGGTGGGGGATGGTGGTGTGGGGGTGGGGTGGGGTGGGGTGGGGGACTTCTCATAGGCTATGTTCATGCTTAACCTACTTGAACAAGCAAATAACACTGCATTCAGTTGCAAAAATTATGCCAAAATACCCGTGGTCGGGCCTACACATTGCCACTTATGTTTCGGTCATTCTAAAAATAGGCCTACAGGCTACACATGCGTGCGTATCCTATATGTATGTATGTATGTGGGCGAGGATTCTTTGATTGTAATGTAGCTAACGTATAAATTTACGCATAACGACACTCACTCTCCCACGCTTTTACTGGAGTAATTTGTAGGTTTACGTATTAGAGACAAATGCTGGCCCTGAGTGTGTACAATTGTCGCGTATACTGAAAAAGCACATATATGAGTGAAGATGCGCAAAAAGCGTGACAATAATAATTTATAACAGGTGGGTAAGATGAACTAAATTGTCATATTTAGATAGGCCTACGTTTATTAACAGTGCACACATTTACGTTGGATAGCTTACGCGTCGAAGACTCAAAATTGTTTGTTTACTATAAGCTTTCATTGACGTCCGCATGAACTGAAAGAGGGATGATCGATAACCGATATGTCAGTCCTCCTAAGAGTTCGTTCATCTGCTACTATTTATGTGCTTCAATCACACGGAATGCTTGTTTTATCGCCCGGTGGTGATTTTCAATAAACCCAGTGGTAATTTCTCAAAATAATTTGCATCAACGTGAAAATATGCAGGCCCGTCGATTCCCCAACTGTCAGCCCCCCCCCCCCGTACACCTCCCACCTCACCCCTCCCGACCCCACCATCCAACCATTGCTACGGTCATGTAATATCGATTATTTTTCTTCACATATTAAACTGTAATCTTACTGGTAACACAGGCCTATGCATGTTAGGTAAAACCAGAAGGGTTTCTGATAAAGCCTACAAACAGTTGGTCTAGAAAATGATGAGTATATGCTAAGCTTTAAAAACTCACATACTTGTACATTAACATATCTTGTCATTTACATGCTAATTTTGTTCAAGCACATTTCTATCAAGCCAAAATCGCCATTGAAGCAATCGTGTTCTCAAACATGCCTGGAAACATAAAACCGAGAAAAATCTGCCGCATTGGTTTTTCGTAGCTGTTGCCGTTTTTGCGTGATTCTAACTACACACACACACCCTAAGGCCTAAACCATGTAGCCTACGTAGCCGCAGCAAAAATGTCAGCATTAAAGAAAATGCCTTGAGATCTCACACAAGTTTTGTTTTAGACAGATGAGAAAGATCTAGCTGACCTACGTGTGTCTGTTTTATGTATGCACATGTATTTAATTCAGCTACACAAACTGTCATTCCGCTAGCGCGTAGTAGACTCTATGGTCAGTTGTTTATTTAGGGTTAAAATCAATCAACATATAACTTTCTATTATTTTTATTGGCATAAGACCTGAAAAAGCTATTTTTACCTTTGCCTGATCGTGAAAATGCAACCAAACTGTACTTACTTCCTGCTGAAGTTGAATGAAGCTGCATGTATTCAACGTTACAGTATAATAGCTTGTTCCACTATTACGTCATTATTGACTCTGAAGAGCTCACAATCAAGGAAGGTAAGTCATCACGTAATTTCGTGTATGCGATCATACGCCGACTTCGCGGGTTAATATTATCTATTTGGTGAATGTTAGATACATACAGCTGGTTTGTTATTAATTAGTATACAAGAATGCCTTAAATACTTGCAAAATTGTACACAAAAGGGATTTCTCCAAATATGACCTTTAACGGTGCCAAAGTAGCCATCAAAGGAGAGGAGAACGAGTGCGTTTGATGTTTGAATTAACCCATTGCAGACTGAATATACAGAAACGTGGCATTGTGAGAATTAAATAGGAAACAAGCTGCAATTTTATAGCAATTACACTAAACATCATTGCTGGCTAATTCCAGAGGCAGCGTGGGTGTTTCAGTGAAATTGGTGTCACTATGTGTACCACGGATCTAACAATAACATCTCTGGCAGGCTGACTAATCTTGATGTGGCTGTGTATTTTTACTCACTCAATATTCTGCAATGTAGGTCTAGTAACCCGATGACCTCATGAGTGTCATTGTTTGGGAATATGGCCATATTTTCTTGGAGTACTATACTTGAGTGTAAAACAATTAACCTTGATTTGCTCTGCCTCCATTAGCAAATCAATTACAGTACGTCTACTCAATGCATGTATCATAATACTTTATTGAAAATGTTTCACTTGACCTAGTCCATGCAAAAGGCTACCCTATTCTGTTAACATGGTGCCCCAGTGAGTACAATTGCTTATTAGAGCAGCATAATATATTAGCATACAGTACGGCTTAGCAATAAGTAAAAATGTTTTCGAAAACAAAAACAGAAGCATGTTAGTTTATTACAATATTGAACTCGATGTAAGTATTGCTCTGCTGACTTTTTTGCACTTAATTTGATTGGAAGTCATTGCTGCTTTCCAATTATATTAAGTTCAAATTATCCAACAGTATGTTTTATTTTGCTTTTTAAACACGTTATGTCTGAGATTAACTGCAGCAGTGTTCATGAGCCACTTAATCAATCTTATATCTGCTGAAGGCGTTGTAAAAAAGATTTAATTGAGTACAGTTTCGTCTTAGATCAGCAATAGTTCACAATTAATTAATTATCTGGGTGTTCCACAAAATATGTAGTAAGTCATAATCAGTGTTCATTCTCCTGTGACTTAATGCATGGCATTCAGAACACAGAGTCTTGTAGACCACGATATGACCTCACGCCTAATATCCATATAGTAGGTAAAGCTTTCTGAGCAAGTTGTCAACCATTAGTGCCAATGTAACCGCCTTTTAGAAATATATTAACACGATTTATCAAAATCTGCGTCAGCCGATGCATACATCGGCAGTAAACATGTAAATGAAACATGTTTGTTCATAGTGGAGTAGTGTGATCATTCGTAGATATGGAATTCTGAGCCAAATGCTCAATGGCTAATTGTTACCAAATTGAGATAATATGTTTGTATTCTTTCTACAGTTATCCATAGCCGTGTCTCGATAACGATTTAAGTAATGTCCATGTTTCCTTTATGCTATGGTGTATTTACTTGATTGATAATAGTAATTGTTTATTTTTGCTATCCTAATAATTTGATTCAGTTTTACAATGTCTATAGCCTGGTATTATTGTACATAGTCGGGTATTTTTTTGTTCTTTTAGTTTTTTAATCAGGATTTAGTCGTCTTTAATTATTTTAGTGAAGATTCTTGCCAAATTCATAAGAATTAGTACTTATGGTGTACCTTTCTTTATTTTGTTTTTCTAAATTTCTAGATGAAATTCTTCACATCGGCCAGTTTCAACAATTGTCTTAAATATACTCCCATCATAGTTCTCACTTAGCACTGTAGTAGATATTGCAAGCACCTCCATCCATATGTTCGTCCATTCGTCTGCACATCCGTGTGCCCAGAAATGGAACTAACTACACTGAATTTGCTTGGTCTGGTTCAAGGAAATGTGTTATCTCACCCCAAAACGTTTGTAGAAATACAGTTTGTTACGTATGATTGTGGATTTTAAAACACCATTTATATTGGCTCAGTCACCTCGGTTAAAACTATCATGCACATTCGTTGCATGATTGTAATATCCCCTGAAATCGTGTGGTCGAATCCAATGAAATGTGTTTTAGGTGGTCATATCATTGCCGATTGAAAGATGTGAACTTGTTGTGCCTTGGCCACACCGCACCCCCTCCTCTGAGGTGTCATAGGATGCAGGGTCGATTGATTAAATATCATTCAAATTCTGCCCACCGCAATATTTCTTCTGAAATTGCTTTCAACCCAATATGTTATCTGCATTATACATATGATCGATCATTTGGCAAAAGGATCTTTACATTGGGGCATGTCTGCATTGACTACTTGGCAAGAGAATGTTCATAATAATTTTGCTGTCCCATATTTCTATAACGTAGCAATGGCAAACAGTTACTTCAAGTCAGTACCACCTTTGACCTTCCCATCGTCTTCTAAATTCTTCATGAGAAGGTGGAGCTCACCTAATCTCAAAATAAGACCAGGTTCTATATTGTGTAAGTTATTTCGTAAATAGTTTCATCCTAGGCCATTATAGTGTGAGTAGGGCGTACACCGGCAATGCTTTATGCACTACGTCTGGGTTACATTGTGTTGAATGGGCAGCAGCCAATTGTTGTTGCGGCAATCTCTTTATGTCTCAGTTCTGCTTGAAATATTTTCCACACAGGGCATTCAGCTTTTACCTCTAGGAGTTGCGTTGCGCCACACCTGGGTGGGGTTGGGGTAGGATGGGGTGGTTCGCGTATATGGTACTTCGTTAGTATATTGTTTTAGAAGCTGTTTCATGTTTGTATCCTTTGCAAATATCATGTCACACTTCATGTCATGAATTACCACGACATTGCACCTGTTTTTTTCGAGAATGTTCCATCTAGACTAAGCTTGCAATTAAAATGCGTTGGTACATTATTATTTGACCTTGCATACAGCATCTCTTATCTTTTGTTGTTTTGAATATATGCATACTATTCATATGTATGCTGGTCTCCTCTGTATGGTCTGTGAAAAATCGAGATTGTAAATGACGGACTATGTATTTTGCTCAGAGACCATGCTTGATTTAATAGATATATTCTAGTCATCTGGTTGTTCATTGTGTGTACCACAGATAGTAACACTCTTTGGCATTCATCATATCAGAGGTACAGCCCTAATCTACTTAGTATTTTTATAGGATGTTTGTTCCTAGTTTTGTCATGCACATATACAATGATATACACTGGTGGTGCGGATGTGTTTTATGGCTCTCCGTGGATTATTCCCATTATTTGAGGCCTTTGTTGTTCAAATATGAGCGTTTTTTAAAACTGGCCCCATTTCAAATAGCTGCTTGTAATAAATCAGCTTCTGTGGCGTCTATATAATTCAAGAGGACTAACCAACCGTGGAATGCGTGGTTTGTTCCATTTATTAGTGTTTTCTGGTTTACTATGCTATTTTGAGTGTTGCCACAAGGTTCAGCAGCATTGATTACCCAAATAACGTGTACATATTGGTGCAGGTTCAAAACTGTGTTGTCAGATACTCGCAAATTGTTACATAAATTCACTACCAAACGTATATAAGCAGCAATAGAATTGTCGAAAACATGTTGGTGTTGTGCCCGTTACTTAATTCAGAAATTCAGATCTAATGAGCCTTGTTAGAAATACAGAAGGAGGTGAAGCATTTTTGGTTGTCTCCATCACTTCCTAGAGAGAGAGAGAGAGAGACTGCCTTCTTGGGTTCACATTCAGATCGACCTCTTTTATATGTTCCCACGTGATTGTGTTTCTGTGCAACTTGTAATGTATTTGTTAACATAATTTAATGTAGTACATTTCTATAGGCGTCCATAGGCAAATGGTTTGATATGCAGCATATACCTTCATTTTCAATCTTTCCCTAACTGAGCATATTCATCAAGGTGGTGGGAGAAAGGTGTTATTATTGCTAGAAGAATGATTTATCTTTAGATCTTCACTTAATTTGGCTACCGAAACCTAAATATTCGATGGCAACCTATATTTCTTAAGCACACAACAGTCTTTCGTGGCCTCATTTCACCATCCATATAATATAAAATATTTCCTTTAATTTGATTACGTGTAAATCTATTCTAAATAGTGGCTTTTAGAATGATCATCAGGTGGCATACTTGCCTATAACGGATACCTATTTTCAGGTGTCACAAGCTTGTTTTTTTCCTAAGATTAGCAGTGAACAGCCACCTGTTTTAATGGGCCATCATGTGCCACCAGAATCGTTTTCCTATTACCGTTCAGATTTCTTATACGGCCACCTGTCTTTTAGGGAACACCATGTATCCCTTGTTGAAGTGTCTAATATAAAGGACGCTAGACTATATTAGCATCAGCCGCAGCTGTAAGATTGAGAAATCTTCAAATCGGGAATCAATTTGACAAGCTAACAAGCGGAAAATGTGGGATGTTTATCTGAACGTCCTCTAGCTTTCCAATACATTATCTCTTGCGCTTGGATGCCCTCCACAAATAAGTTCTCATAAGCATCTATTGACCATGAATATTCTCGTATCGACAAGATGTCCACCTTAACCTCGTACACGCTATCGCATACCTTCCATAGTCAATAACGTGACGCCAACGTGTTCTGGTTTCAATTACGTTCTGTATGATGTGTAACTGGTGACCTGGCATCGTTTCTTAGCTTGATGGTGTTTCTAAATAAGCACCATCGAATGATATTATCAGACAAGTTCGCTAATGTGTGAATTAATTGAGACATGGCAAAGAATTATAACCTATTTTGTCGAGGGTTAGCTTAATCGTAATTTATTTACTGACATGACTTACAAATTCACATTCCGATCTGACGAACGAATAAGTGTACATTTCTAATTTATCCATCCATTATATGACGCCATAATTAACTACGTGACTTATAGTAGAATGACGTCATAATCAATGACGTCATGAATGACCTATTAAAGTTAATTGATGATGGAGATAATGCGTTGTTGTACGAATTGTATGTCTTTACTATCTAATGCACATGCATTTTATCGTCTAAGCAGCGCCATCCTACAGCAAAAGTATTGTGCAAATCAAGACCACCATCCCATAGAAAACACGTATGTTGCCCAAGTGCTTGCCCAACACGTGCTGTAATAGTGGCGCACAATTCCATGATCTTGTTTTCTTAAAGCGATATTATGTTCATTCCAAATGCTGTGACATAGAGAGTCCATAGTATTCATTTCCCGATATATCCCTTTATCACAATTATTTGCATGTTAACATCCTGTGAATGTTGAACTGAGGTCAACGTAATTTTCTCTTATCAAGCGAGAGTATGTGAGGAAGTGGTAGTCGTGATAGAGCGCCTTCTTTAGCATGTAAACGTTATCATGTTGAATATGTTGAAACTACTTTGACTGGAAGCTATTGCTACCTTATGCAGCAACGGCTTCTAGTCAGATTTCTTTCAAAATACTCAACAACATACATGTATGGTTGCTTTTACACGCCGCTCCGCACCATTACTTGCGCAGCTGATATGCAGAACGACTATGATTTCTTCTACGTGATTGTCCCAGTCAGGTTTTTTGTGATAATGGACCTTTTCAGTTTTAGCTATGCACCGCCCATCTCTAGCTAAGCTCCACCCACACCACACTCGTGTTGGGATCGATCGATCCCTGAACTCCCTGCCCATCAATTTATTAGAAAACTATACTGGCGAGCAGTTGAATATTTTGAACCTAATTTGACTAATTATGGCAGCACCAGCACCCGGTCAAATTAGTTTCAAAATATTCAACAGCTTACCAGTATAGTTTTCTGAAAATTGATTGTCAGGGAGTTCAGAGATCGATCGATCCCAAAACGAGCGTTTAAACACAGTTTGCTTGTTAAATAGTAAATAAATACAATTTGAACAACAGCACTTAGTCCGTCATCAATTATGCGTTCGTACCGAACAACATCCAGTCAAATTTATGCCCAGTCAAATTCGTTTCAAAATATTCGACAGAACGTTTATTAAATATTAACGTCATACAATTTGTATAATGTTTTGGATTACTAAGGTTATATGATGGACTAAATCGTGTCATTCATGTTGTAATTGATTATGACATCATCCTACACGTCATGAAGTTGATTATGACGTCATATGTTGGATGGATATACTAGAAAGTTCGATTACGTAGACTAATTGTTTGCTAGCCGAACGATTGGTGACGACCCTAATCTAATATATCCGTTTACCTGCATGAGAAGCTTCTGGCTAATCTTCTGGAATTTGATAACGTCCGGAGGAGTAAGTGCAATAAACCTGTCTATGACGCATATGCTCGAGGAAGATTCAATATTGACATCAACTGAGAAATTGATTCGTCCATCGCATTCAACCCACCCACACTGATTACCAAGCTGGACAGATTAATACACGTTAGACGAGTTGTTGAGTAAATGGATGCTGTTAACTATATTGATAAAGGCAATGTTGAATGTTGCTTCTGTCTAGGAGAGCATCAACTTAGAAACAACGTAATTGTCGAAATGAATATCAGTTATTGTTGAATGATATCAGATTAATGTAACCTGCCGATGCGGCTTGAAGTGGGCTAAGCGCCAAGTATACTTACACAAAATTGCTATGTATTACTTGGTGCAACAATTAAGCAACAGATTTCTCATTAGTAACCATTTTAAGATCGGCCTATAGGTCCTCGTCACGGGCATACAGCACGTGCTTTATTCTATCATATTCGAATGGCGGTTGCCACGTCTAGCTATATCAGGCCCATGTCTCATTAAGCCCATCCAAAGGGTGTTGAACTGAATTTATATACTTTGGATCCTGAATTCCTAGAATTCCAATTTGAAGGTAATTATACAGGTAAGCTGTTATTTGTATCGAAACCCATTTGGCTGACTCACATTATTAAAATCTAAATTCATGAAAGACATACAATGGGCATTTCCGGTTTTTGCTATGCCCCGGCCATCTCTAGCTAAGCGCCACCCACACATCGCTCGTGTTGGGATCGATCGATCTCTGAACACCCTGACAATCAATTTCCAAAAAACTACACATTTAAGCTGTTGATTATTTTAAAACCAATTTGACTGGGTGCTGTTGCTGTCAAATTAGTTTCAAAATATTCAACAGCATGTTTATTAAATAGCAAAGAATTACAAACACATACGATGCATACAACGTGTCGGAGTATTTGAGATTTGGTGACGGCCTATATGGAGCCCTTTATGACGTAATGGTTGTGACGTCATCATACACGCGCTGAGCTGATTATCACGTCAGACGAGGTCAGATGATAGACGGATACTCTGGAAAGGTGAATTCGTACACTTCATGACCGACTTTTCATAAGATCAACTACTCGAGTGATGGATCATACCCATCCATTTAAGGAGCACTAATTGAAATGCATGAAGTACTTATTTGAACAATCTGTGGAGAGTGGAGACGAGTTTTTGCGACTGACGCGACCACGGTCTATAAATAAATCCATGTTTATGATACCGACATAAACGGATTTATGTGTCTGAACCTCTTTCAGTTAACATTCATACAGTAAACTCCAATTCCAGTTGTAAATCAATATGTAGTAGCCGTTGCAATGATCAGCTCTCATTGCCTCTTAATGCTCGCTTTGATTAGTTTTCCTTTGCGAAATTCGTGTGCGCCGGAGCATTCAAAATTCTGATGAAGTATGTGTTTTTCTGGGAATTCATCGTTCAAAGTGCTAAAATTTATTCAAATTTATATGCAAAGTGGGCGGAGCTTAAATAGAAATGGGCGGGGTAAAGCTAGAAATGGAGGAATTCCGTCTTAGCTATGACTCACCAATTTCTAGCTAAGCTCCTCCCACGCTGTATCAGTATTGTGATCGATCCATGCACTCTCTCAATCTCAGATTCTAGAAAATTATACAGATAAGCTACTGAATATTTTGAAACTAATTTGAGTTGGTGTAGTTGATTATGACGTCATCTGATTGATGGATAAACTGGAATCCTCCATTGATCCCGCTATTAGGCACTCATGCGGGTAGATGCATGCATATTATAAAAGGCGTTATTGTTCTGTTTTTCTTTGGGGCGTGCAAATACAATATAAGGCCTGGTGTCGGTGGGTCAGTCAGTCTGTTTCAATAATTTATATTCCTAACAAAGCCAAAAACGTCGAAACTATAGCCCACACTGAGTTGTTTGAACCAAAAGTAAAGTGCATTTTGCTCCCAAGGTAAAGATGCCGATCCATTTAAGACAAGGCAGTTACGCAGCGGTTCACATGCCATTCTGTGAACAACGTTATAAAGCAAAACTAATATGTGGGTTTCCAGTCTATGAGTGAATGTTTCTATTCCCATTTCCATATACATGGAGCATCCGTGTGTGTACTACGTGTTAGACGGTTATTTTTCTAAATGTGTATTTTTAAATATTTTCTTGTGTAGTGATAAAAGGTATTGTGGTAGATTATCCCAAACAACGTCAACGTATTCCAAACTTGGCCTGATGGAGTTTGTATACATTATGTCAAGGCATTCAAGGTCTAGTAAATATTTACAAGACGCTTAAGTAGTGAAAGTTTGTGCCAGGCCATGGATATTAGGGTTTCCACATGATTGAGCCACTAACCTTTACTACTAAGCTAATTCCGAGGTGGCTATGGTAATGTCTTGGAAGTATTTCTGAATACTTGACCTTTAAGGGAAGACGTAGGGGTTTTAAACAATGAGACCAGTAAGGATGTGGTGTTTAAGGCATTAGACCCGACCAGTCAGGTGCCCGCCCATTGGGTTATTATATCTAGGTCATGGACTAAAGAAGCACTTTGCGTCTGTAGGGTGTCAGAAATTATATATCGAGCAAACAGCTTAATATTGTTTAGGATAGCACTGGACAAGTCGTTTATAAAGACCAAAAACAGCAGAGGATTAAGAACTGAGCGTTGCATGTATGATTACTGTATTCTGCAACTGTAGGAGCAGAAACATCCTATAGCTGCAATCAGTCCTTCGTCGCTTTTGCCCACTGTGTCTTCTCCTCCGCCGAAGTCCTTAGCTTCCTCAGGTTCATTTTTGACTTGAGTGTACCGAGTCCTGCTTTCTTGAGGTCACCTCGTAGGACGCTAACAGCAGATTTATGCAATGACGTTCTATCCTGGCGTTGTATTTGCTGGCACCGAGTTGTTATGAAGATTATCCTTCTCTGGAAGATCATAGGGGAATGAGCCATCTTGACGCTTGAGGTGTACCATTTCATTGAAGCTTGAATTAGTGTAAGATAGGAATGATTTGCTCAATTTCAACTACTCTTTGGTGCGAGTACATTTATATTTTATTTTCTCAGCCGTGTTGTCTCTAAATTCCTGCTTGTATCATCCTAAGTAAAGTGTTTACGTGGTTCCTCTCCTTGAATTCGATTATTTCGTGCTCTTGTTTGGTTTTCCTGGACTTCTTAAAACGTTTTTCTCTGATCCTCATTTCTTATTTGACATCCATGGTTTATCATTTGGATTTGTTGTTACAATTCTGATGGCTATGCATGTATTAGCTGCCAGACTAATATTTGTGGTAATCGTATGATACCATATGTCAGCATCATTTTCATTGAGAAGAATATTCCAGAATGCGTTGGCCAAGTCATACCTAAGTTTATCCCAGTCCGCTTTTGCAAAGTCGGCCGCTAGATCTGTAAATTGTCTGATTTACGTCTGTGTATAATTGCAGATGTTAAGACCAGATAAATTGTGGTGTGATCGCTACACAAAGGTGACACGACAGCTCTGTCTTCTAATATTCTTCTATTATTGATTATTATCGGATCTAGCAATGTATTCGAAACAGGTCTATAGTTAGGTAATTTATTAGCTGGTGGAACACAAATGTGGTGACTATATTACGTAGGTGGTGCTGGTCGGGTAAAAGTGTCTTCTTAAAATCCCCAAGTAGGATTAGGCTTTTGTTTGGGCAGAGATCCCAGACACTGTCTATATTTGCTGAGATGACTTGCATTTGCCAATATGTGTATTAGGTGGCCGATAAATAGTGTATATGCGCCCCACGAGCCTGGACGCGCAACGATATTATTGTTAATAGTTGGTATGAGATAGCTCTCAGTAATAGCAATAATACTAAGATTGGAAACGTTTTGCCTCAACAAGATGCATTTTATCTTTTAGGACATATACAGGTAAGTGCACAAAAGAAAGATATTGTTGTTGGCAGCAGGACATGGATTTAATTCTACATCTCCAAATAAAAGAAGCAATATGGAAAGTGATAGGAAGATGGACACAATATTCTGTCAATAAATAGTAAGTGACATTAATTGAATAGTACGACATGCGCCACGGATACATTGCAACATATTATGGATAAGATCGTTGAAGCCTCCATGACAGCGAATGACGTTGAGAAAAATAAAGATCAAACAACCCAATTGCCGCATGATAAGTAGATAAACCATTGCCCATGGTCGATAGGTTACGACGGAGAACACGAAACAGATATGTACTATATTGGGACACACACGGATAAATGAACAGCACAAGGATCAGATGAAATTACTGCCACGGATGACTGTTACAAAATGTTTCTGGCAGCCCGAACGCCGAGAGTTACTGACTATACACCACCACTCATTGTATACAACTCTGAAAGACACTTTATCGGTACTGACCAGGGCAAAGGCGATGCAATTCGAGAATGTTTCAAGGAACAGTTCACTGGCCACGATGATGAGCCCTTGCACCCGTTCTCAGGAGACCCCATGCCATTGCTAACAGCAATTAAAACAGCAGAAGTTGAAAAGGCACTCAAAGTCCCGAAAAATTGGCGTGCATCCGGATCTGATGCAATTAGCAATGACCTATACAAATATGCAAGTGACATTATCTCAAATCCATCGATGCTGTAGGACAAGGCACCCATCTCGCACTACCCAAGCACAAGAAGCAGCCTGGCCCCCCAGCCAATCTGCAGCCCATTGTGCTCCTCAACAGCATACGGCAACTCCTATTCAATGTTACTCTATGTCGCATCCGCGACAAGATCGATGCCTTCACCAGATCATGTCAAAGTGGCTTTAAACTTGGACACACCTGCGCAGACATTGCATGCCCTCAACGCATACTTGTGTCAGTAGTCATGTCCAACCATCGGGGTTTCCACAAAATTGGCGTTGACATGTCACGAGTCTTTGACACAATTAAACGCTCAAAGATCGTAGATATACTACGCCAGGCCAGCTGCAATAAAGATGAGTTATGACTAGTGAGATTACTATTTGCAGACACCAAGGTGAGAGTAAAAGTCAAATCAGCGAGGTCTGCAGAGTTTGAGAAATGAATCGGCTCCCCACAATGAGACGGTCTCTGGTCTATCCCCTGCGCTTTTCCCCTTGATACCTTGCTGTTGCGTTGAAATCAATGCAGGAAAATTACACAAATCCATACTGGGTATGCCACTAGAGATATGCCGACGACGTGGACTTCATAGACGAGGAAAAGACTCCCCATTGACGAACTTTCCCAATAGTTGCAAACAAACTTGAAAAACTGAGAATCTCTTTATGAATGAATCCAAGACAAATTTCACCCACATATACATATCTTTAAAGCAGGAAACTAAAGAAAATAACGATACACTTCGTGGCGGCGAACCATGGAGGAAAAGTAAAATCATGGGCTCTGCTTTGTGGTACTGTTGACATTGCTGCACACTGCATCATTGTGGAACGTAGCGTTCCAGTCCTTCTGGAAGCTATAGATTCGTAGATCAAAGATGCCCATGACAAAAAGGCTACGTTTATTCAATACAACATGCGTATCCCGGATGCTGTGTAACTATAAGAGCTGAGCAGCTCCAAAGGCAGCTCTAGACACAGCTGATGCCGGCTAGCACAAACAGCTACGCGCCACCACTGGCCACCGATGGCCAGGCAACATAATTTCTAATGATGCGCAATACGAGATGTGTAATACATCGCCGCTGTTCTCAAAGGTCGCCCATCAATGATTGTCCATGTTTGGGTATTTGCCAAGGATATCTGTGGGCACACCTGCACTGAGAGCCCAGGAGTAATCCCTACTGGGAGCTAGCAAATACAAAGCCACGAGAGGACTGCATTGCATAAATCTGTTAAGCGTGCTACGAGTTGATCTCTACAAAGCTGGGCTCGGTACAGTCAAATCAAGAATGGACTTGAGGAAGCTAAAGCTATTGGATGAGGGCGAGACACAGTGGGCAAAAGCGAAGAAGGACTGATTGCAGCTGTAGGATGTTTCGACGACGACAGGCGCAAAATACAGTAATCATACGTACACGTACTATAAGTATGAGGGTGTTAGAGATTAGGAAAGCAGGCGATAGTATCAGAGTAGGAGCAATAAGGATAGATCATAGGAAATGTAGAATACAGAAACAAGAGATATGATTGAAACATTAGAAATTTCAGTAACACAATAATAGCATTTGGGAAGTTATATAGTAACAACTTGTAACACACTGTATACCGTTGATAAATTTACAATTTAATCAACATTCCGTTGAATATTTTGAAACTAATTTAACTAAGAGTTGTTGCTGCCATACAGCTTCAAGTCTAATTAGGTCAACATATTCAACAGCTTATGGGTATAATTACCATGAAATTGAGACTTTGGGAATTCAGGATTCCACGTTTCAACTTAATTCCAAGAAACGTATCATGTGGGTGGAGTTTAGTTAGAAATGGGCGTGGCATAGCTTGAACTGAATTAAATTGACAGAGAGGTCTATGTGAAGCGACTTCATTAATCAGCATTATCACTGATGCTTAAAGTCGCGATGGGATAAGTATTTTAAGCTTACGGCTTATGCAATATCATCCGGGATCAGCAGTCTATCAAGTTTGAAATTAATATCCGATTGCGTAATTCTGTCGCGTAATTGTATCTGATTTTATCTAACAATGATGTATGAGGTGAATCAGCCCATGATTGACGCAGCATATTGTTGCAGGTCAGACATCAACCGATTCACCTATTGACATTTCCAGCTTCTAAGCAGACGAGCTAGCTGCGTGTCTCCCATATTCTTATCTATGATAACATCCTTAAACTCTGTAATTCTCATCTGCTGTCTTTATACACAATGCGATTCATGAAGAACCGTTAATTCGCGGCTGGTTCCTTGTATCACATAGATATCTATTGCACACCCATCCAATATTGCAAATAATAAAACCATAGGGTACTGTTTCCGATTCTACTATATCGCCATAGCTGACCCGGCTGAGCCATAGTCAGTAATCCCCGTCATCTGAGTTGACCATCCACCCGTGGTACCAAGATACCGCTTGCGAACGTCAGTAACTCAAACAGACACAATTAGTTTCTGTTTCATGCGTGGATTTCTTTCGCCCTGGTAATAGCCCCAGAAGTTGTCTGCCTTTTTAGGAAGAGGTATGCTTGCTAAATGTTCCATAGAATCATTCAGAACGCCTTCGCCAGCTTTGAGTGTAACGATCAACAAGGCAAGATACACCACCGGTAAGCAAAGCATGACATACTCACTTTAGTTTTATGCCAGTACGTACAACCGATAAACTTTTCCCTCTGGTCCACCTGGTCACCAGATGCTAATGTGGACCTGAGTCTCTCTCCACCTTCCTCACATTAAGGCAGTATTCAAGCCAAGACTCTAGACCAGAAACTAGGCTTGGTAACGTGGCTAAATATTTTGGTCGGGTTCATATTAACCCAGAAGCGTGTGAAAGGCCAGTAAGGTTAAACAGCTACAATACCACCATCAGTTACGGGATGCCACCTAGCAGCTATGAATCATATGGTATTCTGTTTTAAGTTCCTAAATTCCAAGTACTATTTAATACATTGTAGGTCAATGTCGTCAGGTAGATTAACCACCGCAATGGCGCGTAAACAGTACCTTTTCCTGGCATGCAAATCATGGACACTGCCGATGATGATGATGATGATGATGATGATGATGATGATGATGATGATGATGATGACAACGATGATGATGATGATGATGATGATGATGATGATGAAGAAGATGATGACGACGACGACGACGACGACGACGGCGGCGGCGGCGGCGAGGACAACGACGATGACAATGTACTGCATTCTGCGGTTGTAGGTGTAGAGACATACTGCTGGTGCACTCAGTCCATCTTCACCTTTCACCACTTTGTCGTGTCTTCCACCAACATCTTAAGCTTCCTCAGGTTCACACTTGAGTATACCTGGCCCGCTTTCTTAACGTAAATTCGCAGCACGCTTAACAGATTTATGCAACGACGTGCTCTCCTATCATTAATGGTAGGGAGAATTCCAAAGCTCTCTGTGCGGGTGTGTCTTCTGGCATACTTAGGACACGGGCAAACACGGACGATCTTTGCTGAACGATTTTAAGGACAGCGTCAATGTAATAAAGATCTTGTATTGTGTATCGCTGGAAATTATGCTGTCTGGCCATCATTGTCCAGTGATAGTTCGGGGGTGTTTGTAATGGCAAAAAGCATCAAGCTCGTCTAGAGCTGCCTTCGGAGTTGTCCATTTGTTTCACGTGTACAGCATCAAGGATACACAGGTTGCGTTGTACAAACGTAGTCGTTCTTCAAGGACATATTTGGTCGACGAAGCAATAGCTTCCAGAAGGACTGGAAAGCCTAAGGTGCATCGTAGAGAAATATTAGAAGTTCTGTAGAGCAGCGAATCCACCAGGATTTTGCTTTTCGTCTATGGTGCGCCACCATGAAGTAAATCATGCTTTTCTTTAGTTTCGCATAGGTATATGTGGGTGAAGTTTGTTTTGGAATTACTCATAAACAGATTCTCAGTTTATAGTTTGCTGGCAGCTATCGGGAATAGTTTGTCAAGGGGTTTCTTTACCTCGTCTATGAAATCGAAGTAGTCGGCATATTCCATCTCTCACGACATACCTAATATTGACACCGGGGTGGCGCAGGTGTCGAGGCGGTCCGTGTGGGATTTTCCTGCACAGATCTCAAGGCTGCATCTAGGTAGCATATGAAGAGGACATGGGACAGTCCATTTCTCTGTGGGGAACTGATTGATGTCTCAAACTCTGCTGACTTCTTTGTCTTGACTCCGTCTGAGCTTGGGATCTGCGAGTTGCCTCACTTGTCGCAGCCCACCTTCATTGCTACTAGCCTGGTGTCGTATATCTAGGGTCTTTGAGTGCTTAGTTGTGTCCATGGCGCTTGCCATGTCAATCAGCATTTAGTGGAACCCCATGTGTTTGGACATGACTACTGCCACATGCGTGCGATAAGCCTATACAATGTCTATGCCGATGCATGCATATTTAACGCCACGCTGGCAGGATCCAGTGACGTCATCGAGCTTGTCGCAGGTGTAGCTTAATGCATTATTGCATAGAATTTTCCGTATTCGTCGAGTAGTACAATGGGCAACGGTTAGCTGGGGGTTGGTGAATTCTTGGGTTTGTCTAATGCCTTGGCCTACAACATCGATGGGAAGATGGTGCATAAAGGCTGAATTCATCAGGTGCACGATCGCTTTTGAGATATCACATATATTAGCATATTTAAATAATTCATTGCTCATGCCATCAGGTCCGGCTGCACGTCCATGCTGAGGGCTTTGAGTGCCCCATCAACTTCCGATGTTTCAATTGGCGTAAGCAATGGCCCGGTGTTACCTGAAAACATATTCAAGTTCTCATCATCGTGGCCACTGAACTGTTTCTTGAATGATTAACGGAGTTTCTCCGCTTTGCCTTGGTCAGTTCAGATAAAATTTCCTTTCAGAGTTCGAGCTGCGCTAAATATTTTGGGGCAGTCGTCCTTGGCATTAATACTAACTAGTACAAAACATAAAAGACTGGTCACGGCAGGAGTATGACGAGCCGTTAGATGGAAATGGTGCATAGAATTCCACCACACAAGAAAGTCAACTGGACCCAGTGCATAATTGATTATATCGTATTCATCCCTTCTCCAACCATCCACCACTCCTGAGAAACGTTCATATGTCGTGAATGGCTCAGAGAAACGAATGGGCAGAGATGCTAGTCCTGGGGAACGATTACCTAAGAGAGCGAGAGCGAGAGCGAGAGAGAGAGAGAGAGAGAGAGAGAGAGAGAGAGAGAGAGAGAGAGAGAGAGAGAGAGAGAGAGAGGGAGAGGAGGGTGGGAGGGGAGGGAGGGAGGGAGAGAAAGATCCCAGAGAGAGAGAGAGAGAGAGAGAGATATGGGGGAGGGTGGGAGGGGGAGGGAGGGAGGGAGGGAGAAAAAGATCCCAGAGAGAGAGAGAGAGAGAGAGAGAGAGAGAGAGAGAGAGAGAGAGGCACGAAAACGATGACTAGTATATACGACTCATGTCATATATCTGAAGTCATAATCAATTACGTCACTAGTTAGCTTGTGTCACAGAACTAATGGCGTATTGGTCCGTCAGGAAAATCAAAACGTCCGTCACTAGTCCGCCAATTATATGCTTTTAGTGAAATGTAATGCACATTCTGATGAATATTTTGAAACTAAATTGACGATTGTCAGCAACAACCGGCAGTCACATTAGATTCAAAATATTTACACGTACATTACCAAATACCAAGCTAATTTGGAATTTTGATTTTGGATGTCAGGTTTCAAAGTTTTAACTCGATCCAGGCATGAGTAGAATTATTTTGGGCGGGTATTAGCTAGAAACAGGCGGGGCATAGCTACAACCGGGTATATCTCCATAATCAGAAAATGCAACTAGATTACAAACGTCCATACATGCAAGCCCATGGCCGTCATGGGGGCAATATTAAGTACCATAGAAACAACCCTTGTTTCTTAGAGAAACGGGAAATGAAAATTTCCTTTATTGGAAACAAATTTTGAAAAGAACAGTCATGCATCTCTCAAGTTGTAGATCTTTATATATTCCACAGTGAATAAATAAACATTATAATGGAATTCTAAGAAATTCTTAGTTTTTACATAACAAGTTAATACAGATTGTAATTATTATGATAAACCGAAAAACGTGATGAACGTCATATCCCGTGTAGTTAAAGGCACGCGTGTCTTATATAGTCTATGCCAATAAACACACATTAACTCGCTATACTATAGGTCAGTTTTCAGGTTATTATTAGTAAATACATGTTATTCTTAAATCAAATTCTATTAACTGTATAAAATTAGCCACGGAGAGCCATTGTTACCTTGAGCGCAACCTCTTCCAGCAAAATCTTTCCGAAATGTTGATACAGATTTTTGCTATTGCTACCTTGATATCCAGGCTCTCCGATAATAAAGCTGGCGAGATTTATTCTTTATTATGTTTCGGCCGCATGATCAATCGCAAAATGCATGCATCCAATCTGTCACTTACGTTTATGACGTCATAATCCAATTACGTCCCACATAAGTTGACGTCAAAATCTTAATTAACAGACACAACTCCATCGTGTTGCTGGATTAGTCCGTCATGTGTGCGAAGTGTGTGTCTTTGATTGATTAAGAAACATTATGTTGAATATTTTGAAACGCTGTGGCTACATCACCACCCAGTCAGATTAGATTCAAATTATTCAACAGCGTACCTGTATAGTTACCTTGATATTGGTATTCCGGGAGTTCAGGGTTTGATCAATACCAACGCGGGATAAGATGGGCTGGTATTAGCTAGAAATGGGCGAAGCATAGTTACAGTGGATTCATCCATGAATTACTTCTCTCTTCATCGCATTTGCTGGCTAGCAATGTCAACTACTGAGAACAAACGTATCAGAAATGTATCACATCGACTACGTCATAATAAGAGAAAGGGCTTTCAACTGACAGCAGAAACGGTGATATAGGCCTAAGCATTTATAATAGAGGATTCATTTTTATCTATGCCCCGCCCATTTTGAGCTAAAGCTCCGCCAACTTTGTACGTGCGTCGGAATCGAGATCTATACTTTGAACTCTGAATTACCGGAATCCGAATTTTAAGGGCAATTATACAGGTGAATATTTTATGACTAATTTGACTAGTGGTTGTTGCTGCATATGGTAACAAGAGCTTCTGCCAAATTACCTTTCAAATATTCAACCGAATGTGTATTAATCTTTAAATCCGTAAAATATATACATTTCCTTCACTTGACGGACTTTTCCATTTTCATTAGTGGAAGCTCTACCTCAGCATAATTGTGACGTCATCTAATGCGTGAGTATTTGAGTACTAGTAAGATACTTGCGTGGCAGATTGGATCCTTCTATGGACTCGAGAGATGATATCGATACACATACAGATTCCTAGTCCTCTTTGATCCGGTCATGTGACATACACATGGATAGACATGACGGACATGATATACCAGACAAGACTTGTTTACCCCTCAGTACCAGTGGAGAGTTAGAGCACATTCAAACTAATCGAATCCGTATCTCGAATGCAAATGGCATTAACCTTTTCATGGCAAAACCGGCCACAACCGGTTTCTACTGTTGTATTGAGGAATATACCACTGGAATGACTGGCTTGGTAATTGACCCAGTCATTTCGGTGGTAAATTGTCAAAAGTAGTCTTCTCTTGGCAAGCGAATAGACATTCAATGAGGAAATATTTTGATTTTCTTAACCAAATTGCTACATTACTGGGTTACTTCGGGACAACATGCATCCGGTAACTGTCTCGATGCTGAAAGCAATACATTGAATGGGCAATAGCTCTTGACATGGTGAATATTTTGAAAACAATTTGACTGAATGTTGTTGGTGGCTACGTTCAGCCAAATTATTTTCAAAATTATTGGCACGATCAGAGATATAACACTTGGAATATGTCGTCTGCAAAAGCTCAGCAGTCAGCCAGTTAACAATGATTATCCAAAAACATGTACACAGAAGGCGAGAGGAAATGCATTCTGCGTTATTTTGCTGCAGTCAACTACGTTGTAAACAGCCACGCAATGAGGAATACGTTCTGGTTACTGTTGACAGACGAATGTTTCCTACAAGTTACTTGTCACAGACGATTTGTTATTTCAGATAATCACTCACTTGTGTTTCGAAAGCGAAGGTGGCCACATGCGTGGGCAGCTGAACAAGCGTACAGGTTCATCCCTGAGATCCTAGCATCACGATTTCAATACTACTACGATATTATATAAAGCATGTGTATTATTTGGAAAGTAGTTCAAGCGAAAAATATTTCTTCTTAAGTAACAACGATTTCCACTCTAACTAGCTTCAAGATAATTATGATTTTATTAAATCTCCAATCTGTAGGATTTATCTATGTGGCGCTTAGTTAGCTGAAAAAGGATGACCACTCTAACAGGTTATTTTCCCCTGTCTCTGATGAAGAATCAATCAGTTAGAATTTGATGATGATGATGATGATGATGATGATGATGATGATGATGATGAAGCTCACCGTTGTTAAAAAACCTTCAATGTGGTAAATAATAAATATCAACGAGAGCGATTTTTTAAACTTAGACTTGTAATGATACTACGAATATTTGACTCCAAATAAGACCACTGATCCAAAATGCTGGAACCAACATGTAAATGTGTTGGAGCATCGGCGTGTGTTGAAGATCTTACTGCAAACTTCTTTGCTATATTAATCCTAGTCACTGTACGCGCGATATGTAATATAGCCCGTCAGATTGCACTGAGTCTTAAATCAGATGGCGTAGTTTTTCCATTCTTCTTTCTGAATATTGCCAAATTGATTGGCAGATAGATTGCTAAAATCGTTACACAAACACAAACTGTACAGACGAATAGTTGTCATATCCCCTTAAGTTTACATCTAGTGTTCTATTTCAGACATGGATTTGTTGATTCGCGTCTCATCATAAGATGTTTGGCGACACTGGCCTCATCCATACCATAGCTGCTTTGTCAAGGAATGTTGATGACAGGTTTATAAGAGAGAGAGAGAGAGAGAGAGAGAGAGAGAGAGAGAGAGAGAGAGGAGAGAGAGAGATAGATAGATAGAGAAATGGAGGGAGGGGAGGGAGTGAGTGAGTGAGTGAGGGAGGGAGGGCGGGAGGGAGGGAGGGAGGGAGGGAGGGAGGGAGGGAGGGAGGGACGGAGGAAGGGAGGGAGAGAGATAGATAGATGGGGGGGGGGTGGGGGGGGGGGGCGAGCGAGAGAGAGAGAGGGGGGGGGGTGAGAGCGAAAGAGAGCTTATGAGTCAGAAAGAGCCAAAGAGAAGATGGATAAAAGATATATGAGAAGAAGAGAGAAAAGATAAAGGGAGAACGAACAGACGGCTGAACATCGTAAATAATGCGATGAACATGGAGCGAAAGAAAAGGGACAGGGAGAGAATGGAGATAGAGCGAGTGGCAGAGTGAAAGATTGGGAGTGACAGAGAAGGGGCACAACACATTACCAGGGACGTATATAGAAGAGAGCGATGGAGGGAGAGCGCAGAAGTGGAGAGAGTGCGAGAGAGAGAGAGAGAGAGAGAGAGGGAGGGAGGGAGGGAGGGAGGGAGGGAGGGAGTGCGTTAGGGACGAAAGGAGGGGAAGAGAATGGTGAAGGAAGGGTATGAACAGAGACAGCGGGATTGGAAGAGAGAGCGGGTGATGGGGGTGGAGAGGGAGGGAGGGAGATAGTGATAGGGAAAATTATGGTGCGAAGTGAGAGAAATGGAGGAGAGATGGAGTAGTGAGATCATATAATAAGATTACTACTTCCAACCCCACGGGAGCGACAATGGTGTGGGCCTAAGCACCGTTTGGATTATTAAAATCATTAGCAAATCAAAAGCGTTTTGCCGGTTATGATAGACAAATACGCAAATCCAGCAACTCAGCAGCTTAATGACCAATGTGAATAGGTGTATGGAATCATTTATTGATGTGCATAGTCCGCATTAGGTCCAAGATTAGGCTACAAGACAGACGTCATTGTGATGGAGCCTGCCGTCCTGTTTTCAGAATAATTCGAGCAACTCAAGTACGACTGCCATGATATTGATGCTATCGCCAACCCATATCGCATGATACTGTCTTCACAGAAAGTAACGCCGTTCGTTCGATGGTGCATTCACATTTTGACACCCTCTACCTTAAGATGTATAATTTTTAACATTTAAGAATGGCACAGCTTTCGAGACTTGGCAGAAGATTAGACAACTGAAGCTGACTCTTCATCGTATCCACCAACTTCATAAAATGCTGTTCGTCCCTCTTTAGCTTTATTGCAAACTACCGGGTGTTGTTGACAATGATGTCCCTTATTCGAGAACACGACAGAGTGGCACTTGATAGGGTACACTATTCTGCCATTGGCATTGGAATCCACAAGTGTTCCATCGTCATAGACAGGCTGACCACCCCCGCCATTACCAGTACTCGAAATAGAGTAGCCATTCGATTTTTTCTTGAGTAAGTTCGTAAATAATGACCTGTCTTTAGAATCGTTCGTAGCAATCGATCGTTTACTGCCCATATTGATTTGGTCATCGTCGCTGCCGGACCGACCCCGCTCCATATGAGAATTGCCATAGAGTCTGGTAATTACGGTATGATTGTATTCTGAGCATCCTCTTGACGTCGTGTTTCTGGAGGACCGTTTCCAACAGCAGCAGCACATGGTTTCCTTAAAGGCTTGTCTATAGCGCTTCGACATCACATTGTACAGGATGGGGTTTACTGTAGACCCAAAGTAGTATAAAACACCTACAAACAGAAAAGAATACAATTTTAAAATTTGAAATATATATTAGACATTGTCATTGAATGTACCTTTCCAGTTTTAGCTATGCCCGTCCATCCCTACTTAACCCCCACCCCGATTCGCCCATATTGGGATCGATCGATCCCAAAACAGCCTGACTATCAATGTCCACAAAACTATGCAGGTAAACTGTTGAATATTTTGAAACTAATTTGAGCGGATGCTGTTGGCAGCAACAGCGCCCAGTCTAATTAGTTCGAAAATATTCAGCAGAATGTTTATTAAATACTAAAGACATACACTTCATATAACCTGACGGACTATTACGCGTGGAAGACGGAGTAAATCGAGTCATTCATGACCTAATGATTATGACGTCAGCCTACGCGTCACGTAGTTGATTATGATGTCATATGATTGACGGGGAAATGGATTCATGAATTATGTCTTAATATTTACAGCATTTCTCAGGTGTGGCAGTTAGTGCAGTGACGCAATTTAAAAGGAGTTTTGAGAATTGTGGCAGGCAAAATATAATACATTATGTTATGTCATCCATACTAGTTATATTATTTACGTGCTCTGGAACTTCGATCGGCTGGATGACATCTGTCTTTCTTCCTGCTTTTTTGCTTTTTGGAGGAAAAAAATTAAGTTCACATTACTCTGTTAACTTTTCGATGAATTCGCAAATATTGCATTGCCAATGTGTTGGATCTTATGGGAAAAAGATTTGTGGCTCATTTTCCTATTGTTCAGTGAATTAATTGTAAGCATTGTGTTAAATTGTTGACATTTCCTAGAGTTACAACTCCTTGTCTTACATGTAAACATGGAGGTCCATGGAATCAATTCCAAAAATGATAATAATTTTGAAATTTCTTTATATAATTGCACCCAACTTGATGGGTGACACATGTCACATGCTACCAGCTCTATTTAAACACGGTCAGTTAGATCTAGTTTATGGAACGAGCTGCCAAAGCTCCATATTCCCATTCGAATAATGTTAAAATATTCAGCTATCACCTCTTGTCATAATATTAATATTAATTAAAATATCTACTGACGTAATTTCTATCCGACTAGTAGTCTATAGTCAAAGATACCCAAGTACGGGTTTAGTCCAAATGTATTAAGAAATTAAAAACTGATTATCTTTTCTATTTTCTTATAGACCTTCATACACAAAATAAACGGATGTAACTCTGTAGTATATCAACATATTAACACGATTTCCTGCTATATATTACTAATATCACCAATTTCATAATAATTAGAATTACTAATACATTGAGTAATGCAAACGGATCACAAATATATTTCCCACAGCATTGAATACTTTTAACATCTCCAGAGCCTTTAAAACATGGAAAATCTAAGCGGACCATGACTCTAGTTTCTGCAGATGTATTCACTTCGTGTCCATGTCCCTAACTATGTATTGCCACCAGAAACTTAATGGTCAAATTTGTTATTTGATCATTACCGATGACGGGAGGTGCTACTATTGTTGACGAATCCTGCTTATGGGCAACTGGCTGTGACATATGTACGGCTTCTAAATGGCTACGAGGCAGAGGAAAGGATGTCATCCGGCATATTGATTGCAGCAATGATCTATATAATTATACTGCAACTAGCATAGATTCCATATTGTACTAAACTCTGTCGGCCAAGGTCATATATTTGTATTCTACTACTCTAGTAAATACGATTATTCTTATGAATGTCTGACTCAGATAACGAGACTATGTCGATTCTACGTTGGCATAATGTTCGTTGCAATATTGGTGCAACGTTGGCTATTTAGGTTGGTCAAACATTATTCTGCTCATTCGGCTAATGCTCGGCCAACATATTCGGGCCAACGCTAGCACAAAACATTGCCCTAAAATATATCATATAACATTGGCCCAACGTTGGCTTTCTAGGTTGGCCCAACATCTTACTGAGATTTCGTTTTTCGAAGGTAGGCTTTGTCAAACAAACTTAACCCCGTGTGCGTCACCAGCACATCAAAGCTCTTAAATGTTATATATATCAAGTATCCGTTCAATAGTGAAGCCTCTAAAAATATAAATACTTAATTTACCAGTGGAATGTATAAAAATAGGTTTCTGTTGACATACAAATTGATATTTCTCAATACCCCTGCGCAGTCTGGGTTTTGTGGCCGATTTTATCATTAAAGGATTAATTGTCAAGAAAATTCACATCTATGCTTCGCCAAGGTCCATTTGCAAGCCAAGGGAAGACTAATGTTAAAGATTTGCCGCTAGAATGACTGGCTCGAGCCAGTCATTCAAGCTGTAAATTAAAAAAAAACACGTTTTCAATTGGTCTACAAATGGTAATTCCTCAAGACCACTACAAAGGTTGGGTTTGGGCTTTTGGCACGCTTGACAAATAAATGGTTAAATTCACACAAAGGGGTCGCAATCTTTCATTAGCTGCTTATGTGCTAGTGTCTTTTCCTCATAACATGACAACGATGATCTCAACAAAATCGCCCATTCTATCATGATACATGCCTGTCTGCGTTTACCCTTATAACTCTTGCATCATCTACAGCACATATCTGTAACTTTTAAGATAAAATGGTCTGTAACTCTCATATAACAGAGGTCCACACGGTTTTACCCTTCTGGTCAAGCAGCTAGTTTCCATTCATTCTCATCTAAATACAATATATGCCAAACAACAATATCGCTCAGCAATGCACTTCATTTGTCTGCTTGACTAAACTAATTCGATTTTGCTAATTCGATTTTGCTAATCTTGTGCAATATTACTAGAACTACTTTGATGTGAATTTGGTGACCATCTATAAATAGAATGCTCGGTATTTGTTATATCTTCGAGGCGATTTGACATAGCAGAGATAGAGAGAAATCGAGAGAGAGAGAGAGAGAGAGAGAGAGAGAGAGAGAGTGAGAGAGAGAGAGGAAGAGAGAGAGAGGGAGGGAGGGAGATAGCGAGAGAGAGAGAGAGAGAGGGGGGGAGAGGGAGAGAGAGAGAGAGAGAGAGAGAGAGGGAGGGAGGGAGGGAGGGAGGGATGGAGGGAGGGAGATAGAGAGAGAGAGAAAGTGGCAGAGACAGAAAGACAGAGGTGAGAGAGCGAGATTGCGCGTGAGAAAAAGAATGGTTGATGGAGCCTTCGATGGAGCAATTGATGCGATCGATTGACGGATCAATTGATGGATTTATCGAGCGATTGAGTGACCGACCAACTGACCGCCTGACTGACTGACTAACAGACAGACCGATCAGCGGACCAACAAACTGACCAAAAGACAGTCTGACTGACCGACCGACCAACCGACCGGCCAATCAAATAGAGAGAAAGAGAGGTGGAGGAAGACAGTAGGAGAGGACGAGGAGCAAGGAGGGAATGGGTGGGGGTGGTGGCCTTTACTTTGTAAACGGCAATTTGTATTGCATAACAGATTCATAGTTTGCAGCTGAGCATAGTGCAAATGATATTTTGGGAATAATTTGGATTTCAGTGCATTAGAGTACCTGGAGTACCTGAAAGCAGAGCAAATAGAGGGCACCTGCTGCCGGGTAAATTATTGTTGAAATATTTTTTATGTTTATTAAATTGTAAATTCATCAAAGACATACAATTCGTACACTAGTGCCGACCTTTCCCATTTTCCTGACAGCGCTATACGCCATTATGATTGTGATGTCAGCTAATTAGTGACGTAATTGAATATGAAGTCAGTACCTGAGTGACAGATCGTATGCCTCTTGCTGACTTACAGACATGTGTTAATGACGAATACTGCTCATTACCATGAAATTTATTTGCTGTATCTATTCGCTGCAAATTTATAGCGCATCTATCCAGTTGTGTTTATCTGTAAGACGTCATTGTAAACTTTCACTTAGTACACAAATGTGTGAAGGTGGCCATCAATGTGGTGGAATCGATGTTGGGTACTCTCAAGCAAACAATTAATGGCAGATTCTAATATATCATTCATATGGCGTCATAATCAACTACGTGACGTAACAAAATAAAACTGGCGTATCAACTCATGTCGCATAATTGGTGTAGTTAGCTGCTGTGGCAAGATTATATCGTGCCATAATTAATCATGTCCTTCTACGACATGTGTGGCAGTGACGCAGTGAGCCACTAAGATGGCAGATGCACGCGTTGTTAACATCGAACTGCATTTATACCTGCATGTGGTTCCCTTTACTCCGGTTCATCTTTCGATTGAAAAGAACCAACATATTTTGATCGCAAGGCAGAATACTTTTTTAAATAATGATGTTTATAATTTCTCAAGTTAATGTAAACGTCTGGCAGATAAACAACAAATGTTAACCCTTTGAACCTGAAAGACCTAAGAGGAAAAATCATTTACTGTCTAAGAACGAATGTGTTGAATATGTGAACGAATTTGTTTCTGTCAAATTAGTTTCATACTAGTCACCGTCTTACCTGTATGGATACGTTGAAACTGAGATTCTGATAATGTAGGGTTCAAAGGGTTAAGCTACAACTCGCCATAGCCAACATCCTATTGTTATCAAGACATCATTCGATTACTTAGATTACATATGTGCTATTGCCTTTAAATCTGTTTTTATCGACTCGCAACTTGTATAAGTCGGTGGCCATCGGTATGTATGTCTGTTAAATGGTTGACATGTCTGACAAGGTTACTTTTAGCACAGCATTGGCATATACGAGTCTAATAAGTCTCGAATACTAGTCGATTTAGGCCGCAACAAGACCAATAAAGAAAGTTACCTTTAAAGCGTGATGTATGACCTGACATGCTCAAGCACATTGGTTTACAAATATTGCAGTTATTTCTGCCTTCATGTTTCTTATATATGCTTATGAATAAGTGACGAAGTCGGTCGTACCTGATACATAGAATAATTGGCTCTGTATATCCATAAGCCATGGTTCCCATTCTGCCACATAGACCGTCATTAATCTTTGCGCATTGAAGGGCGCCCAGCAAATAAAGAAGGCGACGACCACAGCGACTGAAATCATAAGCATCAGTTTTACTGCATTCATATTCCATAGAAAATAAAACTTACAATGGTAAGGAAAATAAACAACCTAAGGAATGAAAGAATGAATAAATTAAGAACTGAATGAATGTGTTATGTATTGAAAGGCATGCGTTGATTGGTTTGATTGGTTCGATTGGTTCGATTGCTTGCTTTGCTTTGCTTTGCTTGCTTGCTTGCTTGCTTGCTTGCTTGCGTGCTTACTTGCTTGCCTGTCTGCTTGATTTCTTGCTTGCTTGCTTGCTTGCTTGTTTGCTTGCTTGCTTGCCTGCTTACTTGCTTGCTTGCTTGCTTGCCTGCTTGCCTGTCTGCTTGCTTGCTTGCTTGCTTGCTTGCTTGCTTGCTTGCTTTCTTGCTTGCTTGCTTGCTTGCTTGTTTGCTTGCTTGCTTGCCTGCTTACTTGCTTGCTTGCTTGCTTGCCTGTCTGCTTGCTTGCTTGCTTGCTTGCTTGCTTGCTTGCTTGCTTGCTTGCTTTCTTGCTTGCTTGCTTGCTCGCTCGGTTACTCGCTTTGATCGCTTTGATCGCTTTGCTTGCTTGCTTGCTTTCTTGCGTGCTTGCTTGCTTGCTTGCCTGTCTGCTTGCTTGCTTGCTTGCCTGTCTGCTTGCTTTTCTGCTTGCTTGCTTGCTTGCTTGCTTGCTTGCTTGCTTGCTTGCTTGCTTGCTTGCTTGCTTGCTTGCTTGCTCGCTCGGTTACTCGCTTTGCTCGCTTTGCTCGCTTTGATCGCTTTGATCACTTTGATCGCTTTGCTTGCTTGCTTTCTTGCTTTCTTGCGTGCTTGCTTGCTTGCCTGTCTGCTTGCTTTTCTGCTTGCTTGCTTGCCTGCTTGCTTGCTTGCTTGCTTGCTTGCTTGCTTGCTTGCTTGCTTGCTTGCTTGCTTGCTTGCTTGCTTGCTTGCTTGCTTGCTCGCTCGGTTACTCGCTTTGCTCGCTTTGCTCGCTTTGATCGCTTTGATCACTTTGATCGCTTTGCTTGCTTGCTTTCTTGCTTTCTTGCGTGCTTGCTTGCTTGCATGCTTGCTTGCTTGTCTGGTTGGTTGCTTGGCTACTTGGTTGCTTGGTTGCTTGGTTACTTGGTTGCTTGATTGATTGGTTGATTGATCGATCGTGTATGTGTGTACGTGTGTGTGCGGGTTTTCGTGCGTACGTACGTACATGCGTGGATGGGTGGGTTGCTGGGTGGGTGGTTGGGTGGGTGCTGGGTGGGTGGGTGGGTGGGTGGGTTGGTGGGTTGGTGGGTGGGTGGGGGGGTTTGGGTTTGTGTTTGGGTTTGCCTGAGTTGAGTTGGTTTGTGTTGGCTTCGGTTGGGCTGGAGTGGAGTGGAGTGGGGTGGAGTGGAGTGGAGTGGAGTGGAGTGGAGTGGAGTGGAGTGGAGTGGAGTGGAGTGGAGTGGAGTGGAGTGGAGTGGAGTGGAGTGGAGTGGAGTGGAGTGGAGTGGAGTGGAGTGGAGTGGTGTGGAGTGGAGTGGAGTGGAGTGGAGTGGAGTGGAGTGGAGTGGAGTGGAATTGAGTTGAGTTGAGCAGGTGGATGAGCGGGCAGGTGGGGTGGGGGCGGAGATGGGGCTGCAGGCATGCGGGCCGGTGGGCGGGCGAGTATGTAGCCACCGTCGCCGCCGCCACCGCCACTGCCGCTGACGCAATTTCCTCAGCTGCAATCGGCTTTCCTCATATTCTCTGAAGCTTCACTCCTTTCTGAGCTGCCTTATTTCTTGGCATTCGAAAAACTGTCCCAAGCATTGCCCATCGCTTTCGTGATCCTCCCATAGACAGTGATAATCTGTTGCACAGTTTGTACTGAATTTGAGGTTAGGCTGTGTGGCCAATGGGGATTATTGATGGCTCGTAATTGTTTTCTATCGCATGCATCGAGTTTGTTCAAGAGGACTGCCGCAGCAGGAGCTGCCCAGCTGTCGGAGTAGAATAGCGTTATTAAAGGTCATATTTGGAGAAATCCCTTTTATGTACAATTTGCAAGTATTTAAGGCATTATTGTATAGTAATTAATAACAAACCAGCTGTGTCTAACAATCACCAAATAGCTAATATTATGCCGCGAAGTCGGCATATGATCGAATATACGAAATTACGTGATGACTTACCTCCCTTGATTTTGAGCTCATCCGCGTCAACAATGACGTAATAGTGGAACAAACTATTATACCGTAACGTTGAATACACGCAGCTTCGTTCAACTTCAGCAGAAAATAAGTACAGTTTGGTTGTATTTTCCCGATCAGGCAAAGATATAAATAGCTTTTTCAGGTCTTATGCCAATAAAAATAATAGAAAGTTATATGTTGATTGATTTTAACACTACATAAACAAATGCCCATCGAGTTTAATGCGCGCTCTTACTCAACATACATAATATAGCCTACATAGCGGAATGACAGTTTTTTTGTTGCTGAATTAAATACACGCGCATACATAAAACAGACACACGTAAGTCAGCTAGATCTTTCTTATCTGTATAAAACAAAAATTGTATGAGATCTCAATGCATTTACTTTAATTGTGACATTTTTTATGCGACTATGTAGGCTACATGGTTTAGGCCTAGAGGGTGGGTGTGTAGTTAGAATCACGCAAAAACGGCAACAGGTACGAAAAATCAATGCGGCAGATTTTTCTCGGTTTATTGTTTGAGAACACGATTGCTGCAATAGCGATTTTGGCTCGATAGAAATGTGCGTGAACAAGATAACAAGATAATTTAATGTACACGTGTGTGAGTTTTTAAAGCTTAGCAATACTCGTCATTTTCGAGACCAACTGTTTGTCGGTTTTATCAGAAACCCTTCTGGTTTTACCGAACACGCATAGGCGTGTGCGACTAGTACGATTACAGTTGAATATGCGAAGAAAAATAATCGATATTACATGACCGTAGCAATGGTTTGATGGTGGGGCGGGGGTGGGTGGGATGAGGAGGAGCTTCCAGTTGGGGAATCGACGGGCCTGTATATTTTCACGTTGATGCAAAGCATATTATTTTGAGAAATTACCACCGGGCTTATTGAACATTACCACCGGGCGATAAAACAAGCATTCCGTGTGATGGAAGCACATAAATAGTAGAAGATGAACGAATTCATAGGAAGACTGACATATCGGTTATCGATCGTCTCCATAGAGCTAGAGTAGTAGTGTCGATATTAAAATTATACCACCTCACTCAGCTGGCCACCGTTCGGCGATCCGTGGCCCCCACCGCCCTCTCAATCCCTGGGGCATAGGTTGTTGAGACGGGGCCACCACGGATCGCCGAACGGCTGCCAGGGAGGTAGTATCATTCCGACACTACTACTACCAGGGTCTGAACGCCCATTTAGAGACTAGCCTCCACAGTGACATACACCACAGATCGCCATCAACCACATCAGAAGGGCCGGCCTCTCTCTCCCTCTATTCTGTGTAGGGTCAGACAAATACGTAGTCTCTGCCAGAGTCGCATCGGCATGATGGGACCACCCATAGGGGCTTCCATCTACCTTGACAACGCTGACTTGGGAGAAGGCTAAAGTGATTAGCATTTGAACCATGGCAGACTCTGGCATGTTCACATGTTACGCGGAGAATCTGGTGCTGAGCAGGGATCTCCAGCAGACAACCACGGCCAACCGACTCCACCCCATAGAAGTGGCAGACAGACTTGATCTCTTTACGTGGGTGAAAGCGGTCGTAAATGTTTCTCTGCAAGGGGTCGACTCTGCAGGCGAAAGAGCTGGTGCAGGAAGGACTGCCGCTTAGTCTCCCAAATATAGACGAGGCTACCACTGACCAAGTGCTAACCATCCTCCACACGCATGTCTGTACCATTCGACAGTAGGCCGGCCGATGCTGCGGGCTCTCCTGGCCGAACATCTACACTCTCAATATATCCTTCTGGTGTCTGACTCCGCCGCTGAGGCGGGTGACAGTAATGATCAGTGGTACAATGGCCCAATCACCAAGATACAGAACCTGCAAGCATTGATGGAGAAGCTGCTGGCAGCCCGACTGACAGAACCACTTGTTCTAGTTATCGATGACCCTGCAATGGACCAGAAGACAGTCACCTACCTCAGCAACATCACCAGGTGCATCCGGCACACAAAGATAACTGTCTTCATCCTCTTTCAGAAGTACACCCGCGAGATCTCACCGGACATCCGCCACAATGCCCGGTTGCTATACTTCAGCTCCAAGCGTGGACGTGCCCTGCTCGAGACCATACGACAGCTTAACCCTCAAGGAGACCAAAGGGGACTTTATCGCAGGTGTACAGAGGGCAGCTGAGCTGTACCTCTTCAACTTCAGCAACAAAGAGCCAGGTGAGCTGTCACACTTCAAGCCATCTCTGGAAAAGGCGCAGACCGTCACCTACAAGCTGAATCCAGCCAGGAAACTGGCCTGCTCTACGCGTCATCGCTGACAGACTGTCGGCCACAATTTCTTTCATTCATCAGAAGGCTGTGCGGTCTCCGCTACTGTGTCTGCAGTCTCTGCTACTTCGTCAGATGCTTGAGGAACTTCGTCAGAAGCTTGAGGAACTTCGTCAGAAGCTTGAGGTACTTCAGCAGTTTCGTCAGAAGCCTGTTCCTGAAACTCTATCCACTGAGGGTCAGAGTCTAGGACTCTCTTCTTCTGGAACTTCTCACGGAAGACCATCTCTGGAAAAGGCGCAGACCTTCACCTACAAGCTGAATCCAGCCAGGAAACTAGCCTGCTCTATGCGCCATCACTGACAGACTGTTGGCCGCAAATTTTTTTCATTCATCAGAAGGCTGAGGAACTTCGTCCATGGTCGCCGCTACTTCGTCAGATGCTTGAGGACCTTCGTCAGAAGCTACTTCGTCAGACGCTTCTTCAGCAATTTTGGGAGAAGCTACTTCATCAGAAGCTACTTCGTCAGAAGCTTCTTCGGGAGTTTTGGCAGAAGCCTGTGGCTTCTTCTTCTTAAGAAGCTTCTCCTGAAGCCTCTCTTTAAGATGATACTTTCGCTGAAACTCTTCCCACTGAGGGTCCTTCTCTGGGATTTTGTTCATCTGGTGCATCTTATGGAAGACCCATTTTTCCCATGTGAGCCCGCGACTAGCATCGTACTTGCTAGTGGGGCAGTTCATGAGGTGGTTCAGGAAGTCCCGTTATTTTTCTGGGATTTCCAGACAGGCTTCCAGATCACTGTACAATATCTTGCACCCTTTTTTCGTTGAAGATGTGCTCAACAGCCTCCTTGCAGCCAACAGTGACCACCTCCTGAGTACCTTCTGCATGACCGGTGGCGTGGCTCTCTGCTACAGCGGCACTGACCTCCCCCCTGAGGGCATTATTTGCTTCAGACTGGAGTCTATCCAGCATCTCTCGCTCTTCCTGGCTATGGAGGCTAAATACGGCAGCCCACTTCCCAACCGTTAGCAGATCTTTGGGGGTCGACCCTCGCCCTTTGGAGAGCTAGAATAATAGGACTGTTGGTTTGGGACACAGGTTGTAGGCCGAGTGTCTTGCCCTGGGTGCTGTCAAACTTCCAGTAGAGCATCCGAGTCAGGAGTTCTTTTGTACTACGAGCTGGCACTCCTTCCTCTATGGCGGCCAGTATCTCCGCATCAGACGGAGGGGTAACCTTGGCTCGCTCGTGGATAATGTTGATGTCACCAAGCAGTCCTCGGACCCTGTCACAGTGGGACAGTGCACGCCGTCGCTGTGACTGTCGTGCCGACTTGTCCTGCTGCCTATAGACAATCTGCGGGAGAACTTTACCAAACATGGCAGCCGTTTAAAGCCTCTATATACCCAGACTGTAAGCATGCTGCAGTATGTGCAACAACCAGATGGGGCCATTGAACCCGCGACATCGCATCGCACTGATCCTCGGAGGGACTGCCTGATGGTCATTCGACCCAGTATACATGATGAGAACCCGTTGTCCGCTCTTGGGAAGTACATTGACTTTGCAATCTCGGCACAGATCCACGAGATCAAGAGCATGACACTCGAGTTCAAGCTTCAGAGTACAATACAACAGACGGTGGAGCTCCCGCAGGTTCTGAGCAGGTGGGCGATCGTGCAAAGCAACAGCACCGTGGACACCACCTATGTGAACTATGAGTACCGAGTCCTAGGTCCGCTGGCTCGTGGCCGAACCTTCTATGCGAAGGGAAAGGGGTACTACGCTGTGGCTGCAATGGGGGGTCCACGGATTTCGAACTACGGGCAGGTGTCGAGAAGCCCGTGGCAGTTCCACTCTTAACCATCCTCCTGAACACACACGTGAATCCAGTTGCCATGCAGGATAGGCTATTCCTCCGGGTGTACACTAAGCAGCTCGCAGATGCGACGGTGAATGCTCCAAGACTTCATGTCTGGCATGACGAGAATGACCAGGATCTGAAGCAAACGGGTTCCAAACAGCGGATCGTGCATCTGCAGCGAGATCACCAGCAGGTTCAAGCCACAGCTAACCAATGGGTAGAGCTGGCATTGCATCGTGGTGCATCGGACTGTGTCGCTGTTGCGGCCCTGGTTCAGAAGGGAGGAGCCATCCAGCAGATGGATAAGCTAGACGACTTCAAGCTTGTGGTTGCTGGGACCAATGTTCTTGGTGAGGTACGCGAGATGGCTGATTGCCAACTCTACAGACAGAAAACTAAGACATATGCACCTCTGCGCCTAACCAGTGGAAGCGACGACCTAGAGTCAGCACTCGAGGGCCGTCACCACCTTGGGGGCAGGGACATCCAACCTAATCAGGGCAAGCGGCTCAGCTTCAACATCGGGAACCTCATAGCTGGGAGTCACTCATTAAGGTGTGACGGTACTTTACTTTGGCTATGCTAAGGTATGCGTGTCAAACACATCAGGTATTCAGCTTGAGCGTGCGTAGAGCATGACTCCTGTCGTCACAGCTGCAGCTCCCACCACTACCATACGCGCTGATGTCTTCTGACCTGTCGATGCTGCATAGTCGAGCGTTGGCGCAGATATCTCTACAGCCTCGTAGTACTCATTGAGACTCTAGTTGGCCTGAGTTCGGAGTTGTCATCGGCGTGCCTCCCTCTGGCGCATATGCTCGACGGCTTTGCTGTACTCAAACTTCTCCTTAAACACCTTCTCAATCGCCTGGTTATGATGCTCATGCTCGACCTCTGCCACCGTCTTGTTGGCGAAGCTGAGTCCCCAGTTCGCTAAGGAAAACACGCCCACATTCAAGATTGCAGATGCCATGCTATAGACTACAGTTTAAAGCTACTATATAGCTGCCCCAGCGACGGATCCCCAGAGCGATGTATGAATCAGAGGCTGATCCAGTCGAGGATATAGATGACGAGGACTGTGATGAGGACTATGATGAGGAGGATTATGATGCAGACGACTACGATGTCGGTGGTGAGTATGCTGATGTAGAGCCTGAATCCCGCAAGCTAGTCTACAGAGTGAAAGGAATCTATCACACTTACGTAAAAGATTCTATCGGTCTGCGGGCAGCAGTTGGGGCTCTGATCACTCTGTTCACAATGAAGGCTGGCACGATGGTCCGCAAGATCGCCAACAATGCTCTCCATGGGGTAGAGAAGATTTCTGAAGCCATACCAGCCATTGCCTCAGGGGTAGGTACGTTCTTCGGAGTCGCAGGCCCTTGGCTACCGTACGTTGCCATAGCACTCATGGACATCTTGGCCACCGAACATATAAGCCGTACTATATAAGGATGGCATCTCTGTATGCCCTGGTCAAGTCCCTTAACTTCCGATGGTTAATCAATAAACTACCGTTCAGTGAGGATCCAGCGGAGACTAGACACCATAAATTCCAAGGGTTAATCGATAAACTACCGTTCAGTGACGATCCAGCAGAGACTAGATGCTGGTGTACGGAGGTGTTTGAGGAGGTCTTTAGTCGAATGAATGACGGCTGTCTGTTCATCTGTTTAGAGTTCGCCCAGGCCGTGCGTGACAGGACGGGAATGGACATCAGTGATAAAATCACCCAGACCATGTGTGACAGGACGGGAGTGGACGTCAGTGATGAAATCCGGGAGTTCCGCCTTTCTTGAGGAACTCTACTATCAGTTAGCCAGTGGTTCAGCCAGCAGGCGATGTGGCAGAGATACAGACCTCGTCCACGGCACATCAGGCATGCCCATTTCGAGGAAACTGTCCTGAACAGAGTTCACCTGGCAGATGTTCTATTCCTTCCCCACGACTCGGTTGGCTGTAAGACCTACAAGTATGCCCTCACCATCGTCGATGTCGCCAGCAGGTACAAAGCAGCAGTACCGCTCACAGACAAGTAAGCTGGCCAGGTGTCCCAGGCATTCAAGGGTGTCTACGAGGCTTCGGAAAATCCCCTCCAGTGGCCGGAATTGTTGCAGGTGGATGAGGGTAAGGAGTTCAGAGGTGAGACTTCAGCGCTCATGCAGAAACACAGTGTAGCAGTTAGGCGAGGCGAGGTAGGGCATCACCATGCCCAGGCTATCGTTGACCAGTGGAATCGGACACTGGCAGAGAGACTGTTCCACACCAATACGCCCATGAAATGGCGGCGCCGAGTGAACGTTCTAGAGTATGGGTGAGAGGGCTGCCTGCTGTGGTGGAGAGATCCAATGCCGAGGTTACTAGGCTAATCGGGAAGAAGCCGGTAGAGGCTATCAGACACTCTGTTGGTCACAGCACTAGAGGAGCGAACAAGGGAGAGGAGTGCCTACCACCTGATGCTCTGGTTTGGTACCTGTATGAGCCTGGTGAGCTGGAAGCTGGTCGACGGCGTGCAACAGATCCTAACTGGTCAATAGATGGTCACAGGCTTGACTGGTACGTGGAGGCAGAGGGGCGGCCTACACTGTACTACTTGGACCGCCAGCACGGAGTGCCTAGGCGCCCATTTGTCATAGAAGAGCTTCAGCTAGTCCCTGCAGACCCACAGCTACCACCCCTTAGGGTGCTAACATGATACTCGATGGGCTCGGTATGGACCCCATCTGGCAGCACATGGCACTTATCATAGTAAGCGGAGAGTCCGAGTTTTTCCTGTGCATACGTTACCATACCCTGGTTGCGCAATGTGTAGGCCTCGGTTTTTAGCTCTGTCCACCCTGCCATGTAGGGCGCCATAGAACCTCTGCCAAGAGACCTCATTCTGCCGCTTTGACATTCCCTTAGCCGAGCACTTACTTGCAGCTGCGCTCTCCACGTAGTAGCATTTGGAGCAGAGAGCGATGCCACGAGGGCCTTCGAACTCGAGCTTGAACAGTCCCAGAGTCCATCCAGACCATTTGTCCCAAGCTAGCCAGTCCCGCTTATGAGCCTGGTACTCTGCTCGCATCTCAGGGCGAATGACGTCGTCACGGTTGGAGCCTGCTATAGCGATATACACTGAGTCAGTGTCCATCTTCAGGTACTCAAAGCTGTCACGAGCTACGTAGCGATCGAGGAAGTCATAGTAGAACTCCAGCACTCACAGCTTCGCGAGCTCATAAAAGGCTATCCCCACCTGGAAGGGCCTTCGAATAGTGATTCTCGCCGAGCGACTCTGGAGCTCGTACGACTCACCGATCTCCTTGAGATCTTCGAACCATGCACTACGCAGGGCCTTATCTAGCACATGTTCATCCTTCGTGAACCTGGTGTTGCTATGGAGTTCTAGGGCCTCGATGACATTCCCGTAGGCAGTGTTGCCGAGGAGTTTGAAGAGATCTGCCAAGAGCGCTTTGCTCTTATCTACATCTCCAGAGCGGCGGGTCCCCGTAACATTCTCCACGAACCACTTGAATGGGCACTTGGCCTCATAGTCTATGGTGTGGTATACAGCAGTGATCTCCAGGCCATGGGTTATATACCACTTGAGTGTATGGGCGTACAGCAGCCGCTTCTTGCCAGAGAGGGCACCGACCAGCTTCTGGATGGTGGACCACTTCCTCCCTGTTCGCCCTAGACATACCAGCATCTCAAATGAGATTGCCTCTACCGGGATCTCGTGGTTATAGAAGAGAGGAGGGATTTCCTCGAACTTTGCCCACAGAGCCATGGGGACCTCTATATCCAAATTAGCAAACCCAAACCAGCTGTCTGCTAGGAGAGTCTCCTTAAAGCTAGCTACCACACTGGCACTGGACCAATGGCGCACTGTCTCCTTACCACATGGCATCTCTTTGGCCATCGTTGACAGGTACAGAGCATTTGCGTCGTAGCCAAGTGGACGTTGGCAGACACGCTCACTCTGGCGGTCAGCTCATCGACAAAGTACTTCTTGATCAGGTTCAGGTCATACCGCCCAGAGTTGAACCCCAGTACAAGCACTTGATCACACCACTCGTGGATCAGTTGCTGCTGTTGCTTTGGAAGCTTGTCCAGGTTTGTCGGTATGTACTGTGCCTTAACTCTTGTCTGGATTAGCATGAACTCTCTGATCAGTGATTTGGTGTCAGGATTGCAGAGATGAGTGGCGCCCTCTAAGGATCAGCCAACTGACACAGAGATAGGCATATGACTAATGTGAGTACTCTCGATCGTGAGAGTCTCCATAGGATGAGTCTTGATACCATCTAGGAGTGCTTCGAAGTCATAAACTATGAAGTGTGGGTATGGGACAGCCTGAACTCGTTTAGGGACGCTTGGGCAGCGTTTTATACAGCACTCCCACTGTACTACAAGCGTGTATCCAGAGGCTCTCAGTTTCTTCTCTCTCAGGACTGACTGTCTTGCAGTATCTTTGTTCGGCATCCTAACCTCGCTGGTGTTGTGGACACCCGTGCCAGTGACGGCCATGGAACTGGTAAACGGTGTTAGTGGTCGGATCATAACCACCGACGGGAGTGCCCTCGATCCAACGCTCGCCACTGTGCTCACACTCTACATGGTGTATGGGTACGCCTCTGTTTCTCGACTCATACTCGATCCAACGAGTAGCCGCTGAACTGGATGGTTGGGGCGGATAGAAGGCTTTCTCATACGCAGACTGTGGCGCCTCAACCTTCTCGCCAGGATGCACGATTGTTGTTTTGCCGCCTGTACAGTGATCAGCGTGGCGTTGAAGACTGCATGCCTGTGTACGCCTCTGCTGACAGTGACTGCAGACTAGTGTATGTGCCACCTTGGAGATGTTCTTGATGTAGAAGGCGTGGTGGTACCACATTCCGATGGTCATGGTGTCACGGTAGTGAGCCGCTTGCCTGATCAAATGCCAGGTGCCCTCTTCAGTTGGTTCATACACGCGAATCCCAATCTTGGCGAAGAACTCTACCTTGTCCAGCTGATTCAGCGAGGTCTTGCAGACATCAGGTACTGTCACTGTCTTGCTGTAGAACTGTGTGGCAAGCTCTCGTGCAGGAGCTGTACTTCTATCAGCTCTCGCTCCTCGGTGGACTGCTAAACATCTCCAGAGACACATGTTGTCCCTGTAGGTGTCGAGGGCAGTCATACTCTTCTTCTGTCGTAGCCAGTCTGGGAGGGGGCCTGTCCGAAGCAGAGGTTGGCGGTCGATGACAGTCCTGACCTCAATGTTTATTGATCGAACGAAAGCCCACTTGGTGTTGGGTCGATCGATATTGTCTGTCTCGAGGTGGGCTTGCTCTCTTGCTGCCACCCAGTCCTGAGCTGCTCCTATCGTGTTCAGCCACGGGCTCCCTGGAGCATTCTTGTGGAAGAGCATCACCCTCGCGTCTTCAATTTGACGGATGCGATAGGTATGGGTGTAGCGGAGCTAGGTGTTCTGGACAGTCTGCTGGATCTTTTGCATGATCTGGCCTGTGCGGTCTCCTTCTAGACCTCTGAAGAATGTCCAGCACACTGACTGGCGTCCTCTATCCTCTGTCTCCCTTTTGCCGAGACGCTGGTCGAGAATGTGTTCGCCTTCTCGCTTATGCTCCGGCCTAAGGGTTCAGAGCTCGGCTCCCTCACCACTCGCTTAGTGATCCTGCATAGGAGAGGTAAGCGCTCCAGTGGATGGTCCACCATACGCCTCGCTACCGTCTTGGCTCGCAAGCTAGCAGTCACCTCCTCGTCCAACTGACGAAGCTCATGTATCCGCTGCGCTTTCTTGTGGGGATTCCAAGGATCATATTTGGTAAGTGCTGGAAACCTTCCCGTCTTCATTGCTTGGTAGAGTCGTTTCTGCCACTCCTCGGCACGGACCTGTTCGATCATCTGGAGCAGGTCGGCTTTCTTGACCTTTGCAATAGCGCGAAGCTGTGCAACAGTAATCATGGTGCATATCCCTGTGAATGCCTGTCTCTAAATGGCCGTTCAGATCCTATTATGTGTGGCGATCAGTACCTGTGGGTGATGTATATCCCTGTGGATGCCTATCTCTAAATGGACTTTCAGACCCTATTATGTGTGGTGCTGGCGATCAGTACCTGTGGGTGGTGTATATCCCTGTGGATGCCTGTCTCTAAATGGGTGTTCAGACCCTATTATGTGTGGCGATCAGAACCTGTGGGTGGTGCATATCCCGGTGGATGCCTGTCGCAAAATGGGCGTTCAGACCCTATTATGTGTGGCGATCAGTACCTGTGGGTGGTGTATATCCCTGTGGATGCCTGTCTCTAAATGGATGTTCAGACCCTATTATGTGTGGTGATGGAGATCAGTACCTGTGTGTGTGTGGGGTGGGGGGGGGGGGTTTCAGTCGTGTCGATGTGATAGTGGATGCTTGTCTCTAAATGGGCGTTCAGCTGTGTGTGGGTTGATCACAAGGCGGTGCCAGATGCGACTCTGGCAGAGACTACGTGTTTGTCTGAGCCTACACAGAATAGAGAGAGAGGCCGGCCCTGTGGTTGATGGCGATCAGTAGTGTGTATCACTGTGGAGGCTTGTCTCTAAATGGGCGTTCAGACCCTGGTAGTAGTAGTGTCGGAATGATACTACCTCCCTGGCAGCCGTTCGGCGATCCGTGGTGGCCCCCGTCTCAACAACCTATGCCCCAGGGATTGAGAGGGCGGGGGGGGGCGCCACGGATCGCCGAACGGCGGCCAGTTGAGGGAGGTGGTATCATTTTACTACCGACACTACTACTGCTAGTATAGATAAGTCCCTCTTTCAGGTCATGCTGACGTCAATGAAAGCTTATAGTAAACAAACAATTGTGACAGTCTTCGACGCGTAAGCTATCCAACGTAAATTTGTGCACTGTTAATAAACGTAGGCCTATCTGAATATGACAATTTAGTTCATCTTACCCACCTGTTATAAATTATTATTGTCACGGTTTTTGCGCTTCTTCACTCATATATGTGCTTTTTCAGTATACACGACAATTGTACACACTCAGAGCCAGCATTTGTCTCTAGTACGTAAACCTACAAATTACTCCAGTAAAAGCTTGGGAGAGTGAGTGTCGTTATGCGTAAATGTATACGTTAGCTACATTACAATCAAAGAAATGATAGATATGTACCCCCAGTTTACCTCCTCGCCCACATACATATAGGACACGCACACATGTGTAGGCCTGTGTTTAGAATGACAGGAAACATGTGTCAATGTGTAGGCCCGACCACAGGTATTTTTGGCATACTTTTTGCAACTGAATGCAGTGTTATTTGCTTGCTCAAGTAGGTTATTCACGTAGCCTATGAGAAGTCCACACACCCCCACACCCACATGATGAAGATAACGAACAGGTTTGGGTACAAGCGCAGGGTATTGCATTTAAATGCAAATGCAAATGTTTGTAAATGATTCAAATGCAAATGCAAGTGCAAATGCAGCCTAGCGCCGTTGCATTTAATTACAAATGCAAATGTTTGCAACTTATTCAAATGCAAGTGCAAATGCAAATGCATTCAAGTGCAAATGCATTTGCAAATGCATTTGAATATTTGGGCACACGTCTGGTACTGAAATTCTGAGTATGCGTCAGCCATCTATGTATCTGCTGGTAGTGACTATTTTTGTAAAACTTTGTGCAGACCAAGAGAAGAATATTTTTGAAATTTTACCACTGGAATGACTGTCTCTCTTATTGAACCAGTCATTCCAGTGTAAAAATTTCAAAAAATAGTCTTCTCTTTATCTGCACATGGAACTTTACTGTGAAAAAATAATACTTATTTCACCATTAACACTTTAACCCTCGAATTTTTTTAACTCCTATTGTCTCAAAGAATATGTCTATTTGCAGACCAAGAGACCATTTTTGAAAATTTACAACTGGGATGGCTGGCTTGGTTACCGAGCCAGATATTCCAACGGTAAATTTTCAAAAATATTCTTCCCTTGGTCTGCAAATGGACATATCTCAATACCAAGGCAGATGCTGCTTTTAGCTGATATGAGGGTTAAAGGGTTAAGTGGTAACCATTAAAGCATTGAGATTCCTAAATATTATGTTGACTATTTTGAAGGGTAATTCCATTGATAGCCATTGTACCCTATGGAAGCAACATGTGTCAGTCAAAATTACTTTCAAAATAATTATCAAATATTATGTTCAATATTTTAAACGGAATTTTATTGATAGCTGCTTCTGCGCATGTGGCAGCAACAGGTTCCAATCAAAATACATTCAAAATAGTTATCAGCGTATGCAATATCTGTATGAATTTAACAAATATTCTGTGGGTAAAAGTTTCCAGTAAAATTTGTTTCAAAATGTTTATCAGCTTATTCAAGATCTGAACTAAGATTCTGGCACTTCTAGTTTAAAATGTTTAAATGTTAACGTTGTTCGCGATAATCTTAGTCACACGTGGCTGAGTATGTGCTTATAGTCAGACTGAATGACAGACGCTTATAATTACAATGGGCGAACAGTAAATTAACCCACGTCAACAGAATTATCAGCATCTATTAATTTTTGATCTTGGTAAATGTCTATTTGCATTCCAAGAAGATAATCTTTGACATTTTACCACTGGAATGACTGACTCGATTACCAAGCCAGTCATTTCAGCCATACATTTTCAAATATTGTATGCTCTTATAATGCAGATGGACATTCAAAAAGTCAAGCTTGACAACTAATAGATTAAGAGATTTATTAATGAATGGAGTTAACAACACCTACCCTATTCATAGATTGAGCAACCAGAGATATATTACTAAGCTCACGCTAATTGTTTTGAAAGGATCTTGACAAAGGATATAGAAAGTACTGGTTGAGTAGATTGTACTGTAGTCAAAAGTGCTCGTGTGCCCACCTGTGTTGTGGGGCTAAAAGATTGCGGTTCTTTAACACAGATGATCTATGAATATTATACATTTTCCTGGAAATCAACGTATTGGCTAAAGCAACAACAACGTTTAGTCCAATTGTTCCATTAACCTTTCGGTGCCCAAACCGGCCAAAACCAGCCTTTGTCGTGGTCTTTACAAACACCCATTTGCAGGCCAAGAGAAGACAAGCACTGAGTCAATTATTTCAGTGGTATTGTATCTATGTGTTAAAGGGTCAACACATTTGACAAGAGAATGGAGGCACAATTTATAAAGCGAGCATATGTATTATGCACTAGAGATACGTTGCTGTAGCTTATCTTAGAAACAAATTACCTAAAATGTGTTGGCTTGCTAAGATCACAACTGACTTAAGTCAAACTAATTTCAAAATATACATGGTTTTGCATATTTAGGTATATTGATGGCTGAGAGTTACATGCTGAGAAATTCATAGTGAAATGGGTTAATACATCACAGAGAATTACATTTCTAATTTCTAGCAACAGAAATGCCATTTTTATGATTTAGCAAATAATTTGGTTGAACTTTTTAAAATTAATTGGACTGGGTTCTGTGACTGCTATTTACAGCAGCAGCAAGTTCCAATCAATTTTGAAAGAAATGCAAAATGAGAAAAGTAGTGCTTTTGAAAAAATCAAATGCATTTGAAAACGCAAATGCAAATGCAACCCTTTTCATACAAATGCAAATGCAAAAGCAAATACATGAGATTCAAATGCAAGTGCAAATGCGTCAGAAATTTCATACTTGCGTTTAAATTTCGCCTGATAACGAATTTGATTAATAATGATGATGCTGCTGCTGTGGATGCTGGTGTAAACGGCGATAGTGGTTGTGGTGATGATGGAGGTATATGGGTGATGGTAATGATGGTGATGATGATCGTGATCATGGCAGGACCGGAAGACGGGAATGTACTTGCAATATTGACTATAACCATCTGATATAATAATTAATTTCATTAACATACATAGCATCTTGAGTACCACTTTTCTGGGTGCTGCCGCGCTATGTGATCCCTGCTGACACGATTCCTCGCGCATCTTCCCAGCTTGTCGAATAGTCAATGCTATCAATATATACATCACCGTGATAACTGTCATCGGCGTGATAAAAAACAGAAACGTAGACACTTGAAACATTGGCCGCATAGATTCTAGCCATTTCAGCGGTATGTTACACATCAAGGAGTCAGTGAACGGCTCATTAGTGACATTATCTCTGACGTAATAAAAAGTCCTCGTATGAATGGGATACGGGAGTGAACAGCACAATGATATCACCCAGAGGCTGACAATAATTTTCACGGCTCTGGATTTGTCTGAAAACTTGTGTGCCAATAGTGGATGGCAGATGGCCATATATCGTTCTATCGTGAACGCCGTAATGGTCAGCACAGAAGCGTATGACATCATTTCAGTCAAGAGGGATTTGAATATGCAGAATGGTTCACCAAATCTCCACGGGTACGCCTCCCATATTGAGTACACTTCGGTGGGTAAACCTGCAGGTGAGAACGAAATTGATATATTAGTTGATGACAATTCCCCTTCAGCTATGCAACTATACACACTTCAAATCCTTTGTGGTAATAAATTGATTGAGTTTTGTGGATGCCCAAAGGAACCAACAATCTTCTACCTAAGCGTGTTTAATATACTACTAATGAATTGCTATAATCGCAAAGGATTTGTTTTCGGATTATAGCAGGCTGGTGGTTGAATGATTCAACCCACGCATTTATTAAATAAATTCAATTCAAATTACCACGTTGGATTAAACAGAATATATTTCTTTGTTCAAATGGGAGCACAATAAGACATGTGTCTTATAACTGTGTCTCCCATACACACACAAATATGCAATACAATAAATACATCAAGGCGACGGATTGTAAAAATAAGAAATAACATTTTAATCCTTCAATACTCAAGCCAACCAAAAACGGCCTCTGCAACATTATAGCTTTGCTCATCGATTCATTTGCCAAGAAACAGCAAACTAATAAAATAGAAAGATCCATTTCTCGATATGTCAAAATTCTAGCATAGTGTATGCGTTTGAATCAATTTTAACATATTAATTCTTGAGTTCTCAGACACTCTAAATCAATGTAACAATATAGGTAAGCTGTTGAATAGATTAGGTAGCCTTTCTCTACGAATTTCCTGTACATCTATGGGTGAGAAGTAGGTAGGTTTCTACATTTCCTGAAGATACAGACGAGCACCCTTAGCATAGTGTATATGCTCAGTTGTTGCAAAGAGGTTGAGAAACTCACAGCAACAAGATGAATTTCCCACATCCCGAGCCTCTGAAAGCTGATCAAGTCCATTATGTCTTTGATGTATTCTAGAAACTACTTCTGCTATTATATCAGTTGGCATATCCATATCCATGCGTTCATCAGTACTGCTCGAACTTGGCTAATAAAAGAAAGACTCATTTGATTAAAAATCTGTATCTTTCTCAGCACATTCCATTTCACTGTCGCTGGAATTCTGAGGGAGTGGCTAGCAATTTTGTGGTTAGTGATGCCTCTATTAGGTAGAGACCACGCAGAGCTCAAGCAATAGCTTTGACACTCGTCATATTGGTCACTACACTCTGGCCATACACTTCACCTAATGCCTCTTCTATTCCAGATCCTTTCATCTTATGAAAGATACTACTGCATGCGCTCATTAGCAGATGTAACCCTCGGAGATGCAAGACTATTTGCCCAGACATTTGGCAACCTTTATCTCCTTTGCCGTTAGCCAAAGTGCTTGATCGAATGTTACAGAAGTTGTTGGCAAGTTGGGGGCGGCTTGCTTGTTCTTCGATGTGAAACAGCGTGGAGTAGATGCATATCTCATCACTTGGATTCAGATCGATCATTGGTAGTATTAGTACCTCTGACCTATCCACAGTCTATCCACCAGGTGGTCTGAAGATATGGTGCATGAAGCCGGACCAGTTTGGCGTCGGGTCATTTCATCTACTTAGGTGCGATGCAGATTGCCACAACACATTTGAATAGGACACCTGTATTTTATATTGTTTCAAGAAGAATGAAGTCAAGTCATTATACACACTCTGTATAACTATGACTTCGCAGAAATGACGTTTGATTTACTTGATAACGGGTTTTCAAAATTTATCCTGGAACAAATATTAGCAAAATTATAAACAACCAGATATTCACATTCAAATTAAATCTACCAAGGGAAGACCTTAATAATTAATACGACAAATGAGATGTTAGATATGATTTTAAACAAGATCGTGAACATAGATTTAAGATATCTATAAAAGCGATTTGAGAACAAAATAAAAACATGCTCAAATTCAAACACTCGCCAAAAGTTCCGCCCAAAAGGGATCGATGAGGATCTTTAGTATGTGATTCTGGGTGACCTTACAAATCGAATGGCACAAAAGAGACTTAGGTCGGAATTTTGCCCAGGTTGACCCACCAAAGCTGGCTTCTACAACTAGACTATTAGTTAGACAATACTATATAATAATATAGCGTACTTAGCCGAATAACGTTGCACGCGAATTATTAGTTTGTTGTTCGTTTGTGTTAAATTTTCTGTGATCCTTTAGATACAATGTTGCTTTATCATTGTATGTCAACAACAACAATCAGAACTATTTTTTCAAATTTTGCATCTGTACTCCCAATAGTGATTGTGTACACAATGCCAATGCCAGTGTTATTGCCAAGCATGAGTACAATGGATGCATTCGAATATGTATTCCTTTGAATTGATGTTGAAGGATTTGCCTATTTCCTATGAATTTTCATCATATCCTATGCTCTTTGCTCAGAAGTATGTGATTAATTTCAGACATAATTTGTCACTCAATCTTGAGCTACCTACCAAATAACACATCTCCTTTGGCAAAGATAGCTAAACAGTATTTAAATTGTGCATCATATATGATATAATAAAAATGACATTTGGAGCATACAGTGGTCACGTTAGCATTGCTCAATGTGTGTTATTCGGCCAAGGTGCCTGAGGTATTGTTGCTCTCCTCAATAGACAGATGGTAAACATATAGTAATTGAACGATATTTATCTTAGTCATCTGTAGGTCTGCCTACCTATCAGACCCTTCTTGCAACACTCCAATCGTAGATGCATGATTCAAAGGGTATCTATTCAAGACACTGACGCCTTTCTTATGCAAACACAAGGTTAAACTTATTTGTAATTGATGATAGTTTAAACCGTTACAAAATGCTAGAACCATATTATTACAGAATGCACTGGTAGCTACTTCTACACTCCAACACAGGCTTCCATTTCTCGCTATGCTCCTCCCAAATCTAACTGTGGACCGTCCATTTCTAGTTATGCCCCGTCCGTTTCTAGTTGTGTCCATCACCTTATAGCTATGCCCCGTCCATTTTAGCTACGCCCCGTCAATTTCTAGCTATGCCCCGTCAATTTGTAGCTATGTCCCGTCCATTTCTAGATATGCCCTGTCCATGTCTAGCTATGCCCCGTCACTTTCTAGCTATGGCCCGTCCATTTCTAACTATGTCGCGTCCATTTCTAGCTATGCCCCCTCCATTTCTAGCTATGCTCCGTCCATTTCTAGCTATGCCCGCCCATTTCTAGCGATGCCCCGTCCATTTCTAGCTATGCCAAGTTCATATTTTCTTTGCAAACCTTCTATTGGAACCGTGATACATGTTCGGTGTCATTGAAAATTTCATCGGTCCATTTTGACAAATACTCTTCGGTTAGCATGAAGATGGACATATCCTCTGGAGAGATGTATATTATAAAGGAGCTGGTCATATACAATAACACAAATCAACCATTTGCAAATGGTTACCGAGCCAGACATTCTAGTGGTAAATATTCAAAAATACTCATATCTGGGCCTTTCAAATAACCATGTCCGCTGAAGACCATTCCAACGTTGTTTCGGTCAGTTGGACCATTAAAGGGTTACGTTGACATAAGAGTGGTTAAAATCTAGTTAATAATTTTTTCCAATATGGAAGAATGAGTTCAGAAAAAATGCTTCATTTAAAAGATACATCACATAAGGATTAGCAAAAACCAAGGTACAGCTTCATACATATCAACTCACTCGTTTCAAAAACCAGTTGGTTCATTGGAATCAAGGATGTGGATAATTAGAATTCAAAAGGCCTGCACAAATTAAATCCGAGTAGTTCTAGATTTTAATGGGAGAAAAGACGAAGAAGAAGAAAAGAAGAAGAAAAAGAAGAAGACGAAGAGGAAGATGACCAACTACTAATGGAATGGCACCATCCAGCCACTATCACATATTTAATATTATTTTGCATGGGTACAGAAATTATCGGATTGGCCATTAGTTTTGATGTGAAAACCATCCCGACAGGTTAATTATAATGTCTACAGTTCAATAGTCACCAGTCTTACATCATTAAATTGATTCACAATGTTGACAAAGTCCCGACCGCAGCGAGGTTATTCATGTGGGATTAGTTGGGACAATTTGCTCGTTAATCAACATGCTCATTTGGAATGAAATGAAGCTGAAGTTTCAGCATTTCAAGTGAATCACGGGCAAGAAGTTCACTATTTTGAAACTAATGAGTGGAAGCCCATGCTGGCTATGTAGCAGTAACATTTTCAATAAAATTACGTTGGACTTATTTATCCTGATGTATCATACATAGCTGTTGGTATGTCACGCTCACAGAGTTAAAAGATATTCAAGGCATAGGTCTATATATATCTTTCACATCTCATGCATTAGTGTGATACACATCAACATTGCCACCATATAGATATCTATATATCTATATCTATATATCTATATCTATATATCTATATCTATATATATATATATATATATATATATATATATATATATATATATATATATATATATATATATATATATATATATATATATATATATATATATATATATATATATATATATATATATATATATATATATATATATATATATATATATATATATATATATATATATATAATTCATGTGAACTTCATCCTTTGAGAAACCTGTCACATCATAATTCCTTGCAGAATAATAGCCTCTTGTCTCTATTAGCTGTAGTTAGATTACAATAATAAACTTATAGAATTGCTGTCAACGGCGTCAAAGTAGTCATCAAAGGAGTCGATAACGAGCGCATTTGGTGTTTGCATTAACCTATTGTAAGCTGAATATACAGAAACGTGGCATTGTGAGAAATAAATAGAAAATAGGCTGCATTTTGATAGAAATTACACTGAAAATCATTGCTGTCTGATGCCAGAAGCAGCGTGGGGTTTTTTCTGGGAAATGGTTGTCACTATGTGTACCACGCATCTAACAATATCATCTCTGACAGGCGGAATAACTCTGACGTAGCTGTGTAATTTTTACTCGCTCAATATTCTGTAATGTAAGTCTGATAACCCGAAAACCTCTCTGAAGGGTCTTTCCCGTGTCATTGGTGGGAATATGGCCTTATTGTGTTTGGAGTACTATGCGCTAGGATAAAAAGGATTAACCTTTTTCTACTCTGTCTATATTAGAAAATCAATAAGCGTATGTCTACTCAATACGTTTATCATACTAGCTGTCCGTTCAACTGTTAAACTTGCCTAGTTCATTGAAAAATATAGCACATCTTGTTAACCCCTTTTGGATCAACAGCGCCTCGAAGCGCTCAAAATGCTACCTATATCAAATAACCCTTTAAAGCTCTAGATATCTAAAAGAAAATCGCAATTCTCACTCAGTAAATGTCCATTTAGAGAAGACAATGTGTGTAAATTTGCCACAGAAATTTACAAAAATACCATTCTGTTGCCACACGGTTTGTTCAGCCTGATCATTACATTTTGTATGAAAGTGTACATGTGCAGGCCAAGAGAAGACTATTTTTGTTACCGAGCCAGTCATTCCAGTGATAAATTTTCAAAAATTGTCTTCTCTTGGCATGCAAATGTAGATGATTCAAGAGTACTACATGTGCCATTTTGCAGGTTTAACACTTATAAGATTAAGCTGAAAACAGAGGAGTTAAGGTGGTGATCCAGGATTACAGATCACCATACAATACAGCTCATACATAATTCAATTTGATTCCAAAACATAAACAGAAACACGTTAGTTAGTAAAGTATTGTACACAATATAGGAAATGTTCTGTTGAAACTTTGGCTTTAGTTTGACCATTGCTGCTTTAGGCAGACGTGCCTTCTAATCAATTATTTATGAGCTGTACTGTATTAGTTTTGAGGAGACACCCAATCAAGCTTATATCTGCTAAAGACTTTGTAAAAAAGATTTAATTGATTAAAGGTTCGCCTTGTGACATTGCCACACATAAACAGATCCTGAGCAAGGCTTTTAAAGCAAATTGTCAATCCTTAGCTGGTAATGTAACCGGCTTGGATAAACGGGATAACATAATGTAATAAAACAAGGGAAGAAAATTTGAATTTGACTGAAAAACCATACTTATACCAGTGCATCACAAAATCTTAGTACATTTTTGTCAATATAGTGGACTGAGCTGGGAGTAGGTTATGTATGGGTAAGAACTCGTCCAATAGCTAAATCCAATTACCGGTAGCTATGTCTCGTGATAGTATGCGGATACACTAGCGTAGATCCCGTGTGGATTCAGAATCTCATCCAGGTATGGTTAAATTGAACTCAGTAACGATTCCAATTCGATATGTCACTGCTTTTCCGCGGCCACATTTGTGTGGATAGCATTAGGCAACACTAGCGTACAGAAGGAGTCTCTGATAGAGATAAACACAGAACAATAGTAACCGAAGTTTGGGGACCCAATTACAGCCTCCATAAGTCAACAACACAACCAAATCCTAGGGGCAGTAGGATAAAACATCGATGTAGGTGGCACACCGCAATTGATGCCGGGAACACCCATCTGCACAATAGAAGTTTTCTAAAACAGACTTAAAATCTTAAATCCAATATAACCGAAACATAGACAGTATTTCTGTATTTGGACTCCGAGGTAATAACAAACCAATGGCTTATGGCTAGTAAATGATGATGATGAGAATCGGCGACAGCGGAAGTAACCATTTACGTGAAACATGTTTTGTTCATTCCGGAATAGTGTGATCAGTCAGAAAGACGCATTGCTCCTGTGATATTCAGAGCCCACTGATCAATCGCAAATTGTTACCAAATTGATACACTATGTTTACATAATTACTAGAAGAATATAGCAGTTACCCACAAACCGTTTCCACTAAAATCCCTACTATGTACCAATGCTCTAACTAATCAATTAATTCACCTTTCCAGAGTATCCATCCATCCTCTGACCTCGTAAGACGGCATAATCAGCTCATCACGTCCATATAGCCCCTCATCATGTTGATTATTTTGAAACTAATTTGACTGGGTGCTGTTGACTGCCTTAGGCAGCAACAGCACCCAGTCAAATTAGTTTCAAAATAGTCAACAGCTTACCTGCGTATTATTTTGGAAATTGATAGCCAGGGTGTTTAGAGATCGATCGATCCCAACACGAGCGTGGTGTTGGTGGAGCTTAGCTAGAGATGGACGGGGCATAGCTGAAACCGGAAAGGTCCATTGCTATGCGAGGATATGTGTGAAAATGACACGTTTTCCCGTAAACTGTAGCTGTTAATGGAATATTCCTGATGCCAGTGATTTCATATTACAAGCTAGGCACTTAATTAGCCGATTTAACAATATTGCGTCGTCATCGTCAATTAATTTGCTGGACTTCGAACTGGCTTTCCCTTGTTAAGTCACCATATGCTGCATCATTCTCTCCATGCGAATCGTTCTGCAGAGTTTACCTGGAAACAACAATTTCATTATTGCTCTACATTCTACATAGTCACGTGTGTCGTCTTTCTTTGTTATGGGAAAACCAGAATATGTGACTGTCTTTAAATATTTGCTCTTCCATCCATACTTTTCAAATGATTATCGAGCCAGTCATTCCAGTGGTAAGTTCTATAAAAGTGTCTTCTCTTGGGATGCAAATGGACATATCCCACAACCAGCACAGACAGCGGTTCTGAGGATTTGTCTATTACAGTGTTAGAAACAAATCTAGTTAGTGGGTGGGTGTAGTTTAACGGACAACTCTGGTGTTTTGAGTGATAAGGGTAACTTTATCTGCCAGAATTAAGATGGAAAAGCATTCTGGAAATAATGACCTATAATTTCTGGAAACCTAATTTGGTTCGTAAAGAAACATAAATCTGGTTGACTAGCATAGAAATGTTCACACGCTGTGCGGAAATCAACATTGGTTTAGATCAGGAAATAAAACAAAATAAAAGTTGCAAAAGTACCGTGATGCAATAATTTATCGTGATCTGTAGATTTGTGAGACAGCACATGCAAATTAAATGAATTCATTATTTAGCAATAAATAAATCTGCAGATGGTAAACATTGCGTGAACCTGAGAAATAACATACTTATGCCGTACATATGTCATATTACTTGTGACAAATACAGGCAATCAGCAACAGAGAAATTGATATTTGTGAGTTGTCATAATAAAATACGTCTAGAACAACACAACGGCAAACGTGGATAAGTAAGCATCAGCAGATTCCATTATTTAAATTAGTTTCGAAATATTCAACAGCTCTTGAAATATAGATACTGGAATTTTTAAGGCTAAGCGGGTAATATGATTTTGTGGCGAGTGGAGGTGCACTCTGGTTACACATACTGGTTGTGTCATACGTTTTGTAACAACAGCACTCAGACAAGTTAGTTTCAAATTATTCAACAGAAGGTTAATGAAATTGTAAATTCACCAGAGAGCTACGATTCGTACACCCTCGTGACGGACTTTCCGATTTTCGTGACAGAGTTATGGTACTGTAATTGTGACGTCAAGTAAGTAGTGACGTTATTTATTGTTACGTCATATTCTTGAGTGACATATCGTGTCAATCTATCACTGTATCCCTCTTGTCAGAGCAGAAGCTATGCCGCCAATAATACTAGCCGGAATTAGTCATGGAAAGAGGGCAACGACAGCCTACAGTAACTGAACACATAACCCGGTTAGACTTTTCGCTGTTGTATATATATATATATATATATATACAACAGCGAAAAGTCTAACCGGGTTATGTGTTCAGTATATATTGTGACAACGGGGTTGATAAAAGCCTTTGCTGTTGGCAACAACGCCGTTTTCAAAGGGAAAAAACAGTACAACGGAGACGAAACAGTGAAACGACATGATATTGCTCTTAACAAAAATACCTAAGAGGATAATTTCGCATCACGTTCCCAAAAGGAATTAGAATTTAACCTTTGATGAAGACTCACAGAACAGCATTATCCAAATATCAGAGTCCTTTGTATTTGGCTTGGAGTACCATTATATGGTGTGGAGATTTGCAATACAAGTGAGAAATATGAGACAAAGTGTCAGAAAATCGATATGACCGAGGTATTTGCAAATCTTGTAATGCCAGTGTATAATTGCTTTATCCAGAAGAATAGCACAGCTGCTCCAACGCCTTAGAAAAGTATGCGCTTACTGTGATATTGGTATAAGCATTCTCTAGAATTTGCACGAGCAAGGCGTATGATTTCCGGAAACGTGGGAGCACATCAACACGTGTCAAATTAATCTGAAAACTATCGTAATTTTTATTTTCAACTAGTCAATGGTATATGTCCTTCTATCTGTATGGCCCTTGTTTTGTCAGTTGGAGTGTTGGTCGCTTGATCTGTCGGTCGTTTAGTTAGCCTCTCAGTTTAAAAACACGTGCTAAGGTCCGTAGTATCCTTTCTGCGGTAAGCTGGAACTGAGTAGACGAATAATCAGGAAGAAACGTCTTATTACTGCTTCCTATGATATCATCTAGGCCGCTTGATGCTCATCACTGATTTGAATGTGATCACTCCCAACGTGGATCTTTACATTTACTTCCATAATTCAAACTGCTATCACGTATTACATCATCTTCCCAACTGCTCCTGAATGCTTCAAGAGACGGTGGAGCACACATAGCCTCGGGGTCAGACTAGGGTAATGGTATGGCTTTTTGTTCCGTATTGTGTAGGTAATTCCGTAGATGGTTTCTTCCTGGGCCACTGCAGTATGAGTAAGGCCAATATCGTCAGTGCACATGCACCACGTCTGGGTTACTTTGTGTTCCGTGCTGGAAGGGGCAGCCGTTGCCGCTATCGCTTTGGGTCTCAGTGCTGTTTGAAATATTTCCCGCCCAGGGCGTTCAGGACCTCTAGAAGTGTTGTTGTTCATATATGATACTTTGTTGGTATGTTGTTGTAAAAGCTGTTTAGTGGCTATATCTTTTGCAAATATCACGCTGCACTTTACACGCTGCGACATTGCACATGGTTTTCGAGAGTGTTCCCCGTGGACTAAGCTTGCAATTAACATTTGTTGGTACATTGTTATTTGACCTTCCACGCAGCACGTTTTATTCGTTTGTTTGGAATATATCCATACTAGTCATATTTATCCTTGGGGGCACTCTGAGAAATCGAGATTGTCAATAGCGGACTTTGTATTTTGCTTGGAGACTATGCATTGTGGAATAGATACATTCTCGTCACGTGATTGTTCATTATGTTTGTCACAGATGGCAACATCCTTTGGAATTTATCATAATAGAGGTACCGCCCTAATCTATTCAATATTATTAAAATCACTAATACCTAAAGATTGTCATTTAGGTGTTAGTGATTATTCAGCTAAAGACCTCGCACAATTTTTGTTAGGTTGTGCAAGAATCATCGATCCTGAGCTACTGAAACATGAGTTCCTGAGCACATTACAGTTCCATGCTAGATGCTTAGCGCACTTACTTCATACACGTAGATACAAACTACTTAGTATGTCCGATTTCGATACTATTTCTATCTAATTGTTTATTATTGTTAATTGTTCATGAGAAAGACATATGGTTATTTGGATATAGGGAGTAATCTTGTAATCAGCACAGCCATCGTTCCACAAGGGCAGAACGCTATTCTGAATAATAGGCCACACTTACATATGTTAATGCGCTTCTCCTACAAAGGAGGTTATGATATATTACAAGATTGGTGTTTTACTGTTTTAATATGTTATTTTATGCATTTATTAAAATTCACTAATTTGTGCAACATTTACTATACAGCCAGCAAGCGAATTGTCGAAAGAATATTTTTATGCATATATGTTTCCCATAGTTGGCGTGAGTTTGATGATTTGCGTAATGAAAGGATAAGTGCCATCGAGTTTGTTTGCCCCATCCTGCACATGTTACTAACACAGACATTCAGATCTAATTGGCTTTGATAAAAATACACGAGTAGGTGACACAATATTGGGTGTCTCTCTCTCAATTCGTGGAGAGCCACTTCTATCAAGATACCGATCTCTTAGATTCACAGTCAGATCGACCTTATATGGTCATCTTAGAGAGCACCAAGAAATGGATTTTAAAGACACATATTCTTATTTTATTGTTCAGCTAATGAAATGAATATTTGTTACCACATGGTTGTGTTTCTTTGCAACTTGTATTTATTCGTTGACATACTTTAAAGAAGTCCACTCATGTAGGCGCCCATAGGCACATGTTTTGCCTTTCGGCATGTACATGTATTACTCAATCGGCTTCTAACCAATCATATTCAGCAAGGTGCTGGGACAAAGTTCTTATTACTGTTAGAAGCAACTTATATCATTAGAAATAAATATTCAATGTCAACCTATTTTTATTAAGCGCACCGCAGTCGTTAGTGGCCTCATTTCACCATCTATATATTATACAATTTTTCCTATATTTTTCTTACCTATGAATCTATTCTTAGTGGCTATTAGAATGGTCAGCAGGTGGCATACCTGCATATATACTGATTTCAGGTGCCACGAGATTGTTTTTCTCTAAGATTGGAGGTAAACAACCACCTGTCTTAACCCTTTAATCCTCGAATTTATTCAAGAAAATTTCAATTTTCTCATGGACAATGTCTATTTGCAGGCCAAGAGAAAACTATTTTTGAAAGTTTACCACTGGAATGTCTGGCTCGGTTATTGAGTAAGTCATTCCAGTGAAAATTCTCGAAAAGTCTTCTCTTGGTCTGCAAATGGGCATTTCTCAAGAGCATTGCTGAAGCCGTTTTTGGCTGCTATGAGGGCTAAATGGTTAATGGGGCATCATCTTGTCTCACCAGGATAATCTTCCTATCATGGTTCAGATTTCTCATGCGGCTGTCTGTCTTTAGTGAACACCATTTAGCCCTCGAAGACGTATCCAATATAAAACACGCCATACTGTATTAACATCAGCAGCGTCTATAAGATTGAGAAATCGTCAAATCGGGAATCAATTTGACAAGCTAACAAGCGGAAGATGTGGGATGTTTATCTGAACACCCTCTAGCTTTCCAATAAATTATCTCTTTCGCTTGGACGCCTTCGGCAAATAAGTTCTAATTAGCGTCTATTGACCAAGGACACTCTCACATCGACATAGTGCCCGCCCTAACATCGGACACGCTATCTCATAACCTCCATAGTCAATAGCTTGACAATGACCTGTGATGGTTCTTCGTACGTTCTGTATCAGGTGTACCTGGTGACCTGGTACCGTTGCTTAGCTTGATCATTTTTCTTAACAAGCAGCAGTCATTGATTCAGCCTGACTTATCAGACAAGTTTGCTCATATGCGAATCCATTGCCATCGGCAAAGAAATAACAGGCCTTAATTAGCCGAATGTTCACTTAATTATGAATTAGTTGGTTCCATCATCATGTTCCTATTGGAAAATTGACAATTAAATTAATTGACGATTTTGAAGCTAATGTTGCGCCACATTCAAAGTAAGACAGTTGTACGAATTGTATGTCTTTAGTATTTAGTACAAATTATGCTGCATATTTTGAAACTAATTTGAGTTAGGGCTGCTGCTGCCATAGGCAGGAACAACACCAAGTCAAATTTGATTTGAAATATTCAACAGCTTACCTGTTTAGTTTTCTGCAAATTGAGATTCAGAGAGCGCAGGGATGGATTGATCCCAACACAGACAAAGTGTGTGTGGAGCTTAGCTAGGGATCGATGGGGCATAGCTAAAATGGGATTCTTCCATTGTTATCTCAAAATACTTGGCAATATTCTGACGACAATGGCGTTCTAGGTTGTCCCGACATAATTCACCTTTCCAGAGTATCCACCCATCATATGACGTCATAATCAACTACGTGACGTGTAGAATGACAACATAATGAATGAGGTCATGAATGACGTGGATAAGTACGACACGAACGCATATTTGAAGACGGACTATGCGTTGTTGTACGAATTGTCTTTACTGTTTAATAAATATTGTTGCATATTTTGAAACTAATTTGAATGGGCGCTGTTGCTGCCATAGGCAACAACAGCGCCCAGTCAAATTAGGTACAAAATATTCAACAGCATTCCTGTGTAGTTTTCACGAAATTTATAGTTATGGCATTCGGGGATCGATTAATCGCAACACGGCGAAGTTTGGGTGGAGCTTGGCTAGAGATGGCGGGGCATGGCTAAAAGTGGAACGGTCCATTCTGCCAAGTGGTCGAGCATAAACACTCAACATAGTTGATTCAATGCATAAACTCAATGATAGGCCTACAGGACAAACTCGTATTAATTTTGATTTCTGCTCATTGCCAAAACGTTGGCGCAATTTGACACGTATTTGCAAACAAGGCTTAACACATTATCCGAAACCGTTCCGATAACGTCCATCCGTTAGTTTTGGATTACGTAGGTATTTAATGATACGCTAAAACACTGTGCCAGATACCATGGCCGTGCGTGCGTGCGTGCGTGCGTGCGTGCGTGCGTGCGTGCGTGCGTGCGTGCGTGCGTGCGTGCGTGCGTGCGTGCGTGCGTGCGTGCGTGTTCGTTCTCATGTAAAATCAGAAGAAATGTGTCTCTTTACCGCTATTGCGGATTCACAATTTCCTTTTAAAATAGTTTTCAGAAGAGAAATTTTCAATAGATTACATAATTGTGATATTTCGAGTGGGAATAACATTTTGACCGCTTGGTTATCCAAAGAATATGGATTTTATTAAATATTACACAACGTTTCCTCACGTTATCAACATCCCCCCTTAAAGAACGCACGAGTGCCATAATCAACGGTGACAAAGTCGTCTCACACCATATCATACATTCACTATTACCTTCTTCAATCGAGGAATGGTTTCTTCACAATCATTTGAAGCTTCATTACTTGACTGCATTGGCATCATAAGTAAAGCTAGAGAATGTGTGTCTTTTAATGAACACATGCTGATTATGCCCCCCCCCCCCCTGACAACCTGCATTAAGGCACCAACACTGATTATTTTATCTATTCTAGGAAGTGAAACATAGCGGATCGTGCTTTTTGGCAGTCAGCTTGGCAATTCTTATGTTAAGAGTTATCACTCTTGGGGTATGTGCGCTAAAATCATCAGTCTAGCTGTTTAGGAAAGCAAGATACGTATCAGATGCGCATGCATTATGACGGCCTTCTTGGCAGCCATCTTGGATTTTTTAATTCCTCAATGGTGCCAGAGGGGCATCATGCAGATTCTTAATCAGTAAGGTATCAAGATTTAAAAAAAAAACCCAACAATATTGGGTCATATGAAAGATCCAGTTTTTGACAACAAGACTATAGAGGCCATGTCAATTAATGGACCTTTCCCGTTTTAGCTATGCCCCACCGATCTTGACCTGAGCTACATCCACACTTCGCTTGCGTTGGAATCGATCCCTGAACTCACTGACTATCAATTTCCAGAAAACTTTACAGGTAAGCTATTCAACAGCATGTTTATTAAATAGTAAAGACATACGGTTCGTACAACAGCGCTTAGTCTGTCTTCAACTAAGCGTTCGTGACATACTTATCGACGTCATTCATGTAGTTGATTATGATGTCATATAATGGATGGATAAACTGGAAAGGTCCATTGTTAACGTAGGCTCATTGGCTAGCACATGCATACCATCTGCAATATATATATATATATATATATATATATATATATATATATATATATATATATATATATATATATATATATATATATATATATATATATATATATATATATATATATATATCCGTACCTTTCTTCACATTCCGCGTTAGCAGTATTAACAAAAATATTGCAATGCTATTATTTATCCGTAGCAATGCGAACGAATAATAAATCTCTCTCAGTTGCATCTGTTTAAATGAAAGTCTTCTTTTATAAATTATACTTTGTAATTTATTGATATTGAGTATTTCGGAGAAATCACATACTGCGGTCTCGCCTGAGCGGATTGAATAATACATGGACTCATGGCACAAGTCCAAGCGACATTAATCCTTGCCAATATATTAAGTGGCTGACTGCTGCAAGCCACCAGACGATAATGTCAATGGGCAATAACTCTTAATCTGTTAGATATTTTGAAAGCAATTTCACTGAAAGTTGTTGGTGGCTTAGCCACCAGCAACTTTCAGTCAAATAGTTTTCAAAATATTCAGTATCCCGCGAGGTAAAACACAAGAAAAATGTATTCCTCAGAACTTCTGCAGGCAAACTGTTAAGCGCTGTGAGCTGCCCGCATGTGCATTAATAAAGTTCTGTCACTCAAGTCATAATCAAATACGTGACCTTTACGTCACATGATAGGTGACGTCACAATCAAAAAGACGTATAGCTCCGACAAGAAAATTGAAGAATCCCTCAAGAAGTGTACAAACTGTATGTCTTTGATGAATTTACAATCTAAGAACCATTCTCTTGAATATTGTGAGACTAATTTAACTGGGAGTCAAATTAGTTTCAAAATATTCAATAGCTTACTTGTATAATAACGTTGAATGTTAGACTCTGAGAATTCAGGTTTTAACCTTTACAATCGATTTCAACACGTGTAAAATTTAGGCTGGGGATTAGCAAGAAATATACTGCTCCTTTCTAGTGGTTGTTGGATTCTAGGCTGGGTTTAAATAGGACAGCTGTAATGAATACTCAATAGTCAAATCATGTTTCTTAATTTCTGTGATATGGAAAGAATGATGGTGAAGAAGACTCTTTTTGAAAATTTACCACTTGAATGACTGGTTCGGTTATCGATCCCGTCATTCCAGTTGTAAATTTTCAAAGATAGTCCTATTTTGGTCTGCAAATGGGCATTTCTCAAGACCACTGCAGAGGCCGTTTTGGTTGACATGAGTGTTAAAGTGTTAAGCGGATAGATATATATGCTATATGGTGTAGATTCCCGAGTTAAAATATGTATTCTGGTATGCAGTTAGTGGGCGCGTGACTTAGTCAGTCATGTGACCCTTTAACTTAAAGCTCAAACTATTTTTAACCAGGCGAACAATTTGGTGATTCTAACGTTTTTGTATTCTCGGGTTATGGCCAGCAATAGTCATGTACATTTTGGTATGCGCTGATTAGTTAACCGAACATTTCTTACATGTGTTCAATATTGTACTAACACACACGTTTCTGTTTTCGTCTTGAAAATAGATTAACTTGCTTATGAGCCGTACTGTATGATGGCCATTTAAGTCAATATAATACAGGGTAGCACTCACTGTTCACGTTAGCAGATTGTGATAACCTTTTCCACGAGCGAGCCCAAGCGAAACCTTTTGACCGAAGTACTATGATACAATGAAATGAAAATGAAATGAAATGAAATTTATTTGTACGAACGAAATTACACGTTTTGACCGCACAGAGATCTACAATGTAACATAGAATGTTGGCATATTATAACAGTTTAATTAGAATTTATAAACGTACATGTATCGAGTAGACGTACTGTAATTGATTTGCTAATGGGGACAGAGCAAAATAGGTGAATCTTTTTACCGTCGAGTATAGTACTCCAACACAATAAGGCCATATTCCCAACCACTGACACTCAAGAGACCCTTCAGAGACGCTTTCAGGTCATCAGACCTTCAGTACAGCATATTGAGTGGCTAAGGATTCCACAGCCACAGCACAATTATTCAGCATGCCAGATATGGTATCATTATATGTGTGATACACATAGTGACGACCATTTCACTGACACACCGTAGCTGCTTTAGACTGCAATAAGTTTCAGTGTAATTGCTATCAAAATGCAGCCTATTTCCTATTTATTTCTCACACTGCCACATTTCTGTATATATTCAACCTGCAATAGGTTAATTGCGGCACCAAATGCGCTCGTTATCGACTCCTTTGATGGCTACTTTGGCGCCGTTGACGGCAATTCTATAAGTCTATTATTGTAATCTAGCTACAGATAATACAGACAAAAGGCTATTATTCTGCAAGGAGAGGCGACTATTCCGCAAATAGGAATTATACTGGGCCAGGTTTCTCAAAGGATGAAGTTCAGGGAGATTATATAGATATACGGTGGCCATGGTGATGGTTATGTGTACACCCTTGCATGAGATATGAATAATATATAGACCTATACCTCGGACGTGCTTCAACTCTTTGAACGTAACAGATCGCATAGGGAGCTATATAGGAAACATCCTGATAAATTGGTCCAAATAATTGTATTGAAAATGATATTGCTATGTAGGCAGCACCATATTGAATGTCTTATCCATGGTTCTCTTGAAATTCAGCAATTTAAGCTTTCTGTCATTCCAAATGAGCATTTTGATTCGCGAGCAAATGGACCTTTACACGTTTAGCTATGCCCCTCCCAGCTCTAGCTAGGCTACTACACCTACAGTTTTCATCATCAAACCTGACCAGGATAGTGTCCTTGTGATTCCAAAGAAACACGCTGTCTGTGTGGTAAACAATCACGTTAACACCGTGTTGCCAAGGTTACTCCTTAACGATTATCATCCTTCAGGTTTTTTCAGAAATGAACTCCCATTGATCGGATAAGGTCACATCAAAAGGAACGTTATATCATCCCATAATGGCACGGCCATCCCTTTAGGGACTAGGTCACCCCCAAATGGTTGATTATGTGTATGACGTCATGTAATGGATGGATAAATTGGAGAGGTCCATTCCGGCAGATGTCTAGTACCCTTTGGGAACCTATAGTTCTCTGAAAGGGACGCTGCTGCTCTCAAGGTTTTGAGAGATAGACAGTCTTACAAAAGCGTTTCTTGCAATCCCTATACATTAAATTTCTATGGTGGTAAGCGAGGATAAGAGATGCGAAATGTGTCTAAAATCATTCTATTATTATGTAGATTCCAACAGGAAAAATCCTAAATGATCGCAAAAGCTCTTCTGTAATTCCAGAATGAGTAATATTGTATCTCTTTCACTGATTTAACAATACCGCTTGTAAGCGTTAGGAAAGCAGAGATCTCTACATTCTAGGAATAGCTCACTGTAATCAAATAAATCGGCCTATTCGTTCGAGAGATATTTATGTTTTAGTTTTTTCAAAGACTTTCAAATCAAGACAAGTGCATTATGAGTCTCTGGAGCGGCGTAACCGTCTGAATGCAAGAAGCCACCAAATAATAATAACTATGGACTTGCTGAATATTTTGAAAGCAATTTGTCAGTTAAATTGTTTTCAAAATATTCAGGATATCCAAAATTAACCCCTATGGAAAGTGCAGAAATTCAGACAGTTACGCCTACACAGATGGGATATAATAGGAAACGCCATTCAGCCGTCATCACGATTCGCTTTACAGCGGACCACGCAGTTTTATAGTTACGTCAGTAAACAGTGACGGAAACTATTGCTCGGCAATATGGATGAGAGTTAATCACGTATGCTCACATTTTTTCCCCAGAAAATGATGTATGTAAATTTATTCATGACGTCGTGAAATGGATCAATCTGATATTTTGAGATATTGCTATGTGGTGTAACTGTCTGCAGGTACGGCAAACACCACCAATGAAATCCGTGTTCACACGAGAGAAGTAATCCTGAGTAACGTCACACGTGTGGCGTTACTCCGGAGTATCACTCTAGTGTGAACACTACCTAAAACTCTGACATGGAATGTCTCATTAAACGAGCTTTCCCGAATGGACCTTTCCAGTTTTAGCTATGTCCCGCCCACCTCTAGCTAAGCTCCACCCAGACTTCGCCGTGTTGGGATTTATTAAATATTAAAGACATACAATTCGTACAATAACGCATAGTCCGTCTTCAAATATACGTTCGTGACGTACTTATCTAGGTCAGTCATGACGTCATAATGACGTCATTCATTATGATGCCATTCTACACGTCACGTAGTTGATTATGACGTCATATGAAGGATGGATAAAGTGGAACGGTCCATTGTTAGAATCACTTTGAAACTTTGAAACTTTGAAACATGAATTCCCAGGTAAGATATTTAATATCTTGAAACAACAGTTCCCAGTCAATTTAGTTTCAAAGAATTCAACAAAATGTTTATTAAATTGTAAGTTCATCAAAGCCATACAATTCATACGCTGTAGTAACGGACTTTTCGAGTTTCGAGACGGAGCGTTGTTATTTGTATTGTGACGTCAGCTAAAATGTGACGTATTTGATTACGACGTCAGATTCTTTAGTGACAGATCGGATAATGATATCATTGCGGACACTGGTAGTAATGTAAGCGTATTTCGCGGTGTTTCGCTTATCTTTTCGTGTATATAGAGACCGAACAACTGAATAGATATATTTTTTTAAATTGATTTTGGGGTCATCAAATGCGGTGTTAGTATGAGCTAGAGTCATGGAGCACTACTAAACCCATACACATATATAGCTATAGACCGGCTATACTCCACTCAGGGGAAGAATTTCAGAGTTCAGTATTTTATAATTTTCTCCGAAATACTAAGTTCCTGTTTCTATTTATATTATGTAATAGAATAAAGTGCCTGGTTATAATAGCCAATACAATTTTATTTCGGATAAAAATATATAAATATGCGTCACCAGCGTCTGTTCAATTCGTCTTCCAATTACAAAAAACAGAATTGAGTCGCGTTTGAAGACTATATATAAAATTGTGTTGGCTATTTTAATCTATAATATAATATATGCAGCTGATCGTCTACGTCAGCCAGTCATTGATACGCGGTCATGCGCAATTGTGTTTTACTGTATTCACACCAACGACGGTCTGGAAACTCGTCACGTAGTGATGGTATGCAGACGCCCAGGCTACTGCTATAATAAGTCTATGACTAAGCCTAACTTTCTGTCACGTGATTGTCTGACAGGGTTTTGTGATAATAGGGGATCCCACCCGCCACTCAAGTGTCTGGCGTCATAATCAAATACGTTACTTCTTATCTGATGCAATCCAAAATGACGTAGGCCCGTCACAAAAGTGGCAAAAGGCTGTGCTGTCATGAAAGTTTCTGTATTCTATATCGTTGGCGAATTTACAATTTAATAAACATTCTGTAGAATATTTGAAACTGATTTGACTGGGAGCCGCTGCTATACTCGGCAGCATCTGTAGCTCCCAGTCAACTTAGTTTCAACCAATTCAACAGATTACCATTAGAGATGCATTCTGGAATTTCAAATTTCAATGTTTCAAATCGATTCTAACAAGCATTCAAGTGGCCGGCTAGAAACGGATCGCTCCATTACATAGACTGATTGTCACTAGCTCTAAACTACGCGACGACCTTAATCCAATGCATCTATGTTCACGCATGACAATGTTCTGGTTACTCTTCTGGCATCTCATAATCTTGGAGTGCCATAGTCTGGCCATGCCACATATGGCAAAAAATGATCTGATGTCAACAGGAACCGAGGTACGTGTGTAATAATGGATTCGATTAGCTCACCACGCGGCCACCCCCGTCCATGCTTAACGAAGTGGGTAAAGAGCGCAGCGTTAGCCGAGATTCAGATTAACTGGATTGACGTATACCGTGATGTCAAATGCAGCATACACATACAAGATCATTGACAAATAGAATATATGGTTTACCGAGACGAAAACCACTAGATTAATCTAAATTATCAATTTAACCGATCGAATTCAAATAATGACGGAATTTGAATGTCTGGCTCGCTCGTAACATGGCATGAAAAGAGACCGATTTCTAGTTATTCCCCGCCAATTTTCGGTAAAGCCCCGCCCACTTTCTGTGCGTGCTTGAATCGATTTTGGACCATGAATTTCCAGAATATTAATTTCAAGGTAACCATGGTAAACAGGTAAGCTGTTGCAAAGCTTGAAACTAATCTAACTGGAGTTATTGCTGCCTATGACAGTATCAACTTCCAGTCAAATTATATTCAAATTATTTAGCAAAATGTTTATCAGAATGTAAATTCACCAAAGACATGCACACATTCGCACACCTTGTGTTGTGACAGACTTTTCGATTATTGTGACGTAGTTATACGTCATCTTGATTGCAACCTCACTTAGCATATGAGTATTTGATTATGACGTCAGATAGGGCCTATTCGATTGACAGCTCAGAGGTGTTTAATAAATTAACCTATGAAAAGATATCATACCAATATAGACTACATTTTTGTTTACATGGTTTTACTGAACTCCAGACAATAAGTCCCGCCCCTAGTACGTACCAATGCGGGGCATACACTTATGCACAAAATATGTTGAAACATATGTCTAAAATACATCTTAAAATATGTAGATCTTATATTCCAACAATTCGGATTGCACTAGGATGCACCGATGAGCTTCGAACTTGATTGACACAGGGGGCATGTGTTGGCATCTCTCAATGACAACACGTTGCGATGCTAGTTTCATTTCTAAAGTTTATATAAGACAAGATGACGGATAGACAAGAAACACCACACGTAGTTGAACTGCTTCCATTGCACGTCTTAGCCGACGTGAGTCAGGGTCAAGTTGTTATCGGCTATCTTGTGCCAAGCTACACGGGTTGATTTTATAGTGATTTACGCTAGAACGAATAACAGCGTGCATTATTTTTGGAAACGTATCGTGGATGTTGTCAAAATAGCAGTAAAATGGTTTGATCTCAATTAAGTGCTCGCATCGATCATTTGATCTCTGGAAATGTGAAATGAGATGTTATTTATTTTATGACAGCGTTCTGACGGCGGAATTGATCACAACGGGACAATATTTACGGAAGTAACTCCATGCTAAGCATGTTTGCTCGTGGTGGTAGTGAAGCGGGGTTCTGTTCGCTATTGTTCTTCACCGCAGGGGGTCTTCGAGAACAATGGTGAACATCCACCCAGAGGGTAGAACAATGGCGAACAGCCGCACATCAAAGGAATTGGTTTTAGACAACAATGGCGAACAGACACCCCCCCCTCCCGTATTTGAGAGATTTTCGAGAACAATGGCGAACAGCAACACACAATTGAGAATCAATGTTCATGGTAAAACCCGGTAGTACATCCTGAAAATGTTAACCCTTAAAAGTTGTGTATTTTACGTTTTAATATAGCAGTGCCAAGCCCCCCTCAGTGGTTATCTACCATGGTAGTGTGGTATGTAAGGTAAAAGTAATAGCGTTTAAGAGGAGGACTGATAATAGGAGGAAGGAGTTTAAGAGGTAGTCTGATAAGAGAGGTCTATGAGGTGGATGAGGAGTAGGAGGATGCTGAGGAAGAAGGCTATGGAGCCGGCCTCTGCCTGGTGCTGTTCTCTGCGCTTAAGCAGAGTGTCTAAAGAGTCTAGTTCACTATCACTATTTGTTCTTTTTCAAAGAAACGTTTTGAGTGTAGATTTTAAGAGAATAATTTTTTTTAAATATTAAGTATGTGTTAAAGACATAACAAAATGGCAGATAATTTAAGCGCCGATATTAAAGAATGTGAAGAGGTGGTGTCGTTTTTAGATTTTGTGTCTGCTTGATGTTATTGTTGTGTTTAACATGTCTGCATTATGTCTCTGAGGGTGACACACGTTTATGGAATTGTTTGTCAAGCGGATCACTCTGTGATAAAAAGATTATTTGTCACATATGGTTTAATTTAACCATTACTGGCACATTAGCAGTGAGATCAGTCCTTAATCGAGTTACAAACATGGCATGTGTTAAGTAATAATGAAAGAATGTTGAAGCACCACCCGTCTCATTCTAAGTGCAAGATATTACAATGTCCTCGCCGAGAGTTTTTAAAAAATCGATAACAAAGCGTGCACCCACTCACCGGCTACTGTTGTTTACCGATGCGTGAAGATTTGACAATTAAGTGCAACATTACTAGCATGGTAGCATAATCATAGATGTTCGTTTACTACAAATATTGTAGACATAGAGAAGACTACTTTTGAAAATGTATCATTGGAATGACTGACACTGCAGGCTATCCATTTGTCTAGACATTGCGCCAGCAAACACCCACCACCAACCACCACCACCACCACCACCATCATGACCAACACCCACCACCACCACCATCACCACCACCACTACGACCTACACCCAGCACCATGCATTAACCCCACCACCAACACCCACCCACCTGCCAACTCATAGCAAATTTCTCCATAATCATACTTGCAGCCCCAGAGAAGACTATTTTTGAAAATTTATCATCGGAATGACTGCCTCTGACAGATATCCATTTGTCTAGACATTGTGATCGGAATGTGTGAGAGCGCGGTGTCTGAAAAATGGTATATAGGTTGGGGAGGGTATGTCAATGATGGGTTTAATAAAGGTCACGCTCATATGCACGCATGCTAATATGTGATACTGCTAGTTATATGGTGTGCCCTAGTGCGTGTTTGGGTGCGTGCATGCACACCACCCACCAACCACCCACCACCGCCACCACCATCATCATCACCAACACCCACCGCTTGTTGTGGATTTGCTGGCGCATGTTGCAGATTTGTGGGTGCATGTTGCGGATTTGCGGGCACATGTTGTGGATGGCAACAAGTGTATGTACATGCCTGAACACACCTACACACCAAAATGCATGCGTACATGTGCTGCCGCATGCAGGCCTCATGTTGCAGATTTACGGGCACATGTTGTGGATTTGCGGGCATATGTTGCATATTTGCGGGCGCATGTTGCGGATTTGCGGGCACATGTTGTGGATTTGTGGGCACATGTTGCATATTTGCCGGTGTGTGTTGCGGATTTGCGGGCACATGTTGTGGATGGCAACAAGTGTATGTACATGCCTGAACACACCTACACACCAAAATGCATGCGTACATGTGCTGCCGCATGCAGGCCGCATGTTGCGGATTTGCGGGCATATGTTGCATATTTGCGGGCGCATGTTGCGGATTTGCATGCACATGTTGTGGATTTGCGGGCATATGTTGCATATTTGTGGGTGCATGTTGCAGATTTGCGGGCGCATGTTGCGGATTTACGCGCACATGTTGCAGATGGCAACAAGTGTATGTACCTGCCTGAACACACCTACATGCCAAAATGCATGCATGCATACATGTGCTGCTGCATGCGGACCGCATGTTGTGGATTTGTGGGCACATGTTCCGGATTTGCGGGTGCATGTTGAGGATGGCAACAAGTGTATGTATATGCCTGAACACACCTACATGACAAAATGCATGCGTACATGTGCTGCCGCATGCGGGCCGCATGTTGCGGATTTGGAGGCGCATGTTGTGGATTTGTGGGCACATATTGCAGTTTTGCGGGTGCATGTTGCGGATGGCAACAAGTGCATGTACATGCCTGCACACACCTAAATGCCAAAATGCATGTGTACATTTGCCGCTGCATGCGGGTCGCATGCTGTGGATTTGCGGGCACATGTTGCGGATTTGCGGTCACATGTTGCGGATGGCAACAAGTGCATGTACATGCCTGAACACGCATAAACACCAAAATGCATGCGTACATGTGCTGCCACATGTGGGCCGCATGTTGCGGATTTGCAGGCATATGTTCTGGATTTGCAGGCGCATGTTGTGGATTTGTGGGCACATGTTGCGGATTTGTGGGCACATGTTGCGGATTTGCGGCCGCAGTACATATAATCCTATAAATGGTACAAATTCAATCCCTTTTCTCATTCCAGTTCAAACATCACAAAGTGGTTGGACATGTAACTGCAGAGTAGTTAGGCAGTCAGACTTCTTTGAAGAGCCTTGTAACTTGAATACTTGCTAGATTTATCCTATAATCAATATGCCGAGACATAAATGTTTTGAATGTGGTTCAACTTTTAATAGGTCAAATGACCTGAAGCGGCATAATATCTGATTCCATAATAATGAAGATAGCGAAAATCTAGACAGTGAAGATGAAGAAATGACAGAGATGAAGAGTGAAGATGATGAGCCAGCTGAGTCTGAGAGTGAAGACAGTGATGCTTAGCAGAGTCTGAGAGTGAATATGAAGGTGAAGATGAAAAAGAAGCCATAGGCAATGAGGAACTAGTTACCATATTCCAAAATATTACGCAGGTCTTAGACACTGAACAATCAGGTTTAGAAGATGAGGATGGTGAAGTAAACACAGACCCAAACGGTGTAGGCAATGTGTCTATTTCCGTATATGCTGATGCTTTAGTTATAAAGTGTATAGACATAATGTTCTAGTGGAGTAGATTACAGAACTCTACAGTCATTAAAATAATTTGTCGGGAAATTAAAGATTTTATCGACGAGGGGTATGCATATGATGAAGCAGTCTTCTCAGCTTTTTGAAAAAGAGAGTTTCTGATCAAGAAGTACATAAGGAACCATCTAGATGCTGAGGATAATGATGATGATTCTGACGGTGATAGATCTGATCCATAAGGAATCAGTCATCGATAAATGGATCTCCAGAACAGTGACAATTTGTTTATGCTACAGTAAATATATGTTTTATCATATGTAATATTTTCTTCAATGTAAAAATATGGATACAAATAAAACATTGGTTCTTTATGTGCGTGTTGATTTGATGATTGTAGCTGCCCAGCCTGGTATCCCCACATCCCTCGATATACAAATCGGAGTGCTGATAATGTTGGTGGTAATGGTGGTGGGGTTGGCGGTTGGTGAAAATAGGTGTTGTGGTGGATGATGGAGTGGGGTTAATGCTTGGTGGTGGGTGTTGGTGCTTCGTGGGTAGTGATGCTGGTGTTGATAGAGGGATGGTGATGGTGGTGATTGGGGTGGTGATGGTCGGTATTGGTAGTAGGTGGCTGCGGCCACAATGTCTAGACAATGGTTAGCCAACTACATTATTTTTGTTGTTGGGGCCTCATTGACTAGGTACTCATAATGCATTCATACTGTGTGTATCCGGACATGGTAATTTTTCCTAGTTTTATTACCTTTAACTGGCTGACTGACGAGGTGTTACAGACATTCCAGGGTTCTACATCCAAGCTAAATATTTTGGAAACGATTTGAGCAAAAGTGGATGAATACAGTCAAATTATTTTCAAAACATTCACTAAATATCTTGGAAACGATATGATTGAAAGTTGTTTCTAACACTGCAGTCAAATTATTTTCAAAATATTCTTACAACGCACATTGCCGGCCTTGTAAACAAGTACGCTAGTGTACCTCATCCCTCACGCCGGGCAGCACTGCACTAGCATACCTCATCCCTAATCCTCCTCACTCTTCCGACCTCAATTATGCGACCACCTCTACTGTCATTCCAGGGATGTTATTTTCTGATTTTTCAAACCTAAATCATGGCGCATTGGTAGTTTAAGCGAATAGTTTTGATACTAATTTGACATCGGAAGCTACAATTCGCACTAGTGCCTTCATGCGCACAAACTCTTTAGAAAAGTGCTGTTCAATGCGACAATTTGACATAGTAAGCCACAATTCCGCTTAGTTTCAAAATACTTTTTACTACAACCACGAGGCAGTGCATCGACCACCTAATTAATGCATTAAGCGATGCAAGGGTGCTCGTCATTATTCATCAACAATGACGATGGTGGACATTGTTCCCACCATTTTTATAACAGTTTTTAAAATTTAATAATTAAATTAAATACGAGATGCATGATTATTATCTATATAATATTATGCATACAACATCGCTTGGTTTACCTACATATTACCCACATACTTTGCTCTGGGTTTTTTAAAATTAAATGACTGGTAGGATGCCACTTAGTTTCATGTTTGAGGGTTTTAGATGATGGTTAACGCAGTTGCATACAAATTGAGGGATTAAAAGTGATTCATAGATGCATTATGCACAATAACGAGGTGGTCAGAGACCACATATTTCCCTGGATTCCTTTTTAACATGCACAGATTTTCTCTGACGACATATTTCCCTGGATACCTGTTTAACATGCACAGATTGTATGCGCATTAACCATTTAACAAACTGATCCATTGCATCTAGCCCGTGAACATATCCAATATTTTCGCCTGCATGTATGTGTCATTATATGGAGGCCAGTACGCGACAGTTTTTGATAGGCCGATAGTCATCTCACGTGATATTCCTTATATTTTTTGTAGTAGAGCGATGTAGTATAAATGTAAATGTTAATGTACATTCGGCTAAAATGGCAAGCAGTACAAACTTTGATGGATCAGACACTGGGTATGTGCGATGTCATTGGTGTTCCATCGATATCCGCGACACCATATGACGATGGTCGAAACACGAGAGGGTCTGTAGGCATATGATCATGAACACAGAACCTAAAGAGATGGTGTACACCTGCAATGAGTGCTATTGTCTATTACCAATCAAACAGTATCTGCATGGGTGTCCTGTAATCGGTGATACTCCGACTGATATACAAAAAGCAAACATGACGCAGTTTGTTACCAAACTGACAACCACGCCTTTGCGGATCTGCAAAGACCTATCTCAAAACACGGCTCTTTTCAGGGCCCACAACTCATTTGAAAGAGAACTTTTTATCTGTTCAAAAAATAAAATAATGTCATAAAGTTTGTACACACAACAACCCTCTTCACACATGCATACACAAGCACACATTCTGATCCATCAAAAGTGGTCACTGGAATATCCACAACGAACTAGACAGGCACGCTCTGCTTAAGTGCAGAGAACAGCATCATGCAGAGGATGGCGCCATAGCATTCCTCCTCAGCCTCCTCCATCCATCCTCCTCCACCTACGACCTCCGTTATCAGACCACCTCTTAAACTCTGTCCTCCTATTATCAGTCCTCCTCTTAAACTCTATTATTTTTACCTTACCACACTACCACAGTAGATAACCAAGTAGGGGGCTCGCCGACACCATGTTAAAACAACTTTTAAGGGTTAACATTTTCAGAACGTACCACCGGGTTTTACCATGAACATTGATTCTCAAGTGTGTGCGGTTGTTCGGCATTGTTCTTGAAAATCTCTCAAATACGGGGGTGGGGGTTGGGGGGGGGGGTGGTGGGGTGGAGATGTGGGCTGTTCACCATTTTTCTCTAAAACCAATTCCTTTGATGTGCGGCTGTTCGCCATTGTTCTACCCTCTTGGTGGCTGTTCGCCATTGTTCTCGAAGAACCCCTGCGGTGAAGAACAATAGCGAACAGAACCCCGCTTCACTACTCGTGGTGTGTGTGAGGAATGGTTGAGATGGCAGCAAACGGTACCCTCGGCCATAATGGAAGCCGTATGAGATATTCTAAAATGTCTACTCTAATGAGAACTAATGGAGTAATCCTATTTTAGCTATGCCCACCCATCTCTAGGTAAGTTCCACCCACACCTCGCTCGCATTGGGATCGATCGATCTCTGAAATCACTGACTATCAATTTCATGAAAACTTTACAGACAAGCTGTTAAATATTTTGAACCTAATTTGACTGGGTGTTGTTGCTGCCAACATAATATTTATTAAATAGTAAAGACATACAATTCGTACAACACTCGCATAGTCCGTCTTCAACATTGCTTTCGTGACGTACTAATTCACTTCATCCATGACGTCATGATGACGTCATTGATTATGATGTCATTCTCCACGTCAAGTAGTCGATTATGACGTCATATGGTGGATGGATAAACGTGGAAAGGTCCATTATGCATCTGTTTTAGCACATATGCTGCGTTCTCGAAGACCACTTGACATTTAAAATAAAAACAAAACCATACAAGTCGCAAGTGGTACTACACATTGGCCCCAGTGGCTTTGAGCTGCCTAAAACTGCAACATGAGAGCCTGGATGAAAGAAGTCGATATGCCGATATATCGATAGGAAAACCATAGCCTGTGTTTGCGTATAGAGAAACTGTTTAAGGCAATTAACCCGGTGTAATAGATCACAGACATATATGTGCGGGAAGTGCGGTAGATCTTTAATACACGTGGTCAAATGACACTATATAAATTATGACCACAATTATTTAAATTTAAACTACACTTTTCTGACTCCTTGCTCTATACAGATTCTGACGAACATCGTGCCAGACATTTACTAGGCTAAAGAGTCAGGCTCGGACTAGTTATGATCTCAATTCTACATGCACTTCTTATGCAACTCACATATATTGAATCTGTTAACCCTTTATAGTCCTCATTATCATCCAAAAACGGCTTCTTTCAGTGGTCTTGGGAAATGTCAATGTTCAGCCCAAGAGAAGGCTATTTTTGAAAATGTACCACTGGAATGACTAGCTCGATAACCGAGCCAGTCATTCCAGTGCTAATCTGTCAAAGGTAGTCTTCTCTTGGGCTGCAAATTGACATTTTCTTTGAAAAATTAAAATTTTCGTGAACAAACTCAAGCCTTAAAGGTTTAAGCAGAATACATATGTTGTTAAAGTGTGGCAGAGCAAATCTATGATTCCTGACATACAATTGACGGATTCATTTCAATGTATAGTCCAACAAACTATGTCAAATTCTGATCTGAATATTACGGTTGGCACTGTCCGTCAACTTAGCCCATTGATAGCTAAGCTCCACTAATCCACACCCATTGTAGGCAAGTTGGAATAGATTTACAACTTTGAAACCTGAATTACCAGAATACATATTTCAAAGCAACTATACAGGTCAGCTGTTGACATATAATTCATAGACCTGGTGACATACCTTTCGATTTTCGTAACTGAGCTATACATCATTCTGATATTGCGAGGTCAACTAACTGGTGACGTAATTATGACGTCAGATACTTGAGTGAGAGATCTATTGCTTGGTATTAACGATATTAGCATGGTGTGTGTGTAGTTGATCATAGCTTGACGAATGCCATGTCCGACTTTTGCTATTTTTCCAGACTGCGGCAGTCTTTTCAAGTCAAGTATTTTCCTCGGACAGTACCGACTCCTCTCTCAACATAAATCTTTTAAATGGCACAAGAGAATGGACCTTTCCATTTTATCCACCAATTATATGACGTCATATGACGTCATAATCAACTACATGACGTGTTGCATGAGGTCATACTCACGACATTATGAAGGACTCGATTTAATCCGTCTTAAACGCTTAATACTCCGACACGTTGTACGAATTGTGTCTTTGCTATTTAATAAACATGCTCCTGAATATTTTGAAACTAATTAGATTGGGCGCTATTGCTGCCATACAGCAACAACACCCAGTCAAATTAGTTTAAAAAATATTCAACAGCTTACCTGTAATGTTTTCTGGAAATTGATAGTCAGTGAGTTCAGAGATCGATCGATCCCAATGCGAGCAAGGTGTGGATGGAGCTTGGCTAGAGAAGGACGGGGCATAGATAAAACTGGAAACGTCCATTTGACAGCCAGTCTATGACGCTAACTAACTTCCTTATATCAAATGTAGTCTGCCTAACTTGCACAATATATATATATATATATATATATATATATATATATATATATATATATATATATATATATATATATATATATATATATATATATATATATATATATATATATATATATATATCAAACACAGCAGTCATGTATAATATATTGCCATGGAACTTGCCATGCAGTGAGCAATTCGTCTAGAAATATATAAAAAAGTAAGATCGAAGAGGAAAATGGAAGATCGATATTGCATCATAAGTACCCATTACTCACGCCAAATGCCGATCTGAATAGTGCGGTCGGTGCTGTCTGTCTGTCCGTGAGTCTGTTTTCCCGCAGAATATGTCCGGAATTCAAGAAGGAAGAATCGCCATAGTTGACACATACATCATATAGAGACTGGCCAGAGCGTCATGCAGTTTTAGGACAAAAGTTCAAATGTCTCGGTCACTGGGTCAATAGGTTCATATAAAGATACACATTTCTGGCTTAACTAGAGAACGCAGAGAGGTAGAATCGCGGAATTTCCCACACTCTCGTCATATTGTGACTGCCTAGAAATACCTTGGGTTTAAAAGAAAAGTCAAATTTCTAGGTCACTGTGTTCACTATGTTCATACCAAAATACCCATTGTATATACTTAAATATGCACTTAGGCAATAACTGTTAAATGCAAGAAGCTGCAATCACCAAATTCTGCATACATTTTTCTTGAGAAACAATAGGCAAAGTTGCAATTGTGTAGTTGTATTTTCGACTCATGTGAATCTATGTGAAGACAACAAAGAACAACTGGACTGATTTGGATCCAAATACGTGCTGCGGAAAAATACTTTTTCCCAGCGAAAATAGAGCACAAGGGTGATTTGGATAATATCCCTAATGTGACTTCATATGTGGGCATTTCTTTTCGTATGGTGCGTGCATGTGGGAAAAGATTGCTTCCAAAGCAATCTTTTTGTGGACACGCACAACGCACAACAATACATACCACGCGTGACAGACTCAAGGAAATATCACATATAATTAAGCTTGCGTCGAAAATGTACGCATGCGTACACGTTTCACGTAAACGCATACGCATGCAATATATGCGTACATGGAAAATGCCCTTAAGGTCAAATATTTAGGCAACTGGCGACACTATGTTCATTGGGAAAACAGAATTGAATGGCGTGTGAGTGAGCACCTTACAATGAGAGCAGTATAACTTTTGACTCGCGTCACCGTCATGAGAAACTGAAATGATGCTTAGTCAATGTTCCAATATAGAATATAATGTATAAATCCGATTTGACAGTAACTAATATGACGTCACAGTCAAATAGGCTACGTCAATTGTAGCCTGATGGCACACTAAGAATTCGTAATGGATGACCTATCAAGGTCCGTCGTGAACCTGGACTAGTCTGCCAAGTATACGAACTGTATGTCTGTACTATTTTATAAATATTGTTGAATATTTTGAAACTAATGTGACAGTGTGCTGATGCTGCCATTGGCAGAAACATCACCCAGTCAAACTAGTTTCAAAACATTCAACATCTTATATGTATAGCTACCTTGAAATTGGGATACTGAGAATTCAGGATTCAACGTATATAACCCGATAACGACGCTCTGAGAGCGTGAGCGGAGCTTAGCTAGAAATGGGCAGAGCATAAAGCCAGAAGTGGGGCCTTCTGTCAGTTGGCCGAAGCTGTCTGTTTATATGTTTGTATAGGCCTACACATGTGCCAGATGGAGATGCGGATGGAGGCGAAAATTAGAGCACCGAGACAAATCTCCCAGGCGATGTCTAGCATTAAGTTGATACATAGACAAAGAACCTATACTTAAGCAGGCTAGCAGACATTAGCGCAGTTTGTATATGAATAGAACATTCTATTCCTAGCAATGGACCTTTCCAAGTTCACCCATCCATCATATAACGTGCAGGATGACGTCATAATCCTAACATCATGAATGATTCGAAATAATCCGTCTGTAACGCTTAATAGTCCGACACGTTGTACGAATTGTACATCTTTAGCATTTAATAAACATTCTGGTGAATATTTTGAAACTAATTTGATTGGGCACTGTTGCTGCCATTAGTTTCAAAATGTTTAACGGCTTACCGGCATAGTTATCTGGAGGTTGATAGCCCGGGAGATCAGGGATCGATCGATCCCAACCAGAGCACGATGTGGGTGGAGCTTAGCTAGAGATGGGCGGGGTATAGCTAAAACTGGAAGGTCCATTCTCTCTCCTAATTCGAGCGAAACTCCCTCCACAGTGTTGGAATCGATTTGACATCTTGAAACCTGAATTCGCAGAATCGCGAATTACAGGTAACTCAAATTAGATTCAGTAAATTCAACAAATTGTTTTCTAAGTTGTATAGCCATCAAAGACGTGCAATTCTGTAGCTCGCGGTGTAGTGTCGGGCCGTTCCAGTGTATTATGTCGACCCGCCACGCCGCAAGTGCACGACGAATGATGACGCTGGTTAGCATCCGGTCTCGAGGTGACGGATCCTGTACGAGACTGCCCTACGGGTAACAAAAACTGGCTCCTAGGGTTGGTTGAACTCAATCATTCCGGTGTGGCCATGCGAGCATCGTCGCGAACGTTAAACACAACTGTCTCATCCCAAGAGTTTGTGTCACCAGTATGCCTGTCCATAGCAATTTCGTGATCTATGGACTTACAAGGTTGGATTTGGTGACCTAATTAAAATAAGTCTATACAATAGCTTTACCTAAACAGACTGTCGAGTATGCTAGATAAAAAGTGATCTTTTAAACATGGGGCTCCCGGAGGTTCCACACAGACTCGTAGGTCCGCAGAGGTATCCCCGCAAGGGAGGCTCCCGTACACGAGACTTAGCTAATTAACTTAATATAAGTTATTATACCTGAAAGGAAGAAGGTTATCTCGGACGAAAAATCATGTGCCTCACGCGGGCACTACTCCTAGGGCTAATTTGGGTGTGGAGTATTATCCTCGCGTGGACCGTCGTCTCTGAATCCTTGCGAGAGGCAAGTGCCTCGCGCGGGCCTCCGTTACGGGAAAATGTCGCCACTGCTTAAAGCGGGAGAAGTGTAGTAGGCAAAAATGGGCCCACTCTAATATTTCAAACAAAATGTTTGAAAAAGAAAATACCATACCTAGTGAGATTATGACTATAAGGTTGCGTGCTGTTATATGTGAACACGGGACGAACGATTCTCGAAGAATTCCCACGTCACATCTTATGTAATTCTTGTATGCTGAATTAGTAGCCGCCGCTTTATTTATGCGGGCCTTCTGCTTTGCTTCACTAGCTTTTAATTCTTAGAAACAAGAACTATTTTAGGCCGCGAATGGCGGGTATCTACCTGGCTGTTAGACACGGCTGCCATTGAGAATGGATGCACTAAGACATCGATACTGAAGACAGCGCTCATACATGCTACTTAGTAAGATCTCCGAACTGGATAAGAATCCGGACATCTCACTCCGTAACCACATAAAACGTCACAAGACTGGTTTCTTTTCACGAAAGAATTTTAGGCAACTGAGCCATCGGTATGGTGGGGGTAAGAGAGACGAATACCCACCGTAAATGTCCTTCCCGTGAGGGCGTGGCAGATCTAAATATCATGCTCAGACATTTTTATGGAATTCGGTGGGGATACCCATCTCGCCGTCACCGGGTCCTATGGAACTAATTGTGTAACCTGTCGTTAGGCTTAAATACAAGTTGCCCAGTTTTGCACTGTGCTGCGGGAGGAGTGTTCAGCAAATAAAATAATAATTAAGATATGCGTTCACAGTGCTTTCATACATTGGCTAAAGTGCTAACTACTAAGTATCCGAAGATACGGGGGAAATGTATGTTACACCACACCTGGCCATCACCGCTCGGAAACCCCAACAGTTTCCCAGGGTAGGATCAGCCCATGGTGCGGATAGGGACATCCAAATAATTAAGAAGTCACAAGGCTGAGTGGAACATGAAGAGAGACAAAATCTTAGAGTTATGAGTCTTGCGGGAGTGCTGGGCCATCTTATCGCAACTACCGGAAGAGAAGAGTATACTACAGATTTCCTAACGAAGAAATCGTCTCTAATCATATTAAACCTATCCTATCGAGCTGATTAGAAGAGGTTTTAGTTGGTAGCATGCCGGGTTAAACAGATTTATAGCACGGACAGCGACCTCAGTGAAAAATTGTTGGTGGCGGGAGAAAGTGCTGAGTATATAAGTGTTGCTGTATAGTGTTTCCTACGTGCACTGCAGTCCTATATTTTCTACAAATAAACAAAACGTATGAGCTAACCAGAACAATCAATATAGTATCAAATGATCGGAATTATGTATCTTTAGTACAGGTTAAGAACCTGCTACGGTGTGGTTAGTGAAAACACCTTACAGAAAATGAGAATAATTATAAACATATACAGAAATTATAACTAGCGGTCCTAAGACCGTTACGGTACCTTTTAGTCATCGGGACCATTTACACGGATACGATATAATTAGAAGAGTACATTTAACGGAATAATTAAAATGTTAAGTATAGTTACGTGAATACTTGGGAGCCATTCTTAAGTTTGGCTATCGTGTTACTGAAATTGATACGTCATTCTTTAGTTGACGTGAGTTGATGCATTCTCAGGAAGCTGGAAAGTTCCCGCAGGTTGGTTCCCGCAAACAGGATTCCCGCAAGCTGCCTGTGACGGGAGCGGATCGAACTCAGGACTGTAATGACAATATAGAATGTCTAACGAGTAGTCAGTAAGAGATACAATAGCATTACTGCTGTGAGGAAAGTTCCCGTACACCGATGGTATGGATGGAAGTTGACAACAGCCCGATTACAAGCGGGGGCTGTTAGATGCAGATGAAGATACAAAACAAAGCTTAACGGTGCTGGGTACGTCAGCCAGCTCTGAAGACGCACCGGGCAAAGTTTACTTGCTGCGGTCGAAAGTTAGAAGAACCTGCATGACATCAGTGCGGGGACGGTTGAAATACCACTTTTTGGCCGGCAGATGCGAGTCATCCATCAAAGAACATCGCTGTCTCTACATCTGTAGAATCACATATTCAGGCCGTAAAGGCCTCACCGCAAGTTCGTGTTCCGAAGTAGATCTTGATACTCGTGAACAATAATTAGAAAGTTCCAAATTCCTCCCGCAAGTAAGGGGATTTACAAAATTGTTTTAGTGCGGGGGGGTTGGATGCTGCTAGCTACGGGAGAAAAACCGACAGAAAGCGAGGTGATCTGTGCCTTGTCGATCGTAGCTGGTACAGGTCCAACCTATTCGGCCCCTGGCCGAGGATGCTCTCGATCTCTGGATCGCGTCTCCTTTTATACTACCCATGAAGAGGATTACATGGTACCGTCTCAGTACACTAAAAGGGTCATCCTATCTTGGTCGTAAACTACGTGCTCCATCAAAAATAGCATCTAAGCGTGCGCATATGCACTATGCGCTTTAACGAACTTAGTCGTTTTTACAGCGAGATCTCTCTCATAGGCCCATATACGCTTATAGCTCTACCCAGGGGGCGTGTTCAGGGAACGAATCCAGGACGGGCGGCGCGTACCCATCTTAGCTGGTACGGCCGGTACCCGCCCGGTCGATCCGAACTACAATTCCTACACCTTCGTGACGGAGTTTTTGATGTTCGTAACGGTGCCAAGTCATATTGATTGTGACGTCAGATAACATGTGATGTATTTGATTATGGCGTCAGTTATTTGAGATCCAGGTGAGAATGTTCTATTCAAATACAGCTTAGATATTCCTACAGACAACATAATTCAGGATTCCAGTTACCAGAAGTGAACCACATTTATAAGTCAACGGTTTGTCTAAATTAATAGAATTGATTTTAATTGATAAATCCAATATATCACTCAAGTACATGACGTCATCATGAATTACGTCACATGTAGGCTGACGTCACAATAAAATGCGCATTGAATGACGTGGCTACGTCCTTCATGACCTTTTAAAGTCCGTCAATTCGTATGTCTTTACTATTAAATAAACATTCTGTCACATATTTTGAAACGACTTGGACTGAAGATTAATTAAACATAACTTAACAGACAAATTCATTGGAGAATGAAGGATCGAATGTTTGTCGTGTATAATATTGATCAAATGGACCGAAGAACATACAACTATCATCATAATTCGTAGCATTTTTGCGAAATAATGCCACGTTTATACGCAATATCTGGCCAATTCAAATATATTGATCTTAGAAAGAATACTAACTTATACAGTCCGCTAGTTCAATTTGTTACCCAGTATACAAATGCTACACAGACCCGCACACCTTTGGAAATTCACACGGTGATCGCTATAACAGCTACTTTCTACATATAATATATATTGTGTTATATGATGGAGGTTCTAGAACCCACATACTTTCATTTCAATAGACGTATGGCATTATAGCTCTACAGTAAATAAAAACCCTATAATAAACGGGGAATGCGTCACGGGAAGATGATCACGAAAAACAGGCGGCCGGTAAGGGCAATTAATTGACTATTCTCTCCAGCTCTCAAATGGGATCAAATGTGATGGTTCAACAGTCTAAAAACAAGTGATAGCGCGTAGTTTCGACAAAGGTAAACATTGTTTATAATATGACAGATATACAGATGAACCCACAGACGGAACGAAGTACTAGCAACAGCGCCCAGTCAACTTAGTTCTAAAGTATTCAACAGTATGTTTGTTAAATAGCAAAGACATACAATTCGTACAACGTGTCGGACTATTAAGCGTTAAAGACGGACTATAGTAAATCATTCATGACGTCATAATTATGACGTCAGCCTACACGTCACGTAGTGCATTATAACGTCATATGATGTGTTGATAAACTGGAAAGGTAAATTACGCAACCCTATTTTGGATTCAACTCATCCTTAAATTTACAATATTAACCTCTTCGTTATATATGAACGGATGTCGATAACTCATTAAGGGATATTCAACTCGTAGCTATCATCACCATAGTGGGGCTTTATTTTCGATTCACCACCCTGACGGTTATTAAAAGGCAGCCTCAACCGGCTTCACCATTACATTTTTAAATTGGTACTCCGCAGTTATTGATGAACATATTTCGACAAAACCTGAGAGATATTCTATGGGTAACTCTCGACAACATTACCGAACTCGATTTTCAATTCACCTTTCCAGAGTACCCACCCATCATATGACGCCATAATGAACTGCGTGATGTGTAGAATGACATCATAATGAATGACGTCATGAATGACGTCGATAAGTACGTCACGAACGCATATTTGAAGACGGTCTATGCGTTGTTGTACAAATTGTTTGCTTTTACTATTTAATAAACATTCTGTTGAATATTTTGAAACTAATTTGACTGGGCGGTGTTGCTGCTATAGGCAGCAAACAGCGCCCAGTCAAATTAGTTACAAACTATTCAACAGTTTCCCTGTATAGTTTTCAGAAAATTGATAGCTAGGGCATTCGGGGATCGATTAATCCCAACACGACGAGGTGTGGGTGGAGCTTAGCTAGTGATGGGCGGGGCATAACTAAAAATGGAAAGGTCCATTCAACCATGGAGGATATTCGAAAGGCACCCACACTTATATTTAAAATAACCACTCCTCAGTTATCGATGATGATATCACGATAAACTTGAGATGGATATTCTATGTGTAGTTCTCGACATCATTTCGGACACCGATTTTCGATTCAGTTTTTGCAGGCTTTGGAAGGGGTGATACCACCATTAAATTTTATCATCGTTACTACTTCGTTATAGATGAATGGATCTTATTAAGACTTGAGAGGAGAATTGTAGTGGTAATGGAAGAATTACGTCTTAGCTATGCACCACCCGTTTCTATTAAAGCTCCACCCACGCTGAGAGCAATCGACCCCTGCACTCTTTGAATGCCAATTTCCAGAAAACTACGCAGGTAAGCTGTTGAATATTTTAAAACTAATTTGACTGGGTGCTGTTGCTGCCTACTGGGCCATACCAAATTAGTTTCAAAATGTTCAGCAGCATGTTTAATAAACAGTAAAGAATTACAATTCGTACAATACCGCTTAGTCCGGTGTCAATTAAGCATTCATGGCGCACTTACCTACGCCATTCATGACGTAATTAATTGTGGGGCCATCCTTCACGTCACGTAGTTGATTATGATGTCATATGTTTGATGGCTGAACTGGAATCCTCCATTATCGAAATCATTATGTGGCCGGATTATTCATCAGCATCACGTGGGTTATACAATGATGAACAATCCTTAAATAAAGAAATCGGCACCTCTATGCAATGGACCTTTCCATTTTTATATATGCCCCGCCCATCACTAGCTATGCTCCACCCACCCCTCGCTGTGCTGGGATCGATCGATCCCCGAATGCTCTAGCTATCAATTTCCTTAAAACTATACAGGGAGGTTGTTGAATATTTTGTATCTAATTTGACTGAGTGCTGTTGCTGCCTATGGCAGCAACAGCACCCAGTCAAATTAGTTTCACAATATTCAACAAAATATTTAGTAAATAGTAAAAGCAAATAATTTGTACAATACCGCATAGATCGTCTTCGAATTTGCGTTCGTGACGTACTTGTCGACATCATTCATGATGTCATTCATTATGATGCCATTCTACACATAACGCAGTTCAGTATGACGTCATATGATGGGTGGGTACTCTGGAAAGGTGAATTGATGAATGGGTCCTGAGGGGGTATTCTAGTAGTAGCTGTCGATGCCATATTTGAGCCTAATTTCCAATTCACAACTAGCCAGGTTTTACAAGCATAACCGCGCCCTTACATTTTAAAATTGCTACTCCTCCGTTATTGACGAACGGGTCTCATAAAACTTAACGCGATGATCTAGAACGACCTATTTATATCATAGTGGATCTTGATAAATCTTGGAATGTGGCTATTCTTTGGGTAAATCCGAGCATCATTAATGAAGCCGAATGATGGCGTTTAGAAGTGCACCACCGTTAAATTAATCTTTAAATCTCTATGCAATCTGTGCAAAGTTACGGATCTTACCTCTTACCCGTATAACAAGGGGTCAAAGATGCAGGTGCATAGTTATCTGCAATTAACCTACGCATACAGTGTTTACGGTTAAATTATAATTATCATTTCCTTGCCTTAATCTATCTGAAATTCATACACATTGAGATAGCGTTTGCTTGTGAACTAGAAGGCAACTCAACCTCAGTTAAAATACGTACGTTAGTATTGGTACTCAATCAACCGGTGATTCTATATTTGCAGTTTTGTAAGTTGTCAACAGTTGGCGGTCAGCTATCAGCATGCGCATGGTGTTTTTTTTATCTTTAACTTGAATAATAGCGCTGAGAGAATTTGTCATACAGTGTTTACGGTTAAACTTTAATTATCATTACCTTGTATTAATCTATCTGAAATTCCTACACATTGAGATAGCGTTTGCTTGTGAACTAGACGGCAACTCAACCTCAGCTAAAACACGTACGTTGGTATTGATACTCAATCAATCGGTGATTCTGTATTTGCAGTTTTGTAAGTCATCAACAGTTGGCGGTCAGCTATCAGCATGCGCATGGTGTTTTTTGATCTTCAACTTGAATAATAGCGCTGAGAGAATTTGTCATCGCGTTGCCACTCATAACTCGAAGTGATTCCGCGTTTACATATGCCATGTGTGAGAGATGCGGCAGTGAAAGGGGTGAGAGAGAGAGAGAGAGAGAGAGAGAGAGAGAGAGAGAGAGAGAGAGAGAGAGAGAGCGCGAGAGAGAGAGAGAGAGAGAGGGGTAGAGAGAGAGAGAGGGGCAATGTATGGAAAAGTGGAGAGAGATAGGAAGCAATGGGGAAGATATATTATAATGGAGAGTGGGGTTAAATTAACGAAGCGTAGGAGCCTCTGAGATAAGCGAACTGAAACCAGAGAGAATTGGGGGTGGAAGGAATGGGGGGGGGGGGGTTGAGACTAGGAAGTTGTGAGAGTGACCAACTGAATAAGATTACTTTAAACACGATTCTCTTCCAACTATGTAGCAGCTTTTCGATATTGCGGAAATAAAACTGAGTTCGAGTTCAATATTGGTGGTATTAATATAAACCAGTAATATGGAATTTGAATTGTGCTTGTGAACTGGCAAATGTAGACAAATATCGCACCAGCAAGGTATTAATTTCACATTACGGCTTGCAGAGCACTTAGTTCTAATTTCTCATTAAGTTAGATTGGAAATAAAACGACGACTTTCTCGAATAGGTGATATTAGACCGAGCAATATCCTCAATCAAATTGCGTTATGGTCCCGGAAAGTGCACTTTCTCCTTTAGCTATTTAATTGATTTTGTTATTTACTGTCACTAATAGGATCATAATTCGGCGTTGCCTGTCAAGAGGCTGTCTAACTGCAAGCCAAATCAAGGATAGTTGAACGACAAATCCGATTTAAGCGTATTCTGATCGCATTCCCTATAGTCATAAAATCACATTGTATTGCTCCCAAACCTGTCAGAGTTTCTATTCCACATAAAAACGAGTAACCTTGAGGTTAATGGGACGTTAGTTGGTTTGTCTATGGATGACTGATTCGATGTCATTACAGTCGTGTGCATGGTCCATATAACAGCACCCGTCACATTCAGTTAGATAAATATAGTCTTAATCCCAGAGTAAATAATTGGCTTTTTCTTTGGTGGAAATTTCTTTACAAGTATCGGAGTATTTGTGAAAAGGACGAATTCGAATTACACTATTTATGCCGCATGTATAATTGAATCAGCCAGTAAGATCTAGATTGAAGCACATTTCATAAACATTCATGTCAATGGACCTTTCCATTTTTAGCTATGCCCCGCCCATCACTAGCTAAGCTCCACCCACACCTCGCCGTGTTTGGATTGATCGATCCCCGAATGCCCTAGCTATCAATTTCCTGAAAACTATACAGGGAAGCTGTTGAATATTTTGTAACTAATTAGACTGGGTGCTGTTGCTGCCATATGCAGCAACAGCGCCCAGTCAAATTAGTTTCAAAATAGTCAACAGAATATTTATTAAATAGTAAAAGCAAACAATTTGTACAACAGCCCATAGACCGTCATCAAATATGCGTTCGTGACGTACTTATCGACGTCATTCATGACGTCATTCATTATGATGTCATCGTACACACCACGCAGTTCATTATGACGTCATATGATGGGTGGGTACTCTGGAAAGGTCAATTCCGACAATCCATTGATGACCTTTTGCAAAGGAGGAATCTAGTTTTAGCTATGCCCCGCCCATCTCTAGCTAAGCTCCATGCAACCACACATCCTTCGTGTTGTTGAGATCAATCGATCCTTGAACTTCTTGACTATCAATTTTCAGAAGACTACACAGGTACGCTTTTGAATATTATGAAACTAATTTCACTGAGCGCCGTGCCATAGGCAGCAACAGCGCGCAGTCAAATTAGCTTCACAATTTTCAACAGCTTACATGTATACTTTTCTGGAAATTGAGATTCAGAGAGTACATGGATCGATCAATTGCAAACGGGCAATACGTGTTTTGGCTTAGCTACAGATGGGCGGGACATAACTAAAACCTGATTCCTCCATTGACTGGCAATAAGCATGATTTAGAATGGAGTACCCCTCTGTTTGCTTGTACATCAAAGTCTGTACACAACTCATATACACTTAATCCGTAAAGAAATTCAAAGAAAATGTAGGCAAGACAACTAAAACAAAGGTAAACATTCGTTGATTATAATGTACGAACATTCACCTGACTGGTTTCTCGAAGCTGACAAGATCGATACTGAGGGTGATAGACCAGGAGCTAGAGAAGTTTATTTACGGGAAATATGGCAACAATGTTTGAATGGATCACGCCATTCTTTGACATGAAGAGCTGGGTACCGAAATCAGTAGAGGAATGGGTGGTTCGATTTTCAATGATATCAAAATGTTGGCATTTATATGGCAAGACAATTCACCAAATGGGGTTTTTGTTTGACCAGTCCAAAACTAAAGACGTGTCAGAAACAGATTTTTTCTATTTCTAGGCTGACAGTTTCTTGGTAGGGAACTTTTTTGTGAGTTCTAAAGGTATATTTACTCATGATAAGGGAAACATTGGGCAAACTGATTTTTCTGACATTCTATGTACTTTCAGTGTTAAATGAAACCATTAACATTGACATGCTATGTACTTTCAGTATTAAATGAAACCATTAACATTGACATGTCTCTGTGCACCGATATAAATATTGGTATTTGTCGGAATATTACATGGCATTCCTACAGGCCTAGTAATTTTATATCCCGATGAATGGTATTCATATATGACTGACGTATGTTGAAATCGACTTTTCCTGGAATGCGTCTATATCTCCTCTAAACAGATGGCATTTAGCTCTCTAATGACTGTATTTGGTCAATAATATTAAACTATTTGCTTATTGAATTCCCATTTGCAGGCCAAGAGAAGACTTTTTTTTAATTTACCGCTGGAATGACAGGCTCGGCTACCGAACCATTCATCGCAGTGGTAAATTAAAAAAAAATACCCTTTTATTCGCTTGCAACAGAACATTCCTCAAGACCACTATAGAGGCCGATTCTTCGGCCGGTTTACGCATGAAGTGGTTAAAAGACATTCAAACTTTGTAATCTTATCAACAGAACAGAACAGTATGTTATCTAGTGAGATAAAACAGTATATGGTGACTTTACGAAAATGTAATTAGTGATTATTAAAATTCTCGTATCCCATTCAATATAGACACTTTTGCGCGAAATACGAGATGTCTGTTGATTTCTACTCAATTTACCCAGCATGCAATGCTACCCAGGATGCAATGTCCTGCCTCGTTTAGTCTATTTTCTGCAAAAAAACAGGATTCCTCAAATTAAACCAGCACAGTAGTCATTTGTCTCCCAGCTCTGGAAGCGTAAGCATGAGCGTAGGGCGTATTCCCGGTTGTACATTCTACAGTCTGTATTTCAATGTGTTTCAATTTCCAGGAGAAAATCGGAGAAAGCTTTTTATATATTTTGACAATAATTTGCATGAAAGTTGTTGCTCTCAATGACAACAACCGCATTCTGTAAAACTATTGTCAAACTAATTAGTAGGTAATGCTATTACTAACTGCTACAGATGTGATACTAATTTGAATGAACCTTGTTGCTACAACAGCTTTCAGTCTATATATGTTTTAATAATTTTAAGTCAACACTCGCTACGGAGTTGATGTGCAATTTTACTGTAAGTTGCTGCTGGCTAAGGCAAGAACAACGTTATCAAATTGTTGTCTGTCCATAGAAGCACATGGCATTCAATATTCCTATCTAAGTAGAGTGAGTATATGCCCAAAATACGCTTTGCTACACAAAGGAAATATTTAGAAGAGCTAGCGTGTGTACGTTTCTGTTCGATCAATGCATTTCAAATGCACAATTCGTCAACGAAGCGTATATATCCATATGTATGCCCACTCTACCTATAAAGTACGGTATTGACTGCGTGTATTTGGCTATCAATTCAACAATGTTGTTGGTACTTTAGAAATTAACAACTTAAAGTCAAATTTCTCTTCGAATCCGTAGCGAGAGTCGACTGAAAATTATGATGATTAATTTATAATAACCTATATAGACTGAAAGCTGTTGTAGCAACATTTTTTTTCAAATTAGTTTCAAATCTGTAGCAGGTAATAATTATTTTGACAATAATTTGACAGAGGGGCGCTGCTGTCACTGACAAGAACAACTTTCACGCAAATTATTGCCAAAGTATATAAAAGCTTTCTCCGATTATCTCCTGGAAATTAACACACTTTCGCTGAACAGTATTGAAATGCTGGCTGTGAAATGTACTGCCTTAAATACGTCCTACCTACACGCTTACGCTTCCAGAGCTGTAGGACAAATGACCATTTGCACGTACAGGTTTGGTTTAAGAAATCCTGGTCTGTAGTGACAATAGACTAAACGAATATGGCGTCCAATAGTTACAACGACTATGGAGTCAGGGAATTACATGCTGTGTAGCAGTGCATGCTGGTTAGCGTAGCATGCTGGGTAACATGAATAGAAAGCAGCAGGCATCTCAAATCTAGTGCAAAGGTGCCTATATTTAATGGGACACGATGACTTTAATTATGCGATTCGGCACATATGCTATCAACACTGGAACTAACCGATATGGGCGTCACAGTATTTCTCTGTACCATCATATGTGTTTTGCCCTTATATACGAAGACATGTTAAATGTGACAACACCAGTGGTAATACTATGGAAACTTATATCAGGTGGGGAGCTTGGATATTGCTCATGCATAATAAATGCAGTGCGCACAAATATTTGCTCCATAAGTGCTTCGATATTGACAATTTGGGAAAATCTCTTATAAAACCCCCCAAATATAATCATTTATGTAGAATAAAATTTGTCGATACCAAGTTTCTAACGGAGCTTTGAGGTACCTTGCCTCACCAATGCCATTAAGGAGTCACGTTGATTATGGATGAATAGAATCGCATCATCACTTCGAGCCTGAGTGCTGCAATTGCAGCCCCCTTCCGCCAATACCGATGATCATATTGCATCTGATGATGTGGGCGGCTTAGAAATCAAAACTGAGACATCAAATTACGATGTGAATGACCAAAGAATAAGACATGTTTTTCATGAGTGGCTTATTCCTGAATTGAGGATTCCAGTTTACTCATCAATCATATGACGCCATAATTAACTACGTGAGGTGCAGGATGACGTCATAATCAATGGCGTCATGAATTACGTAGTTAGCTGGGTCACGAACGCTTAATTGGCGACGGACTAAGCGTTGCTGTACGAATTGTCTGTCTTTACTATTTAATAAACATGCTGTTGAATATTTTGTGCAACAGCACCCAGTCAAATTAGTTTCAAAATAGTCAGCAGCTTACCAGAATAGTTTTCTGGAAATTGATAGTTAGGAAGTTTCAGGGATTGATCGATACTAACACTGGCGAAGCGTGGGGTGGAGCTTAGCTAAAGATGGCGGGGCATATCGAAAACTGGATTCCGCCATTGAACTAACACTGTTTTGATGAGTACTAACTTGTTCTTTTTTTAAAGTATAAAATATAATTTCCGAATTATTGCAAGTGAATACTCGACATGTATATGATCGCTGTTGGGAAATATGAATAACGTAATACAGGCGTAGAGGTAACAGTTCGTATTTCTGAATTATAATATGTAGGACAGTTGGAGTCGCATTGTTCGGTATGGTAGTATTGGACCGGGTGGGTATTTTTCTATGCTGAGGAGAGAGAATCTAAAAAATGAACCAGTTCACTACAACTGGAAGTGAAGAAACATTATATTCATGACCGACAATACTTCAGTTTTGAATGAAACTTCAGAAACATGAACATATTCATTAGCATCATACTGTTCGGCAAATGCATGCGCAATCTGTCACGTAGGCATACAGTTAATGTCATACGTAAATTAAATGCATCCTTGTGACCTTGTCAGGAACATACTTGATACGAGGCTCCCAGTATAGAACACGTATGATTCTGTACCTTTCTTCCGCAAGAATACCATTAATTACCACTTCTGTATATGTGCACAAAACAGTTTTGCTGCTAACGGTGTCATTTGATAATGAAAGTCCATATAGAATTTCAGCAAAATCAGTTTCCCCAATATCGCCAATACGCTGAGTAAATGTAACTTTAGAAACCAACAAGGCGTCAATGTCCAGAAACTGGGTCAGCAAGAAAAAGCTGTATCAGTCACGTCTGTCGTTTGACGGGTCGAACAATAACCCCCATGCGCTGAATATCCGTACCATATAAATTCTGTCATTGGACATCATTGAAAATCTATATACTATTCCCCACCCACCCATCCACACACACACCCCACCCCACACCCCACCCCGCCCCTAACTGATTTATGTACACTGCTCTCGGAAAAGTCCGCTATCCGCAGTCTAAAAGAGAACAATCACCGTTAATGGCATTTTTCGTTTGTACACGTATGGAGCAGAACGAGAAAATTAGTTTGGATCAAGCCTCTATTCCCATATATAAATCACGCATAACAGCGCCTCAAAGCGCTCAAAATACTACTTGATATATTAATTAAACATTTTGATGGTCAATATTTTTCAAGACAGTAAATTTACCACTGAATTTTTTTCGGCGGCTTGAACATTAAAATGGTAATAGTTAAGGAAATTAAAATCTTTTACTTAGCCTGTGTCTATCTGCAGGCCGAGAGAAGAGTATTTTTTGAAAATTTACCACTAGAATGACTGGCTCAGTCAAAAATACTCTTCTCTAGGGCTTTCAAATAGACATGTCTGAAGACCACTGCAAAGTTATTTTGGTCAGTTTGACGATTGCACGGTTAAGTTGACTCAAGAGGAGGTAAATCACTGTCCAGAAACGACATCCATTAGAAACTGCTGTTCTGGTAGTCACTGAACCACCACATACATATGTAAATTTTGTTTTCTCGAGAGTAGCATGAATAAATGTCATCTATCTTGTAACCATTTTGCGACCCATCGGGCCAGCCAATTCAGGGTGAAATAGGCTTGTGCGATTATTACTTTGAGAGATCACGATCGATTATGTAAGAATAGTCGCGATTACTCGATTAATCAGCCTGGTTACAAATTACACCGACATAACAACAAAGACATATCAATGACGAAACCTGCAATGGTGTTTGTAAATGTCCAGTTGTAGGCCAAGAGAAGACTATTTTTTTAATTGATCACTGGAATGCCTGACTCGATCATGGCATGCATTCGCTGTGCAAAATGTAAATTTTAGTGACCCATCGCATTAAAGATTAATTAAAAGGTAGGATTTGAAATATGTTTTGCAGTAGAAATTTTCACGATTATTCAATTATTTCAAGTTTTAATTAAATAATCCGATGGCATTTCTTTAAAGAAATTAACCCTTTAAATATGCAATTTTGTATAATTTCCTCATTTGCTGGCCATAAAACGAAGATTTTGGAAAATTTACCAGTGCAATGAGTAATGATTGACTCTGTTATCCATCGGTTTCTGTATACTGATTGGCTACAGCCAATAATTCAGTTGCCGACAATCGTAATTACGCTCATGTCGATAATAACTTGTCTGCGATTGACGGCAACCGATCGCAACCGATCGTAGAAGTAGAGCATGCGCTACTCACGCGATTTGAGATTTTTTGGACGGCGATTGACGGAGATCGACAGTAAAGTGATCGCAGGTACGCTCAGGTCAAACCTGTCGGAGACTAAATCGGTCGCTGGGAGTTGCCGATAGTTGCTGGAAAATCAAGCGGTGACTAGTTGAGTCGCAGCGCACGTTCGACTTGACCGCAGCTTAATAATGGTTTACGTTCGACGCTGTTAGCAGCATAGCAATAACCTAGGATGCACATACACACCGATTACGCCAATAGATCACGATATATTGATCGCGGAATACAATCTGACGGAGGCGCGGCTATCGCTTGCTCAGAGCGCTCTACAGGTGCAATATCGCTTTTGCAGTTTGTATATAACGCAAGTAGGCCCTAATCTGAAAACAGCAGATTGTCATTGTTTGCAGATTCAGCATAACGTTTTGAAGCGTTCTCCGTTTCGAATGTAAAACTGAGATGGCACTGTGCTGTAGTATGATGTGTGGCAGATGCCGCTTTTGGAATGGATGGTTCCGATCTGTCGCTCAAATATATGACGTCAAATTCAATTACGTCACAGGTAGGCTGACGTCACAATCGAAATGCTTAATGATTGGCGTATCTAGCTCCGTTATGAACATAGAATAGTCCGCCAAGTGTGGGGATTGTATGTCTTTACTATTTCATAAACAGTCTTTTGGATATTTTGAAACTAATTTGACTCAGCGCGGTGTTGATACAGTAACAGCATCCAGTCAAATTAGTCTTAGATTATTCAAGAGCCTACCTGTACAGTTACCTTGATTTTGACGATTCTGGGAATTCATGTTGCAATCGATTTCAACACGGGCAAAGGGTGGGCGGGGCGAAGCTTAAAATAAGCGATGTATGGCTAGAAATGAATCCATCTATTTGGATACAGTCGTTTACCGGCTCATTGTCTACAAACCCAAACATAATAATATTTTTAAATCAAACGTTTACAATTGTATCTAATTTCCAACGTGTTTTATTCGACATAGCGATCTACGTAGAGAGTGCGTCGCTATACAAAGCGATAACCATTTCTCATGAGGGGTGCAGTGAGGCGAATAAGAGGAGCAAACTGTCCATTTCTAGCGATAGGGAGTATATTATTGCGAAATCTATCGCAAGGATAGTGATAGTAAGTAAAACTTTATGTCATGTGAGAATTGGTTGTATATCTTCGGAATAACCAACGCTATTCTCACGGCAACACCCATTCTCCTCACGGCAATGCGAAAGAATGCAAGAATCGTGACAGCGACATATATATTCAGACAATATAGGGGTCCATTTCGAGCTATGCCCTGCCAATTTCCAGCTAATCTCCACCAACGTTCTACGCAAAATCGAATCGTGTTTAGCATTTTGAATCCTGAAATCCCAGAATTCCAATTTCACGACAACAGTTCAGGTAAGATTTTCGATATTTCGAAACTAAATTATGACAGCAACAGCTCGCAGTCAAGTTAGCCCCAAAATATTTAACAAAATGTTACAAATATTGCAAATTCACAAAAGACATACAATTCTTCTGACGGACTATTGCCGCTTTCTTGACGGAGATACATCGTTTTGATTGTGACGTCAGCTAACAAGTGACGTTTTTGATTGTCACATCAGCTAAGAAATGGCTTTTTTATTATGCCGTCAGGTTGTTGAGTGGCAGGTCGGATCTCTGCGTTCACCTCTCCTGGGCAAACTCGCAATTGAGGCGAAGAATCTTAAGACACCGTGAAGTCCACAACATCTTGTAACGAGAGAATATGGATGAATCCAATCTGTCACTCATTGATTGATAGCGCAATCAATTACTTCACGTATATGTTGACGTCATAATAATAATATGCAGACAATACTCCGCCATGAAGCTGGAAAACTCCGCCAAGTATGCGAAGTGTATGTCTTTGATGACTTAATTATATAATAAACTTTCTGATGAATAGTTTGAAACTAATTTGACTAGAAGCTAAGCTGTTGCTGCCATAAGCAGCAACAGCGTCCGGTCAAATTAGTTTCGAAATATTCAACAGCATGTTTATTAAATAATATAGACATGCAATTCGTACAATGTGTCGGAATATTAAGAGTTAATTAAAGACGGGGATATAGAATCATTTATGACGTAAAGATTATGACGTCGTCCTACGCGCCGCTTCGCTAATTATGACGTCATATGACGTCAGATTGATAGATGGATACGCTGGAAAGGTGAATTGAATCCATTTATAGCGTAGGTAAGCTACTAGTTATTATCTCTCATGTGATTGAAACGCCTTCTTCCACGTCTAACTTGCTTTCCCAAATGCATTGTCCAACCTGCTTAGAGACGCAGTTTAGTTAATTTACTTCGCAATCACATGACATTTCATTCCTAGTAGAATACACAAATGGGGATTAGGGCAGTGTTCCTTCATGGAGTATAAAGTGCACGAATGTTTGAGTGACGGTGTTGAGCTGAGAAGGTGTAGTCCGCGGGTGAAGTTGTCGCGCGGACGCTATTCATCATTTACAACAATTGAGGTAAAAGAAACTGGTAGGAAGAGCCCACGAGCGAGATAAAAATATTCAAATGTGACGTGATCTTTCTGAAAAATAATTATTGTATAATTGGCAAGTTACTAGTCAGAGAATAAAGTGGATCATGAATGCCGGAACGTGTTTGTTCCGCTTCATATTTTGGCGTTTCCTTCCGAGAATACCATCGCTTACAGGTGCGTCTGTTTAATTTCACAGCAGGTAACTACTACTACTACTACAACTACAACTACTGCTGCTACTACTACTACTACCACTGATACTACGACTACTACTACAACTACTGCTGCTGCTACTGCTACTACTACTACTACTACTACTACTACTACTACTACTACTACTACTACTACTACTACTACTACTACTACTACCACTACTACTATAACTACAACTACTGCTGCTACTACTACGACAACTACTACTACTACTAATACTTTTTTTTTTTTTGGTAACACGATCAATGGATCGTGTGGAAATCCATAATACCCAAAAATAAACTGATTGAAAGCACATTAAACATAGAATAAATCAGAGAACAAACGATTATATCAGTCATGTGTATAAATAAACAATAAATATACAGTGGTCAAACGATTAATTTAAAAATTCAAAACAGCTAAATATGTCCCTTTAACTAGCTCATCAACCTTCCATTAAAATTATAAAAGGCCACTCGAGCATAGGCTGTGAAACAAACACAGCGATCAGACGTATTTAACACACACATAGTCAATCGGGAACAAATTAATCAATAATCAACGCCCCGCAGGATAATCTATAAAAAGTAAACACTAAGATATTACACCGAGCTTAGTGAAGTGACAATGTAACCTACATAGTTGAAGAGGGTTGAAACTTAACAAACGATTTCAAACAATACAATTTACCTTGAAAACGAGATTCCATAATTATCCCGGGACAAACACAATTATATGTATACATGATAAGTATTTCCAATCTATTATTAGGAAGCAGTACATTGAATGTTAAATTTATTTTAGTCGAAAGCAATTAACTTTTGGATTCGGATTCTAAAATTACCCCGGAACAAACATTATTAATAAAAAATGTTGGATTGTTTATTAACATTGAAAAACCCAAAATGAGTTAACCTGTTCAAACGACCACCTAAATTTAGGGACAAGGTTTAACCCTATCAGAGCAAACACTCGCAATTTTCATCTCAAACTGATTAGCAGAGTTTTGGAGTGCATGCCCGTGTTGGAGCTGTCGCTGCGTGAAGTAAATGCTGCTGTTTCACATAGTAACAGTCAGCGCACATGCATGCACACGCACACGCACTCCAAAACCACTAATTTTGCATGTGCTTTAAAATAATAATTTAAATATATATAGTTAGCTTTTAAATATAGAAAACATCAAAACAAAGTAGTTTGAAACAAAATCACAGCTCCAAGCGCACAAATACATGTATATTTATGAAGTCTATTTTTAGTCACTGCATCATGAAATTCACATTTAAGGCAATACGAGAACAAGGCACGAAAAGGGCACTTCAATTTTTCAAAACTCCTGGAGTTAAACCCTGTATATGAGTCACTAACTATCGTACAACGATGCTTCCAAATTGCCCAGACCGCCACACTCAAACAAAATAAAAAGATCTTCTTTGCATTATTAGTCAGATTATAAGCGTCTAAGAAATAGAATTGCATCTTGGATTATGTTGATATCAACTGTAACAATTTTCCTAAATATCTGTTCAATGTACATCCAAAATTGGGAGACGGGCAAACACTCTGTAAACAAATGGATAATGGTTTCCTCAGTGTCTGTACAAAATAGACAGTGGTCATTATTTGCTATGTCAACTTTCTTGAGGAGGGGGCCCACCTATAGTTTTCTATGAAGCAATCGCCAGACAACATCTCTTGCTCGATTAGGTATGTGTGGTGAATGGATATTTTTCCAAACCACATCCCAACTCTGGGGAGAATGTTCAGTCCTTTCCCATGCCGTGACAGCCTTTGGAATAGTAATATTCTGCAGCATTAAAATATTTTACCACCCCTTATTCCTTAACGTATATGAAAACCGTCCATCAGTACTTTCCAGGATTAACTTGGAGCAAGCATCATTCACAGACCCATTAGGGAGAAGAAACCATTCCATTGGAATTGCTTCCTGTAACCGTTTTAGAAGGCGCTGCACGTCAATTGGGCGTAAAGATGTTACTCGTGATATGTCATATAGTGATTTCCATTTTCGAGTTTTCACATCCACAATATCACACAAATTTTGAATACCATGCTTAGCAAAAGAAGTGTAATATAAAACTCTGCCTTCATATAGAATATGATCATTCCCCCATAGGTACTGGCTGGAGGCATGCTCCCAGCAAAGAGGTGAATCTTCTTTGCGAACAAACTTAGCTAAAGCAGCTTTAATGTCCAAAAATATCGATGGAATCTGTGTGTAATTCGGTGGAGGTTTAGAAGACCAGAAAAAGGATTTAGCTGAAAATGGCTCAATACACCTTTCTATAAGGCATCTAGACACATTTGCCCACTGACTATCTGAATAAAGTAAATCATCTAATAATTTCAGCCTTAACGAGACGCATTTAATTCTTAGGTCTGGATTGGAAAGCCCACCATCAAGCTTATTATTAGTACAGACACGTTGTGAGACAAGGTGTGTTTTACCCTCCCACAAATAATCAAATATCATCTTGGTAATTTCCTTTTCAACATGTTTGGGCATATTAACAACTGCAGCAATATACCAAAGTTGTGACAATATCAAATTATTGATCACTATTGCCCGGCCAAAAATAGTCAGACGTCGATGTTTCCGTTGAATAATTTTCTTGCTCATTTTAGAAAGCAAGTTTGTCCAATAAATGGAATCATTGTGTGTTCGACTGAAATGAATGCCTAAGATCTGTATTATGTTAGTGGACCAATTGATGCCTAATGGCTGATCATTTCGATCTTTCCATGAACCCAAAAACAAACCTACTGATTTTTCTTTGTTAATTTTGAGCCCTGACGCTTTTTGGAAATTCTCCAAAGTAAGATATAAACGATTAAAATCACTATTTTGGCCAACAAAAATAGTCGTATCATCGGAATATTGTGATAATTTCACTGGTGTCATAAGACCACGAATACACAGTCCATGATAATGTATATCTTCTCTTATTGTCGCTCCCAAAGTTTCCATACAAATTACAAATAAAAGTGCTGACAGTGAGCAACCTTGTCGAACCCCTCGTTCTAAGACAACTGGCTGGCTTATAAAATTGTTCACAAGGTATCTACTAGTGATGCCATTGTACAATATTAGGATCCATTTAATAAAATTGGGCCCAAAGCCGAATCGATTTAATGACATCAACAAAAACTTCCACTCCAAACGATCGAAAGCCTTTTCATTATCTAATGCCACAATGGCACCTGGAATGTTATCCTTTTCAACTAACTGAATCAGATCTCTAATGAGCACAGTGTTGGTTAATATTGATCTACCAGGTATTGAACATGTCTGAGCAGGATTAATAACGTCGCCCAGCACCTGACCTAGTTTTAGTGAAAGAGCTCTAGAAATAATCTTGTAATCAACTCCAAGGAGAGAAATTGGCCTATAATTCCGTATATCACTCCGGTCACCCTTTTTAAATAGCAGACGTACATGTGCTTGAGACATTGTCAAAGGAAGTTTTCCCTGATGGAAAATTCCTTTAACAATCTCACAGAATTTCGGACCAATGAGATGCCAGAAAGTAACGTAGAACTCAACAGGCAGGCCATCTCCCCCTGGCGATCTTCCATTCTTCATTGTTTTAAGCGATTTAGTCAGGTCTTCTAAGGTTAAATATTCATCACAAATATCAGCCGACGGAGGAGTCAATGTTTCCTTAATATTAGCAAGTAATTCAGCTGCCAACTCTTCATCAATTTCTTCAGACTTATATAAATTTTCATAAAATGCCTGAACAGTTTCTAGTTGATCTTTATTTGAATTAACAATTTGCCCATTTATTTCAAGGCCCCTAATTATCTTTTCCACACCTCTAGACTTTTCTAGGCCACAAAAATATTTTGTTGGCTTTACACCTTCAGAATAAAATTGGGCTCTTGATCTTACTTTTGCGCCTTCTGCTCTGTAGATTTCTATTTGTGATAATTTTAACCTGGTCTCCTCCAAAACCTCAGTCAAGTGAATATCGCCGCTTGAAACTTTGCGAAAAATTAAGGTTTGTAGACGAATCAACCTTCTCTCCTCTTTGCGCATTTTCCTTGCCTTTTGAATAGAATATTGCCTTGATATATTAGCAAACCCTAGTTTAACATCTTCCCACCAAAAAATCAAGCTTTCAAATTCTGATATATTCCGGAGCTTAAAACGCCAGAAACTTTCAATACATCGATGGTACTCAAAATCATTCAGCAAGGAAATATTAAGTTTCCAAAAACATGGACCACGTGTAACCCATTCTGCATTATCTAACACAGTGGAAACTAGGCAATGATCAGAAAAAGGTACGGGATATATGTCAGTATCCGAAATTAACCCTTTTAGCTCTCTCTGTACATAAATCCTGTCTAACCGAGAGGCTGTCTGACCATTTGCTGTTACTCTTGTATATTCACAGCATTCAGGGTTTGCAACTCTATAACTATCCAAAAGGTGCTCACTGTCACATATTTCCTGTAAACGCCGATGAGACGTATCAGAGTATATTGATAGCGAACGCCTATCCTTCTCTGGATTTAAAACACAATTAAAATCTCCACCAATAATAATATTTTCTGATCTATCATGAATTACTGGGCGAAGAGCTGAATAAAATGCACCTCGTTGAGAATGGGATGCAGGGGCATAAATAGACATCAAATTTAGTGTTGAACCAGACATTTCAACAGTCACCACGACCCATCGGCCATTACTATCAGCTTCCGTTGAAATGATATTTAATAAACTCAAACACCTGGGTAAAAACAAGATCGCCACTCCTGTATTTAAATCAGTGGCATTGGAATACAATATTTCACCCTTAGAGAGTTGTTTGAAGTCTTCTAGTACTTTAACATTATGGAACTTAGTTTCCTGAAGCATGACGATATCAGCTTTTAAATCAGATAATTTCTCTAGCAACATGCGTTGCTTAAATCCATCATTCAATCCACAGCAATTGAGTGAGCAAATTAGCATTATGATTATAAATCTATAAATAATACCCATAATGCCTAGTTTGGTTTTATCTTTTTAGTATTCTTATCCCGTTTGGCCCATTTGCCAATCTTCATCATAAACTCT